>QRFJ01003553.1:5000-253243 GCA_006176705.1 Cocos nucifera
GTCGATGAAGATCCGATGGTTTAGAAAGTTTCTGACTTGATTAAAACATCCAGAACTCGATCAGCGGCCAAATTTCCTCCATCAACATGCGATCAATGATCAAAATTTAATTCGATTTGATCTGGGCCAATATGCATCCAATTTTGATGATTTTTGATTTGTTGGATTTCTATCAATGGCCATATTTCATCTAGAGTAGCAAAATTCATCCAGGACTCCTTTTAATCTAATTTTCACTCAAATTTCTCCATATTTTGACGATCAAAGAGCTTCTTAGTCCCATATTGCCTACAAGAAAGCTCTCCAGCCCTCCTAGCTGTATAAAAAGGACCCCAAGCCTCTAGAAAATGATAGATCTGATCAAGGTGGAGCTTTGGTACAAGAAAAAGCCAGGCTATGGGTTAATGGCTGCTTCAAAGCAATGGATGTCGAGAAGAAGAGCTGGGCTTCTACATCATCTTTCTGCCAATGCCGATCCAAGATCAGAGATCAGACTATTTTATTTCTTTTTAAATTTTATGTATTTAAATTATGAAATTTTAATTAAACTTAGTGCTTATTGGGAGGCAACCCAATATTTAATTTTCTTTAGTTTAATTTATCTTTTCAATTGATTTTCTTTTTAGGATAATTTGAATAAGTTGGAGGGAGAGCTTAAACTTTCAAAGGTATATGTTGGACCAAAAATATCCTGAGTCAAGTGTATTCTTTCATATTCTTTATTACATCTTTTATTTTTTCTTCTCTATTAAGGATAATATCGATTAAGTTGGGGGAAGAAAAATAAAAATTTTAAAATTATAAGTCCTCAAAAAAGTTAGTATTTAATATTTGGACACCTGATTATACTTAAGAATCGAATTAAACTAAGCATTTTTAAAAGAAAATTGATACACAGATTAGAGAATCTATGAGATATTGAGGAATCAAGTGTTAAGAAAATTCAATAAAAAGTTAAGTCTCGAACATAAAATATTTTTCCTTGGAGCATTTCTAATTACTTCTACTAGCATCAAAGAAAAATCTATTTTTTATAGATTTGTGTAGGGTAACTATATATTTTTTTATATAAAAATTTATTTTAATAAAATAGTTTTCAAGTACTTCTCACTGAGTAATTGAGCCTCTTTGCCTAAGCAAGCATTGAGTTTCGCGTCAAAAGGTGGAAAGGGCAAAGAAGCTCATTGTAAAGCTAGTCTTAATTCGTAGCCTGTTTGATTCGAGCTAGTAAGCTCAAGGGGTATTCTATACCTAGTGCCCTAAAGCCAATTAGTTTGGAAGTCATTGGTCCAAGACTTGCTACATTGATCAAATAGAAAGCTTAAGGGATTAAGATACTCAATAGTGGTACAACATTAAAAAAAAAGATTTCCCATCGAATAACCAGATCCCATTGCCTAAGTAAGCAATGATATTCACATCAAAAAGTGGACAATGTAAAAATAAAAGTCAATAATTGAAGGGTGGAAGTAGGAATACACTTATCTATATGAAAGTTTAGACAAATCAGAGATAAAGATGGAATAATTTAGAAAAAGTTTAGAAAAATTTAATATTCTTTACTTAATTTTTTTATTGATAAATATTAATACCCCAATGATATATCTCACTTAAAGCTCTACTGAATATCAATGGCCATTTTGAAAATTATTTAGGTAAAATTCAAAACTCTAAAGTTAAAAGATATTTAAAACTAAATTCTTTCTTTACTCAAGAACGAGCAAAGCTTAAGTTGGGGGGCATGATAAGTACCATAAATTTATCAATAAAAATATTAATTTATCAATTAAATTATATTAATTTTTAAAAGTTAATGATCAATATATATATTTTTTAAAAAAATTAATATTTTTATGAATTAAAAAATTAATTAAAAAATAATAAAAATTAAAAAATAAAATTTTATAATCAATAGAAAGAGCTTATTTTTTTAATCATAATAAAATAAGTTTTAAGCAAAATAGAGCTAAAACAGAGAAGATATAAATTTTTTAAAAAATAAAATAAATAAAAATTAAATAAAAAAATGGCTCAGCTGGCTCAAGCTGCCGTGCCAAATCAGTCGGTGCATCCAAACACGTCGAGCCAAGTCGACGAAGCAAGTGCGCCGAGCCAAGCCAACTCAACCATGGAAGCCATCAGTTGGTCCACGATCCAAGCGTGGACTGCCAGTTCAGTAGAAACCGATGAATCATGGAGCGACATGTGGTGGACCTAAACCCTTAAAGGGTTCACAGAAAATCTATCATGGCTCATAGGGTATTTTGGACTTTTCATTCGATGACAGGAGTCGCTGATTGATTGTGGTGTATGGTGCAGTCGATCCATGCGGTCCATAGCTATAATAATTATGCGATCCAACGGCCTATGCTCGATCCGGTGGAGATCCAACGACGCATGACAAATCCTTCTTTGATTCGAATAGTGCTCAATGATTTGACGTGATCCG
This sequence comes from Cocos nucifera, assembly GCA_006176705.1. Lineage (NCBI taxonomy): Eukaryota > Viridiplantae > Streptophyta > Magnoliopsida > Arecales > Arecaceae > Cocos > Cocos nucifera. The sequence continues at coordinate 7,450 of QRFJ01003553.1, forward strand.
ATGGCTAGAAAATTAGTCGGTGAAGATCTGACGGTCCAGGAAGCTCCCGACTTGATTAAAATATCTAGAACTCAATCAGCAGCCAAATTTCCTCCATCAATGTGCGATCAATGGTCAAAATTTAATCCGACCTGATTTGAACCGATATGCATTCGATTTTGATAATTTTTAGTCCGTTGGATTTCTATCAATGACTAGATTTTATCTAGTATAGCAGAATTCATTCAAGACTCTTTTTAATCTAATTTTTACTTAAATTTCTTCATATTTTGATAATTAAAGAGCTCCTTAATCCCACATTGCCTAGAAGAAAACTCTCCAGCCCTCCTAGCTCTATAAAAAAGACCCCAGGCCTCTAGAAAAAGATAGATTTGATCAAGGTGAAGCTTTGGTACAAGGAAAAGCCAGGCTATGGATTAATGGCTGCTTCAAAGCAATGGGTGCCGAGAAGAAGAGCTGGGCTTCTATACAATCTTTCTGCCAATGCCGATCTAAGATCAGAGCTCAGGTTATTTTATTTTTTTTTAAATTCCATGTATTTAAATTATAAAATTTTAATTAATAAAAATTTTATTTTTTTTGCACTTTAATTTCATGCTCTTTATTTTTATTATAATTTAATTTTTGTATTTTAATTATTATTTTTTATTTTATTGTAACTAGATTCTAAGATCTAACTAGTAGATCTTAGTACCAAGTTTAAATTTCTGCATCTTTTAATTTTTGCTTTTAATTTTCTGACTTCACTTTTTGATTTCAAAACTCAAATACTTTTTTTTTCTTTTCAAAAATCAAAGATTTTAAATCTAAAACACTACCTTCCCTATGATTTCGACCCAACTCACTACTATCTATATATTTTTAATTATTTTAAGAAATTAAATTAAACTGATAAACACGGTGTCTTAACGATAATATCGTGCTCTTATCAAGTATAATTTATGATCTCACTTAAATATGCTACCACCATCCTATATGTTTAAAACCTTGTATCTCTTGCAAGTGGAGATCGAGGGATGTTAGCTAGCTGAGCTAAAGTTGGTTGGCTTAAAGATCTCTAAATTCTTTTTTTTTAAAAGTTAGTCGATCGTTTACTAAATAATGATTTGTTCAACTATAGATTAGTAGTCATTGATAGCTTTGTTTTGGCTGTTTGGTTTTCATTTCTTTTCATCCCATAGAAATCTATCTTATTCCATAATTATTTCACTATGATCTCACTATTGATCTATATGCTAATTATGGATAAATAGATTTAAACTTCTGATAGAGTTAAATCTCATTGCTGTTACCCAAAATCCAACCTAAAGGAGTTGGTAATATGATAGATAGAGACTAATCTGCATGACTTAACTAGAACTAGGCTACATGACATAAGAGCCAACTTGCAACCAAAGAGAAGCGACCAGAGATTGCCAAACGTATCCTATGAGGAACCCTCTGATGCTTAAGTAAGACAAAATTCTGGGAAGAAATACTAAAAAGATATGGAGTAATGAAGTAAGAGCAAGGTGAAAACTCCCATATCTAAGGTCCCTTGCTTTGTTTATATATATAAGGAGGAGAGTGAGGGTCCATTGCAAATCTAGTCACACGATCTTCGAACAAGTTGTTATGTTCTTTCTTTATCTACCACTTTGGATGGTTATACTCTTCATTATCTTGTATGCAGAGATTGTACCGAGCTGTAATCACTCATGGTAATTGCTAGAGATCTATTTGACTTTTGATTTTGTGTGCCACATATCACCTAGCCATTAGTTGGCCAAGTTGATAGGCATGATTTTAGTGCATGGGCAGCATATACAAGCCATATCTCTCATGATAAATATGAAAAATAGAATTAAACTCAAGGATTATTGCTCAAAAAAAGAAAAAAAAAACCTCAAGGTTGAGCATTATCTTGATTTATTATAGTTAACATGTGGCTTAAAGAGAAGTTTGTAAAAATGAGGTCAAAGGTTCTAAGATTTCATATCTATTATATCATATCCATAATTGTATTACAACAAGTTGAGCTTAATCAAAGTGCTACTAATGTTGGGAGAGTTTTAGAAGGTACTTAGGGATGTATAGATATTAAGTAGATCACATAATTCCATCCATACATATCCAAGAGCTGATGTGAAAGGATTTTAGGGTAATTATATCCCATTTATCTATTTCTAAACCACACTAGAGATAACTACCACTACAACTGGAATTGAGAAATATGATTCAATGCCCATCAATCCATTCCCAACCTTGGATTTACCACCAACTTCATGGCCAAAATACAAACTATTGGTGCAGAAACTAGTCAATGCTGGATCAAGCTGGAGTCAAGGAAGGAGAGGTCACCGTCGGTGACCTACAAAATAAAGTTCTATCCAGAGTCAATGGTGGTGGCTCTGGTAGGACCCTCCGACGATCAAGTTAGCTCTTCTGGCCAACAAAAATGAAGTACTTAGAAAAGTGTTCCGTAGAGTTTTTGGAAAGGAGAAGAGAGCTTAGAGAAAATGTATTTAGAGGGTCTCTTTTTATAGATGGAGCCTATAGCAGACTGATAGTGATAGCTATAACCATTCTATAGTGGGCCGCTCGGAGTCACGTGGAATTTATTATGGAGAGATAGGTATTATCTGTAGTAGACTGATAGTGACAGCCATAACCATCTGGTAGTAGGCCGCTCAGGACCGCATGGGGTTTGTTACGGAGAGAGAGGTGTCGTCTATCGTGATGTGCCCATTCATCGAGATTTAATAGTCGAAGTTCTAAGGAAGCAGGCATTGGTTGGTGAGAAACTTTGACATATATCAATTTCAGAGGAGTTCGGACTCCTAAAGAGAATACGACTAGAGAAGATCATCCGAAAGGAATGCTAGCTGAAATCTGAAAGTAATCCACTGGAGGAATCCGACTAAAGGAAAAGTTCAAAAGGAGTTTGGCTCCTAGAGGAATTCAAAAGAAGTTCGGCTTTGGAAGGTATCCGAAAGGAATTCGATCGTTGAAGAAATCTGACTGAAGGAGAAGTTCGGAAGGAGTTCGGCTCCTGAAGGTATCCGACTGAAGGAGAAGTTTGGAAGGAGTTTGAAATCTGAAGGAGTCCAGAAGGAGTCTGACTGATGGAGAAATCTGACTGAAGGAGAAGTCTGCAAGAAATTTAGCTTTTGGAGGAATCTGATTGAAGGAGAAGTCGAAAAGAAGTTTGACTCCTATAGGAGTCCGACTGAAAGAGAAGTTCGAAAGAAGTTTGGCTCCTGAAGGAATCTGATTGAAGAAGAGGTCCGAAAGGAGTATCTGACTGAAGGAGAAATTCGAAAAAAGTTTGGCTCCTAAAGAAATCCGATTGAAGGAAAGATCCAAAAGGAGTTCGACTGCTTGAGGAGTCTGACTGAAGGAGAAGATCGAAAGAAGTTCGACTCTTGGAGGAATTTGACTGAAGGAGAAGTTCGAAAGGAGTTCAACTCTTTGAGGTATCTAACTGAAGAAGAAGTTCGAAAGGAGTTTGGCTCCTAGAGGAGTCCAGAAGGAGTTCGACTGGTGGAGAAATTCGACTGAAGAAGAGTCTGGAAGGAGTTGGCTCTTTGAGGAATCTGATTGAAGGAGAGGTCCGAAAGAAGTTTGGCTCCTAGAGGAGTTCGACTAAAGAAGATGTCGGAAGGAGTTTGGCTCTTGAAGAAATCTGATTGAAGGAGAGGTCTGGAAGGAGTATCCGACTGAAGGAGAAATTCAGAAGGAGTTCGGCTCCTAGAGAAATCCGATTGAAGGAGAAGTCCGAAAGGAGCTCGGCTCTTGGAGGAATCTGACTGAAGGAGAGGTTCAGAAGGAGTTCGGCTCTGGAAGGAGTCCAACTGAAGGAGAAGTCCGGAATGAGTTTGGCTCCTAGAGGAATCTGATTGAAAAGAGGTCCGAAAGGAGTTTGGCTCCTAGAGGAGTCCGACTGAAGGAGAAGTCTGAAGGAGTTTGGCTCCTGGAGGAATTCGACTAAAGGAGAGGTTCGGAAGGAGTTTGGCTCCTAAAGGAGTCCGACTGAAGGAGAAGTTTGGAAGAGTTTAGCTCCTGAAGGAATCTAATTGAAGAGAAGGTCTGGAAGGAGTATCCGACTGAAGGAGAGGTCTGAAAGAAGTTCGACTCTTGGAGCAGTCTGACTAAAGAAGAAGTTTTGAAGGAGTTTGGCTCCTGGAGCAATCCGATTGAAGGAGAGGTCCTGAAGGAGTATTCGACTGAAGGAGAAATCTGGAAAGGAGTTTGGCTTTGGGAGGAATCTGATTGAAGGAGAAGTTCGAAAGGAGTTTGGTTTGCTGGAGGAATTTCGATTGAAGGAGAGGTTCGAAAGGAGTATCCAACTGAAGGAGAAATCCAGAAGGAGTTCAGCTCTTGGAGGAATCCGATTGAAGGAGAAGTCCAGAAGGAGTTCGATTGCTGGAAGAATCCGACTGAAGGAGAAGTCCAGAAGGAGTTCGACCGCTGGAGGGGTCCGACTGATGGAGAATCTGGAAGGAGTTTGCTAAAGAAGAAGTCTGAAAGGAGTTCAACCGCTGAAGGAGTCCGGAAGGGGTTTGACTGCTGGAGGAGTTCGACTACTGAAGGAGTTTGTCTGGGGTTCGGCCGTTGGAGGAGTTCGGCTGGGGTTCGACCGTTGGAGAGAGAATTTTTGATCGAAAGCTCTTCCGTGATTACTAGTTGCATTAGGCTAAGCATCAGACTGGACTTCGATGGAGTGGGGTTTATCCCCAACAATAGTCCCCCCACTCTCTCGAGTTCGAAAATTCGAAGGAAAGAGAAGTACAAAAAAGATGACTGTCGAAGTTCTTTCCGGGCTCTACACCCGTTGAGGTTGAAGCTCAGGGGAGATCTTATCTCCTACCGAGATTGAAGGAGATCTTATCTCCTATTGAGGTTGAAGCTCCTAGAAGCTTAGGGAAGATCTTATCTCCAGCTGAGATTGATGCAGATCTTATCTCCTATTAACGTTGATGTTGAAGCTCGGGGGAGATCTTATCTCCAGCCAAGGTTAAAGGAGATCTTATCTCCTATTGAGGTTGACTAGAAGATTGGGGGAGATCTTATCTCGAATCGAGGTTGAAGGAGATCTTATCTCCTATTGACGTTGACATTGAAGCTTGGAGGAGATCTTATCTTCAACTGAGGTTGAAGAAGATCTTATCTCCTACCGTTGTCGAGCACATTAGGGCCGTTGTTGGGGCCTCTCTTCTCACCTCATCTAAAATGAACGAGGCTTTCAACTTTGCCCATGTTAGGACGAGGTTCTCCTCCTATTCCTAATGGACTATAGGGGCATATTAGGGCCATTATCGGAGTCTCTCTTCTCCCATTGTCTAAAATGAACAAGACCTTCAACTTTGCTCACATTAGGACGAGGTTCTCCTCCTATTCTTTATGGGTTGTAGGAGCATATTAGGATCATTGTATGGGCCTCTCTCCTCCTCCTATCTTAAATATCCGGAGGTCCTCAACTTGAAGGTCTCATGTTAGGATGAGGTTCTCCTCCTGTTCCTAACATGGCACTAGGGACACAGATGGGCCATTGAATGGGCCTCTCCCCTCCTTCTGTTTTAAATAACCAGAGGTTTTCGACTTGCTCATGTTAGGATGAGGTTCTCCTCCTATTCCTAACATGGCACTTGGGGCATAGATGGGCTATTGAATGAGCCTCTCCCTCCTCCTATCTTAAATAATCGAAGGTCTTCGACTTGCTCATGTTAGGACGAGGTTCTCCTTCTATTTCTAATATGGCAATAGGAGCACAGATGACCATTGAATGGGTCTCTCCCATCCTCCTATGTTAAATAATCGAAGGTTTTGACTTGCTCATCTTAGGACGAGGTTCTTCTCCTATTCCTAACATGGCATTAGGGGCACAGATGGGCTATTGAATGGGCCTCTCCCCTCCTCTTATCTTAATTAATCAGAGGTCTTTGACTTACTCATGTTAGAATGAGGTTCTTCTCTTGTTCCTAACATGGCAATAGGGGCACAGATAGGCCATTGAATAGGCCTCTTCCCTCCTCCCATCTTAAATAATCGAAGGTCTTTGACTTGCTCATATTAGGACAAGGTAGTCCTCTTGTTCCTAACATGGCACTAGGAGCACAGATGGGCCATTGAATGGGCCTCTCCCCTCCTCCTATCTTAAATAATCAGAGGTCTTCGACTTTCTCATGTTAGGATGAGGTTCTCCTTCTATTCCTAATGTTAGATATGTGTGCCCTAGAAGCCAGAATTAGCTGACACTTGTAATACACTTCTAAGGGTAATATTATAATTTTGACTATAAATAATAAAATAGGTTATTTTCTATCACATAAGTGTATTTAGTGTCTGTGATACATCCTGAGTTAATGGTAATGATAATTCATATTTTCAAGAGTTAAAAATTTAAGACATGAATTTTCATTTATTAACTCATAAAATGCTCATGACCGTAGGATCATCATGAGGATGATAATTAATTCGAAAGGTTAGTGTACAATCGCTTCTTTGTAGTAGATGAGTCTTGAGTTTATGGTGTAGAGACATCAAAATGAGAGTACAGGTACTCATTAGAGAATAAGGGTACTGAGCGTGACCACCTCGAGTAGTTATAAGGAAATCTATCTTCTCATCGATGACTGACTTGATGCTACAGTGGTGTGTCTGATTCTTTGATCTGAGGTGCATCGGTAGTTCACCTTGAGGGTGTTATAGTTTGACTACACCATAACTCGGTCTCCTAGCCATTCGAAACCCTGAGGTGTATGTTGGCTATAGCATGTTCATTATAGGAATTGGATTGCACCAAGATGGAATCTATCTACCTTGGTAGAAGAGGAGCAGCCCTATGATGATCATGAGAATTAAGTCCATAAGCCCATGGCCATGGCAGAATGTGAAATAATAGAAAGAGTTTCTATTAAGGTTTTCACATCGAACTTGAATTGAATGATTAAATCATATGATAGAAATTAGGGTTTGACGAGTTCACCTTAACCCTAATCTGATCGGAGCTTAAGATAGAAGAACTTAATCACACAAGTAACTGCATCGAGAGATTTTTTTTTAGTTTTGATGGATTGCCACCATATGCTGCTCGGTGTCACTGATGAATTTTGGGAGCAACTAGAATGATTTTGATGATCGATCATTCTAGTCTAAATCAGAAAAGTTCTGATCCATCGAAAGGAGTTTCGATGATGTTGATGATAGAGATCATGACATATCCCATTACCATACATAACTGAATCTAACTAGGTCACACAAACAAGGGTTTGGATCTGGATATCATCAATTGGGCTAATCCAGTTCAGTTGATTTGAATTAGATTCAATTAGGTTCAAGGAAATCATGCTAGCACATGATTGAGCCTAATGTTCTCCTTTTTCTATCATAAAAGTTGTCTTGACTGAGCCAAATAAGTTTGTGCTCACTCAGATACCTTTACCTGGTCTGATCGGAGCTTGTCCAAGTTAGAAAAGGATTGTCTTAATTTATGAGATAAATTTGAGACAACACCTATCATTTTTTGTCACCTGCTAATTCTTGTACTTTGACTTGGTCAAATGTTGACCTTTGACCCTTAGACATCTGCCCATGTGTCATGCACTTATTGGAGAGCAGATAGGGGCTTGTCCCCTCTCTTAAAATTAGAAAGAAGAGGGTGCACGCCATCCTAGATGCTGGAGTTCCATACGGATAGGACTCTAGGTTGCTTCTTGGTTTCTACTTAGGTGGCCCTTGAGTATCTACTTTGACTAGTCATAGGCACCATCTAAGAATGAACCTATGGATCTCTCATCTGATTGGATCAGGTGATGTCATCCCACCAATCAGATTGAATGAAGTAACGTGATTGGCTGGGGTGATGCAGCATTGCATAGCGCAGCAGAGTCTATAAATAGACCCTATCTGCGCCCACTTTTTAGTAGAGTTCCTCTTAGCCCATGCCCCAAGGCTGCCCCTCTCGCTTCTCCATGCCACCATCTGGCCCTCTCTCTCCTCTCCATGCCCAAGGAAGTTGGGTCTTCAAATTAGTGCGAGTCAAGCAAGAAAAGGCAGATGAAAAAGGAAGAAGGCAGCACTGCTGTAGAGACGATGGGTGATCTTCAGAAGAAGTTTTGAAGATCCTTCAAATCAAATCCAAATCTAATTTTTAAAGAAAAGAAAGAGAAGGAGAAGATCTCCAGATCCGACCCGAGTGGATATCGGTAGAAGCCAGGCGCTTGGGCTAGATCCAGAACCTTAAGGCTTCGGTAGGATCATCAATGGATAATCAGATTATCCAGAATCAAGATAAATTAATTTAAAATTAATTTAATTTTATTTTCTTATTTATCAGATCATATAATTAGATCTAAAAGGTGTCAAATTTGATTTGGATCTAAGAGGAGATTTTTAAAATATGCCTCTCGATCCAATCAAATCTGAACGAATCTGACCCAAAAAATCAGGATTTCCCTTCAACTGGTATCAGAGCCAGGTTCCTATAGAATTTATTTAGATCTGATTTTAATCTGATAAATTAGTGATTTCAGATATCACATGAGATGTGATTAGATCTGAAATAAAAAAATTAAGAAATTAAAATTAATGAATCTAGATCTAGAATGTATGAGATACATAACTAGACTAGGAATAGAATTATTCTATGTATAGTCTAGTGTAATCATAATTTTAATTTGATTAAATATAATTTTTAGATCTATTTATTTTCTATTTTTTGATATTATAAATATTATAATTAGATCTAAAAATAGAAAATAAAATAAAATTAATTTGTTCATATGAGGATAGTTGCATGTTTAGACTAGTTGTAGAATAGTTCTACAAAAGAGTCTAGATTAAATTTTATTTGATATGATCAAATTTAAATTTAATTTTTTAGATGATTATGAGATAATTTAGATCTAAAAAATATGCATGCATGATACATGAGATGTATGCAAAACATGTTTTAATTAGATCAATTTTTTATATATGAGATATATGCTTAGATCTAATTAGTTTTGTAGATTAGTTATATTTCTGATTAAGATGTCCCCCCTTGGTGTTCGGTCATAAGAATAAAGTAGGGTTTAAAGACCCTCTCCTCCCATTCAATGGGATGTTCTTATGATGTGTAGGGGTGCTGCATGTTCATCCTTAATCAGAAATTGAAAACTTACTTTTTACAAAACTCTAGATTCTGAAATCCTAGGATCTTATTTACATATTTTGTTTATGAACCCTAACTTAATTGAGAATTAAGTTTATGAAATATCAATTAGATCTAAAATTAAGAATTTTAGATCTAAGACATATTCATAAAATTGGATTTGGGCTTGGATAGCTTAATTAGGTCTAAGCGGTTGATCAAACCAAATTAAGAGTTGGTTAGATGGGATCAACAGTGCTTAAATTGACCAGCCTAATAGGATTAAGTCTGGATCAAGGTTGAGTCACATGAGTGATCGATCAAGCTAAGACCTAATTAGACTCAGAGGTTAGAGTCTGGATTGTAGGCTAACCCGATTGGTTCTATCTCAATAATTTGGTGTCTAAGGTAAGTCTGATAGATATGATCGATTGATTTTTAATTGGGAACTACTCGACTCGAATGCGTTCTTGTTGAGTTAATGGCATATCCCTTCCAGCGGTCTCACTTACCTAGCTATGTTTGTTGACTCAGTTCTGATCTGAGGTGGTCAATAATCCAAGCTAACCCATGCCACTAGGTTAGTCATAATGGTTATGACTATGTCAAGTCTAGTTTAATGAGACCTAAATCAAATCTCCCTAAGAAAAGATTAAGTCTAAGATCTTCCACCATTGTAGATGTGCGGACCCTTCCTGGGGTTGATTGTTCTCGACTAGTTATAGTGGTTCAGTTGCACCGAAAAGATGCAACCATGTCTATTAGGCATTGGATGCTACAGGCTGGAGGATGGATTGGGCTCAATATTTTGGATACGGTGAGAGACCCAATTAGGAATCCAATCTATGCAAATGGTGGGTCTGACTTAACTAAGGAGTGGATCAATATTCCGGACATGGTGAGATTCATGAATTAGAGATCAAGTTTGGGTGCATCATGATTAGAGAATCATTGAACAAGAGTTGTTCACTCATTGGCTAACCCATCACTAATAACTGTTAGGTGAGGTGATGAGTCAGTTGGTGGGACCGCACCACCTACTAGAAATTAGTAATCGTAGAGATTTTCGCATCTCTACAGAGAGAGTGTAGAGATCCGAAAAAATAGTGAAAGCTAATTTATTTTAAAATAAAATTCTTAAATAAATTAGTTAAGTCTTAATTACAATATCTAACTAAAAACTTTGACTCTCTATAGAAAAATATCTGCATCCAACCCACTAGCACAAATCCTGAACACCCATAGACTGACCGAACCAAATTATAAGGATTGGCTTCAGAACTTCAAAATTATTTTGGATTCTGAGAAGTTAACTCATGTATTGGACCAGGACCTCTCCCACCTTACCAGCCCGTCCATCTGCTGAACAGAGAGCATCTCTGGATAAGTGGACTGACAAAGATAATAAGGCCAAATATTATATGTTGGGCTCGATGTCTGATGAGCTTCAGCACCAACATGAAGATATCAGAACTGCTTGCCAAATGTTGGCTCACCTACAGGAGATGTTTGGTGAACAGAGTCATGCAGCCAAGTATCAAGTCACTAAATGACTGTTCAAGGCTAAGATGCGTGATGGGCAGTCAGTCCAAGATCATTATCTGATGATGATCAAGGACTTGGAAGAGCTTGAGAAGCTCGGAGTGAGGTTGGACTTGGATCTACAGAATGATATAATTCTGCAATCCTTGACTGATGCATATGGGCAGTTCATCATGAACTACCATATGCATAAACTTCAAAATTCTTTGGCCGAACTTATGAACATGCTGGTTACCGCTGAGCTTTTCATGAAAGGTTCTAAAGGCTCAGTGCTTGCTATGGAATGGACTTCTTCCAAGAGAAAGTCTTTTGAAAAAAAGAAGAAGTCTGCGAAAAAGCAAAAGATGGAAGGAGGAAAGAAGAAAAAGGTAGAGCTAAAGAAGACCGCTGATAAAGAAAAGTATTTTCATTGCAACAATAATGGCCACTGAAAGCAGAACTGCCCTACATACCTGGCCACCCTGAAGAATAAGAAGGAGACTGGTCCTTCTGGAGGTATGCTCATTATTGAGTCTAACCTTATGATTTCTTCTGCATCTAGTTGGATGCTTGACTCTGGTTCTAGTGCTCATTTATGCACTTCTATGCAGGATCTTGAGGATAGCAGGAGGCTGAGGAATAGTGAGATGATCCTGTGCATTGAAAATGGAGCAAGGGTTGCTGCCATGGCCGTGGGAACATATCCTCTTCGACTATCATCTGGATTAGACTTAGTATTAAAATACTGTTATTATGTACCTGTAGCAAGCAGGAATTTAATTTCTATTTCTTGCCTTGCAGTAGAAGGCTATGTAATTAGTTTTCTTAAGGACCATTGTAATATTCTTTATGAAAGAAATAAAATTGTAAGTGGTTTCCTTATTAACGATCTTTATCAGTTACATGTTGATGTATCTACTTTTAATTTTGAGCAAAATGTGAATGCCATAAAATCAAAACAACCTAGGGATAGTCCAAATGATAGATATCTATGGCACCTAAGATTAGGTCATATAGCAGAAGATAGGGTTAACAAATTAGAGAAAATTGGGCTATTGAGTCCGTTGACTTTTGAGTCATATCCAATTTGTGAATCTTGTCTTCATGGCAAAATGACTAAACTCCCTTTTGTAGGACATGGGGAAAGGGCCATGGATCTTCTTGCACTAGTACATACAAATGTGTGCGGCCCATTTGATGTGCCGATTAGAGGCAACTTTGTCTACTTCATAACCTTTATCGATGATTTATCTAGGTATGGGTATGTGTATCTTATGAGACACAAGTCTGAAGCTTTTGAAAAGTTCAAAGAATTCAGACATGAAGTAGAAAAGCAAACTGAAAAATCCATTAAGGTTCTTCAATCAGATCGAGGAGGTGAATACCTTAGTCAAAAATTCTTGGACTATCTTAAGAAAAATGGTATAATCTCTCAATGGACTCCACCTGGAATACCTCAACTCAACGGAATTTCAGAACGGAGGAACCGAACCCTATTAGATATGGTCCGATCCATGATGAGTTTCACAGACCTCCCAGATTTTTTTTGGGGATACTGTTTGTTAACTGCAATATACTTACTGAATAGGATTCCTTCTAAAACCGTTCCTACCACACCGTATGAGATATGGCATGGTAAGAAATTGAGTCTGAGTCATCTCAAAATTTGGAGTTGTCCGACTCATGTCAAAAGACAACAAGCGGACAAGTTAGACTTTAGGTCCTTTAGAGCTTGATTTATAGGATATCCTAAAGAGTCATTAGGATATTATTTCTACATTCCAGAAGATCACAATGTGATTGTGAGTCGACATGCCATCTTTCTTGAAAAATAGTTTATTCAAGATAGCAGCATTGGAAAGCAGATCAAGCTCGATGAGAAAGTCTCACAAGAGCAACGAGCTAAGGACCAAATGGAACCAAATCAGGTTAAGCCAATCCAGTCACTACCTCCTCCACCTCGTAGATCGAAAATAGTTTTCCATCCCCTGATAGGTACTTAGGTATGATTTCAGAGGAAGTAGAGAAAATGTTCCTCGTAGGTAATGGGATTCATGGTGATGATCCCAAAACCTACATCGAGGCGATATCAGATATCGACTCCGAGAAATGATTAGAGACAATGAAGTCAGAAATTGACTCGATGCACTCAAACCAATTCTGGACCTTGGTAGATCCACCAGAAGGTATAATATCTATTGGGTGTAAATGGATCTTCAAGAGAAAGATTAGTGCAGATGAGAATATGGAGACATTCAAAGCTAGATTAGTGGCAAAAGGTTATAGTCAATGCGAAGGCATTGACTATCAGGATACCTTTTCGCCAGTAGCTATGCTTAAATCCATCCACATATTGCTTGCTATTATAGCCTATTTCGATTATGAAATATGGCAAATGGATGTGAAAACAGCGTTCTTAAATGAATATCTTAAGGAAGATATCTATATAGAACAGCCCTTAGGTTTCACATCCAGTGATGATGATCACAAAGTATGCAAGCTGCAAAGGTCCATATATGGACTTAAGCAAGCATCTCGGAGCTGGAATACTCATTTTAATGATGTGATCAAATTATTTGATTTCATCAAGAATGAGGAGGAGCCATGTGTCTTCAAAAAGGTCAGTGGGAGCACTGTTGTCTTCCTCGTATTGTACGTGGATGACATCCTCCTTATTGGGAATGATATTCCCATGTTGACCACAGTTAAAATATGGTTATCTAAAGAATTCTCCATGAAAGACCTAGGAGAAGCATCCTTTATTCTAGGAATTAAGGTCTATAGAGATAGACCAAATAGGATGCTAGGACTTTCACAGAAGATGTACATAGAGGAAGTGCTAAAGAGGTTTAGCATGGAAAACTCTAAGAGGGGTTTGGTATCCTTCAGACATGGCATTCATCTTTCCAAGAAGATGTGCCCTAGCACACCTGAGGAAATAGAACGCATGAGCAAGATCCCTTATGCTTCAGCAATAGGGAGCCTCATGTATGCCATGTTATGTACACGACCTGATATAGCCCATGCTGTGAGTGTCACAAGCAGATATCAGTCGAATCCAGATGAAGAACACTGGACTTCTATGAAATGTATCCTTAAGTACTTGAGAAGAACTAAGGATATGTTATTGGTCTTTGGTAATGGAGAACTCCTAGTCTAGGGATATACAGACTCGGATTTTATGTCCGATATAGATGATCGAAAGTTGACATCTGGGAGTCTATTTGTGTGCAATGATGGAGCTGTCAGTTGAAAGAGTTCCAAATAGATAGTGATAGCAGATTCCACCATGGAAGCAGAATATATTGCTGCGTCGGAAGCTGCAAAGAAGGCATTCTGGTATAAAAAGTTTGCCACAGAGATCAGAGTGATGCCATCAGATGCCATTCCTCTGGACTACGATAACAATGGTGCCATAGCCCTTGCTAAGGAGCCAAGGTCTCACCAAAAATTCAAGCACATCGAGCGGCGATACAACCTTATCCGCGATTATGTCGAGAAGGATTACGTCAAGGTCAAGAGAGTCGACTCCACAGACAATATGGCAGACCCACTAACAAAGCCATTGGGCCAACAAAAGATCGAAGCCCACCTTGAGAAGATGGGACTTAGATTTATAGCCAATTGGCTTTAGGTCAAGTGAAAGTTTGTTAGATATGTGTGCCCTAGAAGCCAGAATTGGCTGACACTTGTAATACACTTCTAAGGGCAAAATTATAATTTTGACTATAAATAATAAAATGGGTTATTTTCTATCACATAAGTGTATTTAGTGTCTGTGATACATCCTTGAGTTAATGGTAATGATAATTCATATTTTCAAGAGTTGAAAATTTAAGACATGAATTTTTCATTTATTAACTCATAAAATGCTCCTGACCGTAGGATCATCATGAGGATGGTGATTGATCCGAAAGGTTAGTGTACAATCGCTTCTTTGTAGTAGATGAGTCTTGAGTCTACGGTGTAGAGACACCGGAGCGAGAGTATAGGTACTCATTAGAGAACGAGGGCACTGAGCATGTGACCACCTCGAGTAGTCATAAGAAAGTCTACCTTCTCATCGATGACTGACTCGAATGCTGCAGTGGTGTGTCTGATTCTTTGACCTGAGGTGCATCGATAGTTCACCTTGAGGGTGTTATAGTTTGACTACACCATGACTCGGTCTCCTAGCCATTCAGAATCCTGAGGTGTATGTTGGCTATAACATGTTCATTATAGGAATTGGATTGCACCAAGATGGAATCTATCTATCTCGATAGAAGAGGAGCAGTCCTATGATGATCATGAGAATCAAGTCCATAAGCCCATGGCCATGGCAGAATGTGAAATAATAGAAAGAGTTTCTATTAAGATTTTCACATCGAACTTGAATTGAATGATTAAATCATATGATAGAAATTAGGGTTTGACAAGTTCACCATAGTCCTAATCTGATCGTGGCACAAGATAGAAGAACTTAATCACACAAGTAACTATACCGAGAGGTTCATTTTCAATTTTGATGGATTGCCACCATATGCTGCTAGGTGTCACTGGTGGATTTTGGGAGCAACTAGAATGATTTTGATGATCGATCATTCTAGTTGTCTGAATCAGAAAAGTTCTAATCCATCGAAAGAAGTTTTGATGATGTTGATGATGGAGATCATGATATATCCCATTATCATATAGAACTGAATCTAACTGGATTATGCAAATAAGAGTTTGGATCTGCATATCATCAATTGGACTAACCCAGTTTAGGTGATTTGAATTAGATTCAATTAGGTTCAAGGAAATCATGCTAGCATACGATTGAGCCTAACGTTCTCCTTTTTCTATCATAAAAGTTATCTTAACTGAGCCAAATAAGTTTATACTCACTCAGATACCTTTACCTAGCCTGACTAGAGCTTGTCCAAGTTAGAAAATGATTATCTTAATTTATGAGATAAATTTGAGACAATACCTGCCATTTTTCATCACCTGCTAATTCTTGTACTTTGACTTAGTCAAACATTGACCTTTGATCCTTGGACATCTGCCCATGTGTCATGCACTTATTGGAGAGTAGATAGGAGCTTGTCTTCTCTCTAGAAATTAGAAAGAAGAGGGTGCATGCCTAGGATGGCGTGTGCCCATGGATAGGGATGCTGGAGTCCCATATGGATAGGACTCTAGGTTGCTTCTTGGTCTCTACTTAGGTGGCCCTTGGGTATCTACTATGACCAGTCTTAGATGCCATCTAAGAATAAACCTGTGGGTCTCTCATCTAATTGAATTAGATAATCTCATTCCATCAATCAGATTTAGATCTGATTGAACGAAGCAACGTGATTAGCCGAGATGATGCAGCACTGCATGGTGCTGCAGAGTCTATAAATAGATCCTATCTATGCCCACTTTTCAGTATAGTTTCTCTTAGCCCACACCCCAAGGCTGCCCCTCTCCCTTCTCCATGCCACCATTTGGTCTTCTCTCTCCTCTCCATTCCCAAGAAAGTTGGGTCTTTAGATTAGTGCGAGTCAAGCAAGAAAAGACTGACAAAAAAGAAAGAAGGCAGTACTGTTGCAGAGACGACGAGTGATCTTCAGAAGAAGTTTTGAAGATCCTCCAAATTAGATCCAGATCTAATTTTTGAAAAAAAAAAAAAAGGAGAAGATCTCTAGATCCAGTCTGAGTGGATATCGGTAGAAGTCAGGTGCTTGCGTGGCTAGATCCAGAACCTCAGGGCTTCGATAGGATCATCAATGGGTAATCAGATTATCTAAAATCAAGGTAAATTAATTCAAAATTAATTTAATTTAATTTTTTTTATTTATCAGATCATATAATCAGATCTAAAAAGTATCAAATCTGATTAGGATCTAGGAGGAGATTTTTAAAATATGCCTCTCGATCTAATCAGATCTAAACGAATCTGACCCAAGAAATCAGGATTTTCCTTCACCTAACATGACACTAAGGGCATAGATGGGCCATTGAATGGGCCTCTCTCCTCTTCCTATCTTAAATAACTAGAGGTCTTCAACTTGCTCATGTTAGGACAAGGTTCTCCTCCTATTCCTAACATGGTATTTTTGATTGCTTCTTTCCTATCGTCACATAGCTTTTGCACCAAGAAGCAATAATGTTGAAATGAAGGAGTTTTATTAAAGAAAAATTTCTAGCAGTATATTTTTAGATTTTTTGAATTCCAAGGTCGTGGGAGCATTATTCCTTTGAGCTCCTTCAAGCGATAAGTTTCGGGCCGAATGACCTCCTCTATTTCATACAAGCCTTCCCAGTTTGGGGTAAGCTTCTCTTAGCTTTGAGGCTAAGAGATGGTGGCTCATCGAAGCACTAAGTCTCCCAGAGATAGTATTGATGATGCCAAGAGATGGTCAATCTTCTTATTGTTCCTCCCTCATTGGTGGTTCTGGCTGCGGCAGCACCCTTGGCCGATCTTTTCTTGCTTCAGATCGATGTCTGAGGAATCGATCCAGTCGACCTCTTCTAATGAGTTCCTCAATCTCATCTTAGAATAGGATAAGAGCACATCCTTTTAGGCCTCGACAGTTGCTTCTTGATCTCCATCAGTACTTGCATTTTTGGAGCATCGAGGGATCGTAGTTGTCAAACCTTCTAAAGGGCGAACTTCTTCGTGCCCTTCTATCGGGACTTCTTTGACGATGAGCTTGAGAAGGAGTTTGGGCTCGCTTACGCTTGGAGGGAGTCCATGAGCACAACCAAACTTCATTCGACCCTCCATCAGTTGTGGGTTTTTTAGTCTCGCTCGCCTGCCCCTCTCCTATAGTCTCCTCATTCTTCAACTTGAAGGCTTCTTTTGCTCGGGCATATTCTTCAGCTCGAGCTAGCAGATCGACAAGATCCCTGAGGTATTTCTTCTCGAGAATAATAAATCATTCTTCTGAAGGCTATCCTTGAGTGCGGCCATTACAACAGACTGGTCCAGATTTCGAACCTCTAATGCAGCAGCATTAAATCGGATGACATAAGCTTGGATAGATTTTTTCTCCTTCTGCTTGATATTCATTAAGAAATTCGAACCTTGATGGGGATGCCAGTTGCTAACAAAATGATCCACAAACTGATGGATTATCTGATCAAAGGAGAAGATCGTACCTGGCTTCAATGCTGAGTACTAGTTTCTTGATGCTCCCTTTAAGGTAGATGGAAAAGCTTGGTATAAGATGATGTCTGGTGCACCATAGAGCAGCATCATGATCCGAAAGGCCTTCAGATGATTGATCAAATCAGAGATTCTATCGTAGCTTTCAAATTAAAAAAGCTTAAAGTTTGGTGAAATGGGCTCTTGCATAATTTGGAGAGAGAAAGGAGGATCAGTACAGACGTCGTCATGGTGAGTCGGGGCGACATGGTGGAGTTTCTCAATCCATCGATCCATCTTCCATAGTTTCTGGTCAAGGACGTCATCTCAATCGTAGATCTTAGAAGGCTTCCAACTGTAGATGGAGAAGGTATCTTTCAGAGAAGAATCATGATTAGAACAAGGATCCTTTGCTCTTTATTTTCCATTCCTAGTGATAATGGGTATGCTAGTCCAAGTGCTCCTCCTTAGAATCGATTTCTAGCATCCCGATGGTAGGTTTTCTAGCAAAACCGCCACCGGAGGCTGCCACATGGCCTGCACCATTTTGGTGAGGCCCTAAACTCGCTGTATCAATAGGTTAAACTGCTTCAGATCTACCATGGCTGATGGTAGAGGTGGAGGTTGAAGCACCAATGACAGAGCAAGAACAGATGTATCTATTTTAGATCTGGTGACACAAGTGGTAGATCTCTGGGTAGTTACCTTCTTTAGAGGCATTTCTTGGGATTGAGGGAGAGGTTGAAGATGAATCCTAAAGAAGAAGATCCACAGGATCGACTGAGTACTTCTTCAAGAATAAGGATACCTCGAAAATAGAGGGCCCTCCTTCTAGTGCCAATCCTATTGGTGCAGAATTTGATTGATGCTGGATCGAGCTAGGGTCGAGGAAGGAGAGGTCGCCGTTGGTGACCTACAAAATGAAGTTCCATTCGAAGTCGGTGGTGGTGGCTCCGATAGGATCCTCCGATGATCAAGTCAGCTCTTCTGGCTAATAGAAATGGAGTGCTCAGAAAAGAGTTCAGCAAAGTTTTTGGGAAGGAGAAGAGAGCTTAGAGAAAATGTATCTAAAGGATCTCTTTTTATAGACGGAGCCTGTAGCAGACTAATAGTGACAGCCATAACCATCCGATAGTAGGTCGCTCGAAGCTACGTGGGGTTTGTTGTGGAGAGAGAGGTGTCGTCTATAATAAACTAATAGTGACAGTCATAACCATCCGGTAGTGTGCCACTCGGGGCCGTATGGGGTTTGTTATAGAGAGAGAGAGATGTCACCTATCATGATGTACCTATTTATCGAGATTTAATAGTCAAAGTTTGGAGGAAGCAGGCATTGGTTGGTGAAGAACTTTGACATGTATCAATTCTAGAGGAGTTCGAACTCCTAAAGGGAATACGGCTAGAGGAGATCATCCAAGAGGAATGCTAGGTGAAATATGAAAGTAATCCACTGGAGTAATCTGATTGAAGGAGAACTCTGAAAGGAGTTCGGCTCCTAAAAGAATTCAAAAGGAGTTCAGCTCCTAAAGGTATTCGGAACAAGTTTGGCTATTGAAGGAATCCAACTAAAGAAGAAGTCTGGAAGGAGTTTGGCTTCTGGAGGAATTTGATTGAAGGAGAAGTTCGAAAGGAGTTTGGCTTCTGGAGGTATCCAACTGAAGAAGAAGTCTAGAAGAAATTTAGCTCCTTGAGGAGTCTAGAAGGAGTCCGACTGATGGAGAAATCCGACTGAAGGAGAAGTCTAGAAGAAGTTTGACTCTTAAAGGAATCTTATTGAAGGAGAAGATCGGAAGGAGTCTGGCTCCTGGAGGAATCCGACTGAAGGAGAGGTCTGAAAGGAGTTTGGCTTCTGGAGAAGTCCGACTAAAGAAGAGGTCCAGAAGGAGTTTGGCTCATGGAGGAGTCCGACTAAAGGAGAAGTTCAGAAGGAATTCAGCTCCTGGAGGAATCTGATTAAAGGAGAGGTCTAGAAGAAGTATCTGACTGAAGAAGAAATTCGGAAGGAGTTTGGCTCTTGGAGGAATCCGATTGAAGGAGAGGTCCAGAAGGAGTTCGGCTGTTGGAGAAGTTCGAAAGGAGTTCAGCTCCTAGAGGAATTCGACTGAAGAAGAAGTTCAGAAGAAGTTTGGGAGGGGTTCGTTCGCTAGAGGAGTTCGGCCACTGGAGGAAGAATTTTCAATCGAAGCTCTTCCATGATTACCAGTTGCATTAGGCTAAGCATCAGACTGGACTTCGATGGGAGTTGGATTTATTCCCAACACCAGCTTTGAAGCTTTATTGCTTTGTTAGCAAGGTATAATGTAGGTAAATAACCTCTAGCTAGTAATTGCTTCACTCTCTTCATGCATTAAATCAAACACTTATCACAATGTTTTCAAGCCTCGGCTTTGACAAATGTATAATATTGTGAATTTTGATGGTGAGGTAGGAGCAAGGTGCAGGTGGCATCGATGGAAGCCATTATGGCATTGGCCACCTTACAAGCAGTTGATGATTAGAATGTGCTAGTATTGACGAGTTGAGCAACCATTTAGGTGTGGTGGGGTGGGGTGGTGAGCTTTTAATATAGTGGTGGAAGGTGAGGGTAGGGGAAAATTGGAAGAAGTGATTTCCTACATTGGGTACACCATGTTTGGCCGAGCACTCCACCAATCATAACCACTTATTTCTATTTTAATGCATTGAGAAGCATGCTTGATTAAGAGGCTATGATTGGTGGTGTGCACGATTACATGGTGCATGCAATGTAGTGAATCATTTCTCAGAAATTAGGGTCATTAGCTTTCAACCAATGATTGTAGAGTGCATGTAATATGATGAGATTTATATGGAAGGAAAAAAAGCATGGCACCTGAATTTTTTGTTCCTTTCAGGTCCGTGCGTGAGCCAATCATCATGGAGAAATTTTTGCATGCACCAGATGCAAGTTAACCAAGGCAAATCCCAAGGTATATGCATGGTAGATAGCGCACAATCGAGAATTGATGAAATACAAGGGGTAATGTGGCTTGTTATCCACCATGGGATTTGTGCGGTCCAATTTCACCTGGTGCATTCAATAATTTCTCATCATCGTAGGTGGTCAACAAAGAATTTCCCCCTCTATTAAAGGTCCTCCCCTCCCCTTCAAGGTGCCACCACTAGAGGTGAGCACATAACAGTTCAACCCATTGAACTAAACTAAACCAAACTATTTTGGACGGTTTGGTTTGCTTTAGGAGAGAAACTTCTTGAAAATGGTTCATGAACCGAATCGAACCACCATTTGGCGGTTTGGTTTGGTTTCAAAAATTCTGAAACCAAATGAAACCATCAAACCATGAACTATTTTAATTTTTTTAATAACTTAAATACTATTCATAGTACCCTAACCACTTAACTAGTAGCCAGCCCTAGTAGCCTCCATTTCTTCTTTTCTCCCTACCTCTCTTCGTTCTTCTCTTCTTTTCTTTGTTGCACCTCTTTCGGCTTCATTCTCTCCGCCTCCACCTTAATGGTCATCATCATTGTCAAAGAAAATACATCTCAACTCAGAGTCCAACTCATCTCCATCAGAAGGTAAACTCATCTCCACCTTCAGTTTTGATGCTCTATTTTTTCTATGTTCTACAGATGCACTCTTTGATTATCTTCTTCTTCTTCTTCTTCATGAGAATTATTTTGTTCATCATGAGAATTAAATCATGACGTTGCTAATCTTTTTTTTTTTGTTGCAACCTACAGATATTTAATAATAGTTTCACTTTTGAGACATCCACTATAGCGTCAAGCAGTGAATCGTGCAATGTGAGTTTGTATTATGAGATCAATATATGAGCTTATATAAATATATCAGTATCTAATTTTTTTTTTGTTTTCTTTTTTAGATGTCAAACATGAATGAGACTCCGTAGGATCTTGGATGTTCTAATCCTATTCTCACAAGCACAGAGGAGGAACCCTCTAGCTCTTCAAAAGGAAAAAAGGAAGAATAGAGTGAAGCAAAGGGCGGATGTATGGGATCATTTTACTAAAATTGGTGAAGAAGGCAACGAACACCAATGTAAGTGCAATTATTGTGGCAAAGTGTACAAATGTGATCCCAAGAGATATGGCACTAGCACTTTTAGGACTCACCTAACTAGTAGGTGTAAGAAGTACCCATACAACAAGAATAATCATTCTAAGGCAAAACAAACAGAGTTGAATTATCAAAAGGGTGAAAGTGATAGTAAAAGTACCTTAAATAGTTGGAGGTTTGATTAAGAGGTTGTTAGAAAGGCACTAACATCCATGATTTATAGCAAAATTTTTGAAAATTAGTTTTTCTGCCGCAGGATCAATCTGATCGGATTAGATTTGTAGTGAATTTTTTAAAAACTTTTTTAATAGTCTAATCAGATCTGAGAGTTCTTGGATCTAATTAGATAGATCTAAAAATAAAAACAAAAATAGAATAAATAGTGATAACATTTATCACCTTATTGGATGAACTCTTCACCCGCAGTGATGATCTAATGTTGATCCAAGATTGCGATCTAAGCCATGCACATGCTCGGCCTCTACCAGTAACCACTCGAGTCAGATCTGAAAGTCTTCTTCTTCTGGATCTAATCTCAAAAGATCAAATCTAGAATCAAACGAGGATGCCTTCGAATCGATCTTCAATGGCAGCATTTTCATCTCTCGATCTAGGAACTAGTCGCGCAACTTTGCAGGATCAGAGATACAACTTTCGATCTATAATTTTTCCCAACCTTTTTGGGTGTGGAAGAGGGAGAGGAGCAAAGGAGGGAGGCATGGAGATGGACCAAGGGGCATGGCTTCACCATATAGAAACTGTGATGCGAAACAGCTTGCGTAGGGCCCAATTTATAGACCTAGGTGCCACCTTAGAGTCCTAGAGCTTTAAGTAATTGATTTGCTTAAAGTAGAAGGACACCCAATCTGATATCCATGCCCCACACCATTTTTCTTCTGATTTTGTCACACAAAACACTAAGAAAATGGCATGGAGATGGGAGGGAAAAAGATGGTTTGGCGCAAGCCTCTTATCTCCAGGTATTTGAATCAAATTCAAAAGTTTGACCCATTCAAATCCTATTTGAATGGGACTCCCTACCTTATCTATATGGGGCGCATGGCCAAGGAGGGATGTGCACCCATTTCCTCTTCATGGAATGCCTGGAGGTGCGTGCCCCTAGGAAATTTTCTGGGGGTGCATGCCCCTTGTCCTTTAATTCCTGCATATGGGTCAACCTTTGACCCTTGTCTTATTTCCATCTTATGGAATTTTAGACAAGCCCTTTTCAAGTCCCATCTAATGGAATTAAGATAAGTTTTGATCAAGTTAGGACAAGACTTGGCCAGGTTAGGACTAGGTATAGTCAGATCAACACAAATCCCTACAAAGTATTCGGGATAGCCTTGTTCAAATTTCATCTCATAATTTTATGACAAGCCCTGATTTGGTTAAGACAACCCTTGTCCTATTTTCATCTTATCAGATTTAAGACAAGCCTATTTCTTTTAGGGCAATCCTTGAATAGGCTAGGACAAGGTCCAGTCAGATCAAGATAAAACTATATTGGGCTTTCGGATGAGCCTTGTCCAAATTTCATCTCATGATTTTAGGACAAGCCCTGATCTTATCAGGACAAGCCTTGTTTTGACTAAGATAAGCCTGTTCAAACCATGACAATCTATAGTTAGACCAAGACAAACCTATACAAGGCTTTTAGATGAGCCAAATCCAATTTGGGTCAATCGAGATGAACCAAAAAGATGACAGAAGGAGAATATTAGGCTCAATCATTTGCTAGCATGATTTTCTTAAATCTAATTGGATCTAATTCAAATCAATCGAACTAGGTTAGCCCAATTGATGACATTTAGATCCAACCCCTTATTTGTATGATCTAGTTAGATTTAGTTCTGTATGGTAATGGGATATATCATGATCTCCATCATTGAAATACCTTTCGATGAATCAGAACTCTTCTGATTCATCCAATTAGAATCATCGATTATCAAGATAATTTTAATTGGTTCCAAAATCCACCAGTGACATCTAGTAGTATATAATAGCAATCCATTAAAACTAAATAGTGAATCATTTAGTGTAGCTACCTATGTGATTGGATTCTTCTATCATGAGCTCCGATAGGATTAGGATTAAGATGAACTCATCAAACCCAATACCCATCATATGATTGAATCATTCGATTCGAGTCCAATGTGAAATCTTAATAGAAACTTTTTTCTATTATTTTACACTACCATGGCCATTGGTTTTAGAACTCGATCTCATGATCATCATAGGACCACTCCTCCTCTATCGAGATTGATAGATCTCATCTTGATGCAATCCAATTCCTACAATGAACATGTTATAGCCAATATATACCTCAAGATTCTGAATAGTTAGGAGATCAAGTTATGGTATAGTCAAACTATAACACCCTCAAGGTAAACTGTCGATGCACCTTAGATCAAAAAATCAGACACATGACTGCAGCATCGAGTTAGTCATTGATGAGAAGATAGACTCTTTTATGACTGCTCGAGGTGGTCAAGCTTAGTACTCTTATTTTGAACAAGTACTTGTACTCTCGCTCTGGTGTCTCTACACCATAGACTCAAGACTCATCTATCCTAGAAATGTGATCGTATACCAATCTTCCAGATCGATCATCATCCTCATGATGATCTTATAATCGAAAGAAATTTATGAATTAATTATGATAACACATGCCTTAAATTCTCAACTCGTGAGAATGTGTTATCACGCCTATTAATTCAATGGATGTATCACAGATATTTTATACATAATGTGATAAAATAAAATAATTTTTTTATTAATTTTAAGTTAAAATTATGAAAATGCTCCTAGAAAGTATTATACAAATATCGACCAATCTAGCTTTTAGGGCATATATCTAACAAACTCTCATTTGACCTAAAGCTAATTGGCTACAAATCTAAGTCCCATCTTCTCAAGATGGGCTTTAAT
Organism: Cocos nucifera; assembly: GCA_006176705.1. Lineage (NCBI taxonomy): Eukaryota > Viridiplantae > Streptophyta > Magnoliopsida > Arecales > Arecaceae > Cocos > Cocos nucifera. The sequence continues at coordinate 32,170 of QRFJ01003553.1, forward strand.
TTTCTACTGGCCTAAAAACTTCGTTAGTGGGTTAACCATATTGTTTACAGTGTTGACTCTCTTAATCTCAATGTATCCCTTCTCGAGGTAATCACAGATGAGGTGAAAATGCCGCTCGATGTGCATTAGTGAAGTCTACTATTATAGTCTACTTGAAATTCTTCCAGCTTATAGCACCATCTTTATACGATAATAGACTTTTAGATGTCGACTTTTGATCATCTATGTTATACATAAAGTCTGAGTCCGTATACCCCTGGTCCTAGAGTTCTCCATGCTGAATCTCTTCTGTAACTCCTCTATGTCCATATTCTATGAGAGAACCAGCATCCTCATCGGTCTATACCTATAAACCTTAATTTCTAAAATGAGAGATGTTTCTTCTAGGTCTTTCATAGAAAACTTCTTAAATAACCATACTTAGACCGAGGTCAATATGAAAATATCATTTTCAATTAGAAGGATATCATCCACGTACAGTATGAGGAAGACAATAGCACTCCTACTGATCTTTTAAATATACAGGGCTCCTTCTCATTTTTGATAAAATCAGATGATTTGATCACATCATTAAAACAAGCATTCTAGCTCCAAGATGCTTGCTTAAGTTCATAGATGGATCTTTATCGCTTACAGTCTTGTGATCACTATCATTGGATGTAAAACCAAATGGCTATTCCATATAGATATCTTCCTCAAGATATCCATTCATGAACACCATTTTTAGGTCCATCTACCATATTTCATAATCAAAATAGGCTGCAATTGCAAACAATGTGCAGATGGATTTTAGCATGGCCACTAGTGAGAAGGTAACTTGATAGTCAATGCCTTCGATTTGACTATACCCTTTAACCACTAGCCTAGCATTGAATATTTCTACATTTCCATCTACCTATGTCTATCTTTCTCTTGAAAATCTATTTACATTCAATAGATATTATACCTTTAGGTGGATCTACCAAGATCCAGACTTGGTTCGAGCATATTAAATCAATTTTTGACTTCAATGCCTCTAACCATTTCTCGGAGTCGATATCTGATATCATCTCATCATAGATTTTGGGATTATCTCCATGAATCTCATTTTTTGTGAGAAACATTTGCTCTACATACTCTAAAATAGTACCTAAGTGTCTCTCAGGAGGATGAAAAATTCTATTTAACCTATGAAGTGGAGGAGGTAGTGTTAGGGTTGGCTTAGACTGACTAGGTTCCTCAAGTTCCTTAGTTCATTATTCTTCAGAGACTTTCTCCTCAAGCCTAATCTGTCTTTCAATGCCACCATCTTGAACAAACTATTTTTTAATAAAAATTGTATGTCGACTCACAATCACATTGTGATCTTTCAGAAGATAGAAATAATATTCTAATGATATTTTAGGATATCAAATAAAACAAGCTCTAAAGGATCTAGACTCTAATTTATCCGCTTGCCATTGCTTGACATAAGCCGGACAATCCCAAATTCTAAGATGACTCAGACTTAGCTTCTTACCATGTCATATCTCATATGGTGTGGTAGGAATGATTTTAGTGAAAATTCTATTCAGTAGGTAAATTGTTATCATTAAACTATGTCTCCAAAGATATTTAGGAAGGTCCGTGAAGCTCATCATAGATCGGACCATATCTAATAGGATCTGATTTCTTCATTCTAAAATTTTGTTGAGTTAAGGCATTCTAGGTGGAGTCCATTATGAGACTATGTCATTATCTTTGAGATAGTCCAAAAATTTTTGACTAAGATATTCACCTCCTCGATCTGATTGAAGAACCTTAATGAACTTTTCAATTTGCTTTTCTACTTTATGTTTGAATTTCTTAAATTTTTCAAAGGCTTCAGACTTGTATCACATCAAGTATACATATCCATACTATGATAGATCATTGATAAAGATAATGAAGTAAATAATGGGCCGCACACATCTATATATACTAGGGCAAGTAGGTCTGTGGCCCTTTTCTCATCTCCTATAAAAGGAAGCTTGGTCATTTTACCTTGAAGGTATGATTCATAAATCAGATATGACTCGAAAGCCAATGGATATATTAGTTTGGATTTTTTTTAATTTGTTAATCCTAGCTTTAGTTATATGACCTAGCCATAGATATCTTTTGTTGGTACTATCCCTAGATCATTTTGATCCTCCTTCCTTCTTGTTCTTTGAGCTAGCCAGGTATGCAGACAATTCCATTTCTAATGGCTATTGGTATTATAATGAAAATATTTTTCTTTGTCGGCATTTCTTCTTCTTAATTTCTATCTTATTCTTTTTTTCCTCTTCTTTTTGCTTCTTCACAGACTTCTTCTTCTTTTTAAAAGACTTTCTTTCGAAAGAAGTCCACTCCATAGCAAGAATGAGCCCTTTGAACCCTTCAAAGTCTGCTAGCAGTAACCAGCATATTCATTAACTCGATCAAGGTGCACTGGAGCTCATTCATATGAAAGTTCATGATGAACTGCCCATACGAATCACTCAAGGACTACAGGATCACATCAATTTGTAGATCCTTGTCCTTCAACATATTGAGCTTCTTAAGTTCTTCTAGATCCTTGATCATCATCGGGCAATGATCTTTGACTGACTGTCCATCATGCATCTGCACCTTAAAAAGTCTCCTTAAGACTTGATAATATGCTACGCGACTCTGTTCACCAAGCAACTCTTATTGGTGGGCTAACATTTGGCCTGCAGTTTTAATATTTTCATGTTGGTACTGCATCTCATCAAACATTGAGCCCAACATATAGCACCTGACCTTATTATCATCGTCCGACCACTTTTCATAAGATGCTCTCTGATCCACAATCGAACGTGCTGGTAAAATGGAGGGGTCCTGGTCCAATACATAGGTTAGCTTTTTCGAACCTAAAATAATTTTGAAGTTTCTTAGCTAATCCTTGTAATTTGGTTTGGTTAGCCTATGGGTATCTGAGATTTGGGCTAGGGGGTTAGACATAAATATTTTACTTTAGAAAGTCAAAGTTTCTAGTTAGACTTATAATTTGACTTGATTAATTTATTTAGAAATTTTATTTGTAAACAAATTAGGCTTTCACTATTTTCTTGGATCCCTATACTTTCTTGGTAGAGATGCAAAAATCTCTACGATCAAAGACTTTTAGTGGATGGTGCGGTCCTATTGATTGGCTCACCATCTTATCTAATAGTTATTGATGATGGATCAGTCGATGGGTGGATAACTCTTATCCAATAATTCTCTAATCATGGTTGATAAGTGCTAATCTATAACTATGGCAAGTGCACCAGTCGATCAAGTAATAAAGTAAATGAGCAAAGTATCATCCCTAGAGGATTGAAAAATAAGTACTGAAAAGCTCTTTCTTATGCTTTATTTAGAAGATCAATTTATGAGAATAAAAAATTAAAGAATAAAATAAAAAAATAATTAAAAATTTTAAGAAAATAAAAAGAGTGTAATTATTAGGGTTTTAAACTTAGAAGCATTGTATTTCTAAGGCAATCGGATTCACCAACTTGGTCAATACAATATTCAAATTATTAGATTAATTTTATTTCATGTGACGGTGGAGTTTCCTAGTTTATTCACTATCCTTTGGTCCAGGCATAGCAAAACTATCAATATTTATTAATTATCCTTTAGTCCAGGTGTAATTTAAATAAATATCAATGCATTAAGTTTTGTGAAATTCTCTAATTAAAATATGCTGAGTCCAAAGCGCACTAAAATTTTTGCATGCATATAAATTTTAATTTGATTCATAATACAAGGTATATAATCAAGAAGCAATAACATAGATGTACTTGATCCATAACATCTATGTTCATCAAATCAATTAGAAGATGGCTAGTAATCTAAAAGCATTAAGATCATATTTATATACTCCTCATGAATAAAATTTAAAATTAAAAATAATTCATACTAAATATTGCATCAAAAGAGTGGCTACACCTTAGCCTTAGTAAAAAAAAATTTAGTTCATGATAACAAGTTCAAAAATAGTAAATAAAATAAAAAGCATGAAGAAATTAGACTATTTAATTGCTGAAATTGGTTGTCCATTGCTTTTGGTGTGGAAAACTTGATGAAGAAGAAGAGAAGTCCTTTGATCGATGTTCTGATTGTCGGAAGAAGAAAAGAAAAAAATTAAAAGCCCTTCATTTTCTCTCTCTCAAAAATCTCTATTCAAAACTCTCTCTGCCTCTCTTTTCTCTTTCTGTCTCTCTCTTCTCTCTTTTCTTCGGCAATAGTAGGCCTTTAAATAATCTAGGTGATCTCCCCACCGAAATCCTATTGAAATCAGGTTTAAAACTCTCAAAATAACTCAAAAAAAGTCTTGGATCAATTCTAACCGTTGGATGTCGATCAAATGATCCAAAAATCACTCAAAAATTATTTTAAAATCCCAAATCAAGTCAGAATTTATTTGGACAGTTGGATCAACCTTGAAGATCAAATTCGGACCGTCAGATCGTGCATAGAGAAGCTCTGATTCTTAGTTATAAGTCGGGATGAATCTCAACCATTGGATCTCGATTGGGAGCTATGGATGTCGTTCGTCAACGCACAACTATCAATCGTTCGATCAAATCCCAGTAAAAGATATCCATCGGATCAGGCAGAATTTTTAAATTACCCTATATAGACCATGTGTGAGTTCGATGTTGCATGGACCGCCACATTCTTCAGCCAATCAGAGCGTGCTTCTTCATGTGAAATCCCAAAAGTGCCCTCTAAATGGTCCACCGTGCGTCGTAAAAAATGCTGACATCAACGTTGCATCAGTAGGTTGATTTGCTGGGTGCGGTTGGACCGAGCGGTTTGCTGAGCCAATTTTTTTGAACCAGACCGACTTTTTTTTTTTGAAATTCAATTTTGGGCTCATTTGAAGTCCGTTTTGCCTGAAATTTATTTCATCTGAACTAAAAAAATAAGATCTTCATATTGATGGTCTTTTTTTCTATATAAGATTAATAAAAGTATCAATTTTTAAAAAAAATAAATAAATTTATTTTATAATTTAATACTTTTATTAGTATATTTTTACCACTTATCACACCTTCCAACTTAGTCATTGCTAGTCCCTTAGCAATGTTTTATTTAATACCATGTTTCAATAAGATTATCCATCAAAAAGATAAAATTTAGGACTAAAGGTCAAAAAGTTTAGAAAATACTGCTAACTAAGCATTGAGCTTTAGAAGCAAATTTTTCAGTCGATACAATTAAAAACTTTCTTAGAGTACATCAAAGATCTACAGCACTTATGTTCGTGATGACTTGCTTTAGCATTTACTGTTAAATTAAAGGATAAAAGTATCCTCTTTTATCATCTATTTTGGTCAATTTTCTATACATTCTCAATTTTATACTCATGAATTAAGGTAGCTTTCACACTGCCTTCTTTTTTTTTTTTTTTTTGCTGAGCATCCTGGCCTTTCCTCCATTATTTTACGTGAATTTTCACACTTGACCTAGGTGTAGAGACCCAGTTACTAAGCTTTGGGCAATCCACATATACTCTATCTTTTGCACTTTATTTTTAGGTAGGTAGCTCTTTCCTTAAATTTAAGTTTCTTTGATTAGAATGTATATCAATTATCAATTTTCAGTGATAATTGAATCCTCAGTTGGCCTTATAATCAATACCTACTTTGCCTTGTTAGTGTGCATGTGTAATTAGAAGTGCTAATAGTCTTTTGATGACCTAAGTAGGCTGCTAAAAGTCGACCAACTAATTTACTTCTTTAACTCGTTACATTCATTAGCAAATAATTCTATCTTTTATCACTTGTCTAGTCTATCTTGCTCAAAATTTTCTTCTTGACAAATGGTTAATTTTTTTTTTTATTTTTTTATTTTTTTATCTCCTAACTTATTCTACATTGTCTTAAAGGAGAAAGAAAAATAAAGGATGCAATAAAGGATAGGAAGAAATACACCTGATTTGATATAGTCTGGTTCTTTAAAGCTTTGAAATTTTGCTTGAGCTCTCATTAATTTTTCTCTGTAAAATTGAAAATACACACCAAAGCAGTAAAAGAGCAATAATAAATTACTAAAAAATAAATAAAACAAAAATGATCAAAACTAAAAAGAAAAGAAACAACCTATCTAGTAGCTCTGATTTATAGTCTTCAGCTTGACTTTCTTTGAGTTTTGAGTTGAATCAATCCGATGCCACTTTAATTGGAATACTTTCATGTTTGGTCAAGCCCTCTTTCAATTGGATATTGCTAGCTTTCATACTTTCAAACCTATTTTCTACAGAATTCTTATATAATGAATTGCCAATAATATCAATTAGAAAATAAGTTTGATTTTTATTAGGATATTTAGTATCTTTGAAAATATTAAAAGTAACTTGTTCATCTTAGATTCTAAGAATTAATTTTTCTTGTTGAACATCTATTAAAACTCTTTCAATAGCTAAAATGGGTCTTCCTAAAATAATGGGTACATCATAATCTTCTTCCATATCAAGAATAATAAAATCAATAAAAAAAATAAACTTGTTTACCTTTACCAAGACATCCTCCACTATATCTCTTGGATATTTAATGGATCTGTCGGCTAATTGAAGAGTAATAGTGGTAGGCTTCGATTCTCCTAGACCCAGCTTTCTAAAAATAGAAAAAGGTATGAGATTAATACTTGCTCCTAAATCACATAAAACTTTATCAAAACTACAATCACCAATAATGCAAGGGATAGTAAAACTCTCTGGATCTTTTAGCTTCTGTGGTAATTTATTTTGAAGTATTGCTGAGCATTCTTCATTCAAATTTATTCTCTCATGCTCCTTCAGCTTTTTCTTATTTGTTAGAATTTCTTTGAGAAACTTGGCATACCTGGGCATTTGAGTAATAGCATCTACAAAAGAAATATTAATATGTAAATTCTTTAAAATTTTAAAAAAGTTAGAAAATTTCTTATCTGGATGTTGTATTTGTCTCTCTGGGAATGGTAGTGGCGACACGTAGGGCTTCACATTTGGATCGGCAAACTATATACCTGAAGACCATCCATCTGCTGGTTGTTTTGGTGACTGATAAATTTTAGTTGATGGTTCCTTATTTATAGTTGGCTCTTCAATCTCTTTCTTCTGATGTGGCTCCTCCAACTTTGTGCCACTTCTTAGGATGATAGCATTGACTTGCTCCTTTGGATTGGTCTCCGTGTTGCTGGGCAAGGATCCCTGAGGTATCTCGGAGATTATCTTAGCCATTTAACCTATTTGCATCTTTAAGTTTTGAATTGCTGCTGCTTGGTCCTGCCTAAGTTTGGCTTTCAAATATTTTATAGTTGCTTCTTGGTTTTGCATGAATTTGACCATCAGCTCTTCCATATTGGACTTCTTTTCAGGTACTTGGAACCCCGAGGGTGGTTGTTGTGTTGCATTTTGATTGCTCCATGAGAAATTTGGGTGCTGCCTCCACCCTTGATTATATGTGTTGGAGTAGAGATTATTTTGTTGCGACCTAAAAAAATTATCAACATAATTAGCTGTATCAGTTGTTTTAGCAAAAGGATTATCTGTCTGGCAATTGCTCGTATCATGTCCTCCTCTACATAGGTCACTGGTGATGCTCTGAATATGCATAGCTATTTTCTTTAAGTTATTGACTTCGGCTCTAAGGGCTGCAATTTCAGCTAGTAAAGTTGGCATGCAATCTACTCCCGACATAGTTGCTGATCTTTTTGGCATCATACATTCTGTCTGCCACTGATAGCTATTTGATGCCATCTCATCGATTAGATCAAAGGCTTCTTCCTTCATTTTTTGGTTAATGGTTCCTCCTACTGCTGCATCAATCATAGAATGATTACTAGGAGATAAACCATTAAGCTAAAAGTTTGTATACCTGGAGCCATACGGGTAGTTGATGATGTGGACATCTCCTCAGCAGTTTCTTGAAATGCTCCCAAGCCTCATATAGTGTCTCCATGTCCATCTGCATAAAAGAAGTGATATCATTGCGCATCTTGGCAGTCTTGGAAGGTGGAAAGTACTTGGCTAAGAATTTTTGGGCTAGGACATCCCAAGTTATGATAGAACCTATAGGAAGAGAATGAAGCCAACTTTTAGCTTTGTCCCATAAAGAGAAAGAAAATAACCTTAATCTAATAGCATCATCCGACACCCCATTAATTTTAAAAGTATCATAAAGTTCAAGAAAGTTAGAAATATGGGCATTCGGATCATCATGCACGTGTCCACTGAATTGGAATAGTTGATTGAATCATCTGGATCATCGTCGATTTTATTTCGAAGTTGTTTGCTCGTACAGATGGTCTCCTGATGCTCGAAGCTGCATCGGCTATAGATGGTGTGATGTAATCATTTAATGGACGATGTACTGGTCGAATAGCTTCATGCTGTCCTTCGGTCGCCATATCCAATCCTAGATTGATGTCGTTAGGATCTTCAGCTGCCATGTTTCTTTCTTGTTGTAGTCTTCTAATGGTCCTTTCAATTTCTGGATCTAAAGGTAGTAAGTTACTATGTCCAGTACGTGTCATGCACTGAACAAAATTTTTTTAAAAATAGAATAATAATAAAAATTAAAAATAAAATTTTAAAGTAAAGCTAGGATCAAAATTTTAATATTATTTTAGACACAATCCCTGACAACAGCGCCAAAAACTTGATGCATGCTAATCTATAGCTATGGCAAGTGCACCAGTCGATCAAGTAATAAAGTAAATGAGTAGAGTATCATCCCTAGAGGATTGAAAAATAAGTACTGAAAAGCTCTTTCCTATGCTTTATTTAGAAGACCGATTTATGAGAATAAGAAATTAAAGAACAAAATAAAGAAATAATTAAAAATTTTAAGAAAATAGAGAGAGTGTAATTATTAGGGTTTTAAACTTAAGAGCAATGTATTACTAAGGCAATCGGTTCACCAACTCAGTCAATACAATATTCAGGTTATTAGATTAATTTTATTTCATGTGACGGTGGAGTTTCCTAGTTTATTCACTATCCTTTGGTCCAAGGCATAGCAAAACTATCAATATTTATTAATTATCCTTTGGTCCAGGTGTAATTTAAATAAATATTAATGCATTAAGTTTTGTGAAACCCTCTAATTAAAATACGCTGCGTCCAAAGCACACTAAAATTTTTGCATGCATATGAATTCTAATTTGATTCATAATACAAGGTATATAATCAAGAAATAATAACATAGATGTACTTGGTTCGTACCATCTATGTTCATCAGATCAATTAGAAGATGGCCAGTAATCTAAAAGCATTAAAATCAAATTTATATACTCCTCATGAATAAAATTTAAAATTAAAAATAATTCATACTAAATATTGCATCAAAAGAGTGGCTACACCTTAGCCTTAGTAAAAGAAAATTTAGTTCATGATAACAAGTTCGAAAATAGCAAATAAAATAAAAAGCATGAAGAAATTAGACTGTTTAATTGCTAAAATTGGTTGTCCGTTGCTTTTAGTATGGAAAACTTGATGAAGAAGAAGAGAAGCCCTTTGATCGATGTTCTGATTGTCAGAAGAAGAAAAGAAAAAAATTAAAAGCCCTTCCTTTTCTCTCTCTCAAAAATCTCTATTCAAAACTCTCTCTGCCTCTCTCCTCTCTTTTCTTCAACAACAATAGGCTTTTAAATAATCTGGGTGATCTCCCCACCGAAATCCTATTGAAATCAGGTTTAAAACTCTCAAAATAACTCAAAAAGAGTCCTGGATCAATTCTAACCATTGGATGTCGATCAAATGGTCCAAAAATCACTCAAAAATTATTTTAAAATCTCAAATCAAGTCAAAATTTATTTGGACCATTGGATCAACCTTGAAGATCAAATCTTTTCCGTCAGATCATGCATAGAGAAGCTCTGATTCTTAGTTATAAGTCGGGATGAATCTCAACCGTTGGATCTCGATTGGGAGCTATGGATGCCATTCGTCAGTGCATAACTATCAATCATTCGATCAAATCCTAGTGAAAGACATCCGTCAGATCAGGTAGAATTTTCAAATTGCCCTCTATAGATCATGTGCGAGCCCGATGTTGCGTGGACCGCCGCATTCTTCAGCCAATCGGAGTGCACTTCTTCATGTGAAATCTCCAAAATACCCTCCAAACGGTCCATCATGCACCACGAAAAATGCTGACATTAGCGTTGCATCAGCGGGTCAGTCTGCTAGGTGCGATTGGATCGGGCGATCTGTTAAGCCAATTTTTCTGAACCAATTTGAACTAGACCGGCTTTTTTTTTTGAAATTCAATTTTTGGCTCATTTAAAGTCTGTTTTGCCTGAAATTTATTTCATTTGAATCAAAAAAATAAGATCTTCATATTGGTGGTCTTCTTTCCTACATAAGATTAACAAAAATATCAATTTCTAAAAAAATAGATTAATTTATTTTATAATTTAATACTTTTATTAGTATATTTTTACCACTTATCAATGGTGCACCTAAACTTGGTCTCTAATTCATGAAGCTCACCGTGCCCAAAATATTGCTTTACTCCTTAGTTAAGTCAAACCTATCATTTGCATGAACTGAATTTTTGATTGCAACCCTCATCATATCTGAAATATTGAGTCCAATCCATCCTCCAATCCGTAACATCCTATGCCTAAAAGATATGGTTGCATCTTTTCGGTGTAACTGAACCACTGTATCTAGCTGAGAACAACCAACCCTAAAAAGGGCCCGCACATCTACGATAGTGGAAGATCTATAACTTAATATTTTTTTAGAAAGATTTGATTTAGGTCTCTTAGACTCGACTTAGTCTTAACAATTATGACTAATCTAGTGGTATGGGTTAGCTTAAATCGTTAGTCACCTCAAATCAGAGCTAGATCAATTCAATCGACCAAGTAAGTAAGATCGATCGAAAGAATATGCCATTAACTCACCATGAATGCATTCAGGTCGAGTAGCTTCCAATTAATGACCATCGATCATATCTATCATACTTACTTTAGACACCGACCTATCTGACCAGAACTGATTGGGTTAGCCTATAATCTAGACTCAAACCATGGAGCCAAATTAGGTCTTAACTTGATCGACCATATGTGACTATGAGTCGATCTTGATCAAGATTTATATCTACTGGGCTGGTCAAAACTAAGCACTTTTGATTCTACCTAACTAAATCTTGATTTGGTTTGATCAACTGCTTGACCTAATTGAGCTACCCACATCCAAACTCAGCCATATTTTATGAAGGTGTCTTAGATCTAAAAATTCATAATTTTTAGATCTAATTAATTTTATAAATTTAATTCTTAATTAAGTCTAAGGGTTCATAAACCAAACATGTATAAAAAATTCTAAGATTTTAGGATCTAGGATTTTATAGGAATGTAAGTTTTGATTTTTGATTAAGGACAAATGTACAGCATCCCTACATATCATAAGAGCACCCCATCGAATGGGAAGAGAGGGCTTTTAAACCCTTCTTACTTTTATAATTAGATAGTTGAGGAGAATTTCTTAATCAGAAATATCATTTATACTACAAAACTATTAGATCTAAAGTATATAACTATCACATGATTTAAGATCTAATCTATACATGTTTTGCATGTATCTTATGTATCATATTTAAATAAATATATGCATATTTCAAATCTAATTATATCTAATATAATATTTAAAAATAAAATCTTAAATGATCATATCATAAAAAATTTTATTCTAGATAATTTATTGCATAGAACAATAGAACTAGTCTAGACATGCATCACATATATAAATTTTTTAAATTTAATCTATTGATTTTAGATTTGATTATATCTGATGTAATATCTAAAATCTAAATTATCAAATCATAAAAAAATAAAATAAAATTAGATTAAATCAAAATAGATCTAGAACTGCAAACATGTATCTACAGACCTAGTTTAGACATGCATCGCATATATCATACATATAAAATTTTTAAATACATCTATTTATTTTAGATTTAATTACATCACATGTAATATCTAAAATTTAAATAATTAGATTATTAAAAATAATTTTTAGGTCTAATCTAATTATAATCTGGAACTGCAAACACATCTCTAATACTAGTTGAAGGAAAAACTAATTTTCCTGCTGCAAGATCGATATGATCGGATCAGATTTGCAGCAAAATTTTTAAAAACTTTTTTAATGATTTGATTAGATCTAAGAGTTTTTAGATCTAATTAGATAGATCTAAAAATAAAAATATAAATATAATAAAAATAGTGATAACATTTATCACCTTATTGGATGAACTCTTCACCTATAGTGATGATCTGATGTTGATTCGAGGTTGCGATCTGAGCTGTGCACATGTTTAGCCTCTACTAGTATCCACTTAGGTCAGATCTAAAAGTTTCTTCCTTCTAGATCTGATCTTAAAAGATTAGATCTGAAATCAAATGGGGATGCCTTCGAACTGATCTTTAACAATAGCACTTTTGTCTCTCGATCCGGGAACTAGTCGCATAGTTTTGCAGGATCAGAGACTCAACTTTTGATCTCTGATTTTTTCTAACCTTTTTGGGTGTGGAAAAAGGAGAGGAGTAGAGGAGGGAGGTGTGGAGATGGACAGATGGGTAGGGCTTTTCCGTATAGAAACTACGATGCAAAATAGCTTGCATAGGGCCTAATTTATAGACCTAGGTGCCATCCTAGAGTCCTAGAGCTTTAATCAACTGAATTGCTTAAAGTAGAAGGAATCCCAATCTGATCTCCACACCCCACACCATTTTTCTTCTGAATTTTTTGCACAAAACACTAAGAAAATGGCATGGAGATGGAAGGATAAAGATGGTTTGGCATAAGCCTCTTATCTCCAAGTATTTGAATCAAATTCAAAAGTTTGATCCATTCAAATCCTATTTGAATGGGGCTCCCTTCCTTATCTATATGGGGCACATGGCCAAGGGGGGATGTGCGCCCATTTCCTTTTCATGGAATGCCAGGGGGCGCATGCCCCTAGAAAATCTCCAGGGGGTGCATGCCTCCTATCCTTCAATTCCTGCATATAGGTCAATCTTTGACCCTTATCTTATTCCCATCTTATGGGATTTAAGTCAAGCCCTTTTCAAGTCCCATCTAATGGAATTAGGATAAGTCCTAATTAAGTTAGGATAAGCCTTGATCAAGCTAGGACTAGGTCCAGTTAGATCAAGACAAATCCCTATAGAGTATCCAGGAGAGTCTTGTCCAAATTTCATCTCATGATTTTAGGATAAGCCCTGATTTAGTTAAGACAATCCTTGTCATATTCCCATCTTATGGGATCTAAGACTAGTCTATTTCTTTTAGGACAATCCTTGACTAGGCCAGGATAAGATCCAGTCAGATCAAGACAAAACCATACAGGACTCCTGGATGAGCCTTGTCCAAATTTCATCTCATGATTTTAGGACAAGCCCTGATCTCACCAGGACAAGCCTTATTTTGATCAGGATAAGCCTGTTCTGATCAGGACAAGCTTTAGCCAAACCAAGACAAACCCATACAAGGCTTTCGGATGAGCCAAATTCAATTTGGCTCAGTTGAGACAAACTAGAAAGATGACAGAAGGAGAATATTAGGCTTAATCATGTGCTAACATGATTTACTTGAATCTAATTGGATCTAATCCAAATCAATAAAACTGGTTTAGCCTAATTGATGACATCCAGATCTAAATTCTTGTTTGTGTGATCCAGTTAGGTTTAGTTCTATATGATAATGGGACATGTCGTGATCTCCATCATCGACATCATCGAAATATCTTTCGATGGACTAGAACTCTTCTGATTTATCCAATTAGAATTATTGTTCATCAAGATAATTTTAATTGATTTCAAAATCTATCAGTGACACCTAGCAGTATATGATAATAATCCATTAGAATCAAATAGCGAACCTCTTGGTGTAGCTACCTATATAATTGGGTTCTTCTATTGTGAGCCTCGATAGGATTAGAGTTAAGGTGAACTCATCAAATCTAACACCATCATACAAATGAATCATTCGATTCGAGTCCAATGTAAAATCTTAATAGAAACTTCTTTTTATTACTTCATACTACCGTGACCATGGATTTTAGAACTTGATCTCATGATTATCATAGGACCACTCCTCCTCTATCAAGATTGATAGATCCTATCTTCGTACGATCCAATTTCTATAATGAACATGCGATATCCAACATACACCTCAAGATTCTAAATGGCTAGGAAATCAAGTTATGGTATAATCAAACTATAATACCCTCAAGGTGAACTGCTGATGCACTTCAGTTCAATGAATCAGATACATGACTGTAGCATCGAGCTAGTCATCAATAAGAAGGTGGACTCTCTTATGACTGCTCGTTGGTCACGCTCAGTGCTCTTGTTCTCAATAAGTACTTATACTCTTGCTTAGATATCTTCACACCATAGACTCAAGACTCATCTGTCATATAAAAGTGATCGAACATGAATCTTCTAAATCGATCACTATCCTCATGATGATCCTATGATCGAAAGCAATTTATGAATTAATTAACACATGCCTTAAATTCTCAACTCTTTAGAATATATGTTATCATGCCCATTAACTTAATAGATGTATCACAGATACTTTATACACAATGTAATAGAATAAAATAACTTTTTTATTAATTTTAAATCAAAATTATGAAAATACTTCTAGAAAGTATTTTACAAGTATCAGTTAATCTGGCTTCTAGGACATACATCTAATAATTGACATATATGATTGTTGTTGATGAGCTTCTATTTAAGTTTGTTAAAGGTGAAGGATTTCATCATTTTTGTAATGCTCTTCAGCCAAAGTTTCACATCCTTTCATGATTTATAGTTGCTAGAGATTGTTATGAGATGTTTGTATAAGAGAGGCTGAAAGTAGTTAGCCTTTTGAAAACAAATTATAGAAGGGTTTGTCTAACCATGGATACATAGACTTCTATTTAGAAAATCAATTATATGTTTATCACAGCTCACTTTATTTACAATGATTGGACTTTACACACAAAAATAATAAATTTTTATCCAATTTCAAGTCATAAAGGTGAGGCTATTGGAAAGGCAATTTAAAAATGTTTGAATAGCTGGGGTGTTGAAAAGTTTATGACCATTACTATTGACAATGTAAGTTCCAATGATGTTGCCATTTCATACTTGAAAAAAAGAATCAACAACTCGGAAGGTTGTGTCTTAAAGGGAGAGTTTTTACATGTGAGATGTGTTGCTCATGTTGTGAACTTGGTTGTTAATGATGGATTGAAGTACACAAATGATTCTATTACTCGTGTTTGTAATGTAGTGAGGTATGTAAAGCAATCTCTAGCTAGAATGCAAAAATTCAAGTCTTGTTGTGTGGATGCAAAAATTCAGAGTAAGGGTTTGATTTGTCTTGATGTACCAACTAGATGGAACTCTACCTATATGATGTTGGATATAGCTGAAAAGTTTAGAGATGCTTTTGAGAGGTTTGCAGATGAAGATGGTAGTTTTAGTTCTAAACTTAGTGAAGGAGGAGGTTTGGGAAGACCAACAGATGTTGATTGGGATAAAATGAGAGAGCTAGTGAAATTGTTGGAGAGTTTTTATATTCTAACTTTGCATGTTTTGGGTGCATTGTATATTACCTCTAATTTATATTTGCATGAAGTGTCCAATGTCCTTGAAATGTTAAAAGAATGGTGTGCAAGCGATAACTTTTAATTGAAGGATATGGCTAAAAAAATGAAGGAAAAGTATGACAACTATTGGGGAGATCTAGAAAAGTTGAATGTTTTGTTGTTTATTGCTTTGGTCGTTGATCCTAGATGCAAGATGGAGTTTGTGGATTTTGCTATTGCATCAATGTATGAAAATGAGAAGGTTGGGATTGTGAGTAAAAAGATGAAAATAATTTTGCATGCTTTGTTTGGAGAGTACAAGATTTTGAGTGGATGTTCTTCCCTTAAAGCTCAAAGTGAAGGTTCAAGATCACACACTTTTGATGTTGAACCTAAACTACAAGTGAGGAATATCATGAAAGCTCGTTTTAAGCAACATAAGACTGAAGTTCAAGGTGGAGATGCCAAGTCTGAACTGGATAAGTATTTAGATGAGGATAACGAGGATGATGAAGATGAGTCATTTGATATCCTAGAATGGTGGAAAATAAATAGTCCTAGATTTTCTATTCTTTTATAGATAGTACATAATATTTTAGCTATTCAATATTCATAGTTGCATCAGAATCAGCTTTTAGTATGGGCAATCGAGTGCTTGATTGTTTTAGGAGCTCTGTCTCCTAAGATAGTAGAATCACTTCTTTGTACTCAAGATTGGCTTCGACCATCATGAGCTCCAATCGATATTGCAAAAAAATAGAGAAAACTAAAGTGCTAGATGGACGTAATATTTTCATTAGAATTTTCAATTGTCACAACTCATTTATTATTTTGCATTTGTCAAGGTACAACATTACTCATTTCTTCTCTTTTTTTCCCTTTCTTTAGAACTCTCAAATTTGAGTTTGGCTCCAAAAGTTATTGATATTGCTTGATCTACTTATGATCGGTGAGTTCTTTCTCCAACCAAAGAACTATCAAATTTGAGTTGTGAATGAAATTGCTTGTAATTTATATTGAGTTCCTAAAGTTGAATATGTAATGCTAACTTAAATCTTCATAGGTAATGCTTATGCAGGTATCTCAAGTTTTGCTTGTATTCTTGGTAGTTGTTTGTTATTTTTCTCTTTCGCACATTGATGTTGGTGTATCATTGATTTTTACAAGTTTGTCTCGAAATATCATGATTCTAGTTTTGCAATGTTGCCCCTTGGGTTCATTTTGAGTTCAAGTTGTGCAAGATGGTGACTAGTGGTTTCTTAATGTTCAAAGGAAGGTGCATATAACTATTAACTAGTGGTTAGTTTTATTTTTCAGCAATATGACTTGATTGGTGTCTTATATAATTATATTTGAGTTTGGAAATTTGAAATGGTTGTTACATGGACTTTTAGATTGTTTGACTGATGTCTTATATTTGAGTTTGGAATTTGAAGTGGATGTCTTATATTTAAGGTTTGTCTAGTCCATTGGAGATATTGATGGTTTTATTTTGCTCTTTCTTATTGATTTGTGGAAGTTTTATTTTGAATTTCTTCATTACATTCTCGGCTAGAAAGGGAAAAAATAATATGTGAAATGGTTTGATGCGGTTTGGAATCGAACCAAACCATCTAAAGTGGTTTGGTTCAGTTCGGTTCTAATAGATAAAATGGTTTTATTTGGTTTGAAAAATTCTCAAACCATTTTAAGGTGGTTTGGTTTGGTTTGACCTCCAAATTGAACCAAATTGCACTGTGCTCACCCCTAGCCACCACCACCCACCAGCTGTTGGTAGTCCCCATCTTTCTTTTTCTTTAGCAAGACATGATCCTTGTATTATTGCTTTTTCTTGATTGATCGGCATCACCGAGGCCTCATCGGAGTTAGGTAGCATTCTCTCCACCTTCACCGACATCACCCATCTTTAGGCTATCGTTGCCTCCAGGATTGCCTTATGATATTGTCCGATTTGGAGCAGTAAGCCATGCCTTGTTTTTGTTTTCTTTCCCTTATTTCACATTTTCCATTATGATTCGATGTCAAGTTCTTTGCCGGGGCTTTGGCCAAGCTACTAGCAGCTTCAAGTGACCTCTTGATTGTGCTTTGATTGCCGGCGAGTGGGCCGAGCCTGGTGGAAGCTCCATTTCCCTTGTTTTAGCCCGATCTCCTACTTTCTTTCTTTCTGCCACCAACTGCTTGTTGCAAGATCCCAGCGGTGCCGCCATTGCTAGCACCACCACCGGCCACAACCACCACTTGTGCATCCTCCTATCTCTTTCCTAGAAGAAGATCCAGTCCTTTTCTTTCTTTTGCCAAAGAAACAGTAGAAGAAGAAAGGAAAAGAAAAAAGAAAAAAAAAGGAAAAAAAATTCTCTCCCTCCTCTTCTCTCTATTTCCTCTCTCCTCCATCACTTTCTCTTTTTATTTTTTCGATCTAATTTCTCTCTACAAAGTTTCTCTCTCAAGATTATTTCTTTCTCCACTATCTCTCTAGAATTGTTGGATCCAACAAATAGCTATTCCCAATAATTTTGATCGATCTTGATGAAAAGATCTTGATCTATGGTCATTGGATAGTATGCTGTCATGCAATAGTTCTAACCAAACCATCAGATTGAAGGAACCAGATCTAGAATTTCACGGATAAATCTTGAAACTTTTCAGGATCAGGCAGTGAAAGACTTAAATAAATTAAATATTTATTTAAATAAATATATAAATATGTAGATCTCAGATCTATTACATGATTAAGATATGATATTAAATCAAAAATTAAAAATATAAAAGAGAAGAAAAAGTTGATCACATCAACCTAGATCTACACTACATTTAATGCAGGTATGAAATCAATAGATTAGATCTATTACCTATGTAAGTTAGATGTTCAAACTTATGGATTTAGGTTTGAGGATGAAGTCATGAGCTGCACGTGTCTGACCCCTAGGAGTCATCTACACAAGCCTACGAACTCTGATCTGAAGTCTGATACAAAAAATCAGCACAGCATGCTAGTACCGTGCTAATCCTTCTTCGACGATCGATTCGATGCTTCCTTCTTCAAAACATGGACTCTCCAAAATATGAGAAGAAAGAGGAGAGTTTTCTAATCTAAGACTCTCTCAGAAAAAACTCAAAAGAAGGAGAGATGAAGAATAAAATAGTCCTAGAAAAAGATCCTCTTCTTCTTCTCTTTTCTCTCACCTAGATACCTAGTTTGGTGCCTATGGAACCCCATACTCAAAAATCCTCTCCCTCTGATTTTCACACACCAAAAACCTCTCCCAAAGATCTATGTTCCATGAAAAATTCAAGTGAAAATTCATTTTAAATAATAAGTTATGGAAGATCCTTTTTTAGGTCAAATTTTTAGACAAGACAGGACCATTTATGGCAAGTTGTTGGGGTGCCCAACACTTGGGCGCCCCCTCCTCATCCCATGCCATGGATCACCACAAAAGAGTGCATAAAAACCCTCTTTCTACTATAGAAATCATAAAAAAAATCAGGGTGGGGCGGCACACAAGGGAAGAGTCAATGTTTGTTGGGATTCTATCATATAGAGTCCAATACCACAACAACTTTCTATCTATTGACTTGGTCCATAACTAATTACCAAATAAATAGGAGAGGAAGAGAAGGGCATGCATGAAAGGGCCTAGAAAGAGGACTTTCCATGAAAAAATTCTAAAAAATAGGAGTGGAGGGGGGGGTCATGGGGCTAAGGTGGCGCAAGGAGGGAAGTCCTAGTCATACTAGGACTTTCAATTTGACTTGGTCAAACAAAATTTTTTAACCAAATTAAATCAGATTTATTTTAATCCAATTAGAATAGATCTTAGTCTAACCAATACCTTAACTAAATCAAATTTAATTTTGATTAAATTTTAAATTAAATTAGATTAGATTGATATAAGTCCTAGTCTCACTAGGACTTCCAATTTGACTTGATCCAACTTGATCTTTAGACCAAATAAAATTAAAATTTATTTAACCTAATTAAAATAGGTCTTAATCCAATTAAGAATCTAATTAAATCAGATTAAATTAAATTTAATTCTGATTTAGTTTCTAATCAGATAAAATATTGGGTTGATCCAAGTTTTAATTGAACTAGGATTAGTTCTTCCTTGCACTTGGCTTATCCAATAAGCCAATTGAACTTGATCCAATTATGTCCAAACTAAATCTAATTAAATTATATTTAATTAAACTTAATTTTAGCCCTATGATTTAATTAAATTAAGCTAAATAGCAATCAAATTGCTAATCGATCCTCCTGCAACACTTGTGCTAGGTTAAACATCAATCATATTGATCGTTTAATCCTAGAATGATTCTTAATCGTTGATCAACCATCCGATTAGATCATGAGCTCTAATATGTGTGACCTCATAGGTTCGAATCTAAGCTGGTAGTATAAAAATAGATTTCTATACCAATCTAAGTGATCATCTAGCAATGATATCCGATGACTGGATAGGTCGAATGTGTAGAACAACATCCTTAGAACCGATGTGGATACAATTTCCATATAATTCATCCCCTTGATCAAAATGCTCGTAGGATACCTTAGAGTTCAACTATCAACTTTGATCAGGTTGTCTATATTATATTTTAAAATATCAAATCCATCTGATGGATTACTCTGGTCAAGATTTTGCTATATTGAAATACAGTGATACATTCTTCTCTAACTCTTGGAGTAGTCAATTCTATTTTGATCACACACCGACTTCGCAAGTACTTGAATGTGCCTAGAAGCCTTTTGTTACTAAATTAGAAATTCAATTAGTCTGGTACCCAAGCACAGTGAGTTGCTTGCAAGTAACTGAGGTGATCTCAAGTCTAAAGGATACTTATACCAATATCCCATCAGAGACATTCTCGATAATAGAATGCTCTGAAGTTGATCACGTTCAATGATGATGTACCTATACATCTCATCTGTATGACATACCAGTGTCTCCACACTCCTTGATTAAAAGGACAACCAACCTATATGGCATACAGTAACCTATATTCGATAGACGTTGTCATCCTAATTAACAGCCTATCATTTGGTCGTGAACAAATTTAAGGACTAATCGATAAATCCTCTCTTTATCGAATATAAATAGTCTTTAGGACTTCATCACAATAATGGAGTTCGTTAGAAGATGAATACTTTATGATGAAAAGATGCCAAAAATATATTTTATTCATTAATGAATCAATTACAGATATAATGTAGCTCAACCGTCAATAGACTGATGATTGGCTTTGAGATACATTTTTCAATAACTTCCACTTATTCTAAAGCCACTCGGCATAGTATCTAATACCCATCTTTGACTTGTGGTTGTCGAACTCCTTTATTGCCAAGGCTTTAGTGAAGGGGTTGTCCAGGTTCTCCTTTCCGTCGATTTTCTAAAGATCGATGTCACCTCAATCTAGGATCTCTCGGACCAAGTGGAAGTGGCATAGAATGTGCTTCGTTTGCTGGTGTGCCTTTGGTTCTTTTGTTTGAGCAATGGCACGAGTGTTGTCGCAGTAGAGTAGGACCGGACCATCTAGGAAAGATGCTACTCCAAGCTCGGTGATAAACTTTCTCAGCCACATAGCTTTTTTTGTATTATCTAATGCTGCCATATACTCTGCTTCGCAAACAAAGTCTACCACAGTATGCTACTTGGAACTCTTCCAATAGATGGCCCACTATTTAGAGTAGAGATATATCCTAACACGCTTCTATTGTCATCATGGTCAGATTGAAAGCAGGAGTCTGTAAATCCCATAAGTTTTAGATCTGACTCGCCATAAATCAACTATTAGTCCTTAGTATTTCTCAAATACTTAAGTATGGCTTTAACCATTTTTCAGTAATTTTCTCTAGGATTAGATTGGTATCTACTCACTACTCCTAGTGGGTATGCCACATCTGGTCTTGTACATGTCATGACGTACATGATAAATCCCACTATCGAAGTATATGAGATTCTACTCATACACTCTCTCTCTTCAGGAGTTGTAGGACAATCATTCTTAGAGAGAGAAATTTTATAGCCTATCGGGAGATTATCCTTTTTGGAATTCTTCATGCTAAACCTCTTCAGCACAGTATCTATATATGTGAACAGGGATAACTCAAGCATCCTCTTAGATCTATCTCTATAGATCTTCATCCCTAGGATGTAGGATGTCTCTCTCAAGTCCTTCATGGAGAACTATGATGACAACCAGACTTTTATTCTCTAGAGTGCAGGGATGTTATTTTTGATTAAGAGAATGTCATTCACGTACAAGATAAGGAATACTATTGCTAGACCATTTGCCCATTTATAAATGTAGGATTCTCTATTCTTAACGAAGCCATACATTTTAATCACCTTATCAAAATGCATATTCCAACTCTGAGATGCTTGCTTCAATCCATAAATAGATCTCTGAAGTCTACACATCTTGGACTCATCTTTGGATGTGAATCCCTCAGGTTGTATCATATACACCTCTTCAGTCAGCTCTCCATTTAGAAAAGTTATTTTTACATCCATCTACCAGATCTCATAGTCCAGATGGATAGCTATCACAAGCATTATCCGAATGGATTTGAGCATTGCTATAGGGAAGAACATCTCATCATAGTCAATACCATGACATTGATGATACCCCTTGGCAATCAAATGGATTTTATAAATCTCCACCTTTTCATCTATGCCCCTTTTTCTTTTGAAAACTCATTTACACCCAATGGGTTTAACCCCGTCGGATGGATCAACTAATGTCCACACATCGTTGATCTTTATGGACTCTATTTCAGATTTCATGACCTCAAGCCATCTCTTGAAATTAGGTCTCTACATAGCATCCATGTAGGTGATCAGATCCTCATCATTCTCATCGAGTTCAATGGAATAACCATCCCGGACCAAAAAATCATAGTATCTGTCCGACTGATATGGTACTCTACTAGAATGCCTTAATGGTGTAGGTATACTAGGCTTTGGATTTGATCTAATCAAATTCGATTTTGGTTCAGCTACAGGTGTCGATTTTTCTACCTGTTGAACTTCCTTAAGTTCAACCTTAGAGGCAACAGTTTCTTCACCAAGGAATTTCTTTTCCAAAAAAATTATCTTAAGGCTGACAAACATCTTTTGTTCTTCAGCATGGTAGAAATAGTAATCCCTACTTTCTTTGGGATATCCTATAAACACACACTTATCAGATCAGGGTCCAAGCTTATCTATATGCAAATATTTAACATAAACCGGACAACCCCAAACCCGCAGGTGTGAGAGTGTAGTCCTACGCCCAGTCCATATCTCATATAGAGTCTTTGCGATAGATTTACTCAGTATATTATTCAATATATAACATGTAGTATCAAGAGCATAACCCCAAAATGAAATAGGAAGACTAGCAAAATCGATCATGGATCGAACCATGTCCAACAAGATTTATTTTTTCTTTTCAATACACCATTATGCTATGATGTCCCAGGAGGAGTCCACTGTGAGAGAATCCCATTCTCTCCTAGATATGTCAAGAACTCACTGGATAGATATTCACCTCCTCAATCCGATCGAAGAGTTTTAATATTCTTTCTAGTTTATTTTTCTACTTCACTTTGAAATCTTTTGAACATTTCAAATGAATCCGACTTATGCTTTATCAGATAAATATATCCATACCTGGATAGATTATCTATGAAAGTTATGAAGTAGAAATATCTACCTCTGGCACTTGTGCTTATTGGTCCACATACATCAGTATGTACTAGACCTAAGAGCTCAGTATCTCTTTCATCCTTTCTAGTAAAAGATAACTTGATTATTTTTTCAAAAAGATAAGACTCACAGATCGGAAGTGATTCAGAATTACTGACTTTGAGGATTTCCTCTTGGGTCAATCTGTTTATTCTGTTCTTATTAATGTGACCTAGCCTACAGTGCCATGGTAGATATCAGAGACATTATCTAATCTAGGATATTTTCTAGAAGTGTACATTACACTCACAAGCTATGATAAAATATAAATACCATTTTTTTGTTGTTCTTGCATTATTGTAACATCATTCATTATGATATCATAATAATCTTTCTTTATAGATAAATGATAACCATCCTTAGCCAAAAGGCTAACAGAGATTATATTCATCAGAAAGAAAAAATAATAATGACATTCATTTAAAGAAATGATATTAGTATTGAAAATAAGTTAAACTATTTTCATAGCTAGAACTGGAATAGACTTTCCATCTCCAATATTCAGGAATCGGTCATTATTCTTAAATCTTCTACTAATTTGAAGTCCTTGCAACGTATTGTAGATATGGACTAAACTTTCGGTATCTAATATCCAAGTAGAAGTATCATAAATAGAGAAATTATAAGATGTTATCATATAACATCCTTGATCAGCAACTACTTACTCATCTCTCTTATTCGGCTTGTTGGGGTCATGGGAATCACAATACTGAGGATAGTTCCTCTTTTAATACCCCTGCTTCTTACAATGAAAGCACTCTGCCTGATCTAGGTAATTTTTGGATCTTATGTTTAAATTGGGCATAGAGGTCCAAGCACGAACCACTTCATGTTGCTGAACATCATTCAACTTTCGATACTTATTATCGAAGTTGGATCCGATAAGTAAATCACTATCTAACAGTGAATGAAACAACTATGGTTAGGATTTAACTGCATAAAGGAGAACCAAAAGCCTAATTAGTAATTAATTCATTAAACTTAAAGATTTAAACTTTAATCAAAAGATTTTTTTCACTATTTTATTCAAATTGGTAGCTTCTACTTCCAATTCAAAAAATTATCCTAATTTCTTAGTGAGTACTAGAATCCACATAGACTGCACATAAGCCTAACTATGGTTAGTCAACCTATGTATATCTTAGGATAGGTTCATAACCAATTATTTTTCCAAATAATTTTTAGTAATTTAATTTTACCCCAAGTATCTTTTCAGTAGGCTAGGGCTTCCATTAAAAGTTTAGATTAGGTCCAACCATTAACATGATCATACTTGATCCATCTAACTAATGAATGATTAAGCCTAACTATGGTTGATCAGCCTAACCACCATTTAAAGAGACGCGGCCAAGAAATCATATTATAAATGATAATTCTATTAGCGGATAAGTACCAAGCCTATGGGCCTCCAATGATTATCCAACTAATGAACCCATTATCATCCACTTAATAAGAGGCTATGATCTAGTTATCACCATAACTATTTTATTTTAAGAATCTAATAATTTTAAAAAATTTAATTAATTTAATTTAGAGAAAAGGTCAGATTAACCAGTTTATCATGGTCCTCCCACTAGCTTCACCAAGTCAACTTAAGGGAGATCATTAATAGGCTGATCTAGGAGCACCTAAATCAATCACACTGATCTACCTAGTTGATATGGGTCAACTTAAATTGTCAAATGATCAGATTAAAACTTAATCTCACCAAAAAGATCAAGTGAGATCGGTGGGAGGGTCTACCAAAGCTTGCCTTAGACACCATCAAAAATAGCCAGGTAAGCGGGCTGCCAATTAAAAATCATCAATCGTATGTGCCAAACTTTTCTTAGACACCAACTGATTTAATTAGTCTTGATTAGATCAACCTAACAGTTCGAACTAGACCACTTAGCCAAGAATCAAGTCCATTTGGTTCTTGTTAAAGACATGGACTTGACCAACTATAACTATTGTAATTGATCTAAAGAATCCTTGACCTAATCTAAGACAACAATTGATTAGATTTAGTCAATTCTCTAATTAAGTCCATTCTTTAATCTAATCTTAGGTCTAACCCAATTAATGAACCTAATCTCCACTAACCCATTAACCCAATGTGTTATGATTCGTGTCATAGGATCTTTAATTTACAATCCTAGAATCTAATCAAATAACTTCTTAATTTTTAATTAAGTTTTGGGCTGAGGGTTGGAGTTTGGCTTTCGAAAATGATTTTTATATTTGTAAAATATTTTTACAATATGGTTCTATCAATCAAGTTGCATGTTTGATTTATAGTCAATCTGCAAGTAAAATAAACATAAAACTATTTTAGATCTAATCTAAACAGGTTCATGTAATTGAAAAAATTTCAATAATAATTAATCATAAACTTTTCTAGATCAAATATAACATATTTATGATGATTAAAATTAGATTAAAATATTTTTAATTAGATCATAAAATTTTTTAGATCTAATCTAAAATTTTATGATCAATGTTTTAGATCAACACGTACTAGGACAATCTTTTTACTGTAAGAGGTAGACCTTACAGCAGGACAATCTTATAGTAGTCCATGCAATCTAAAATATTTTATTATTAGATCAAAAACTATTTTAAATCTATTAAATTATAAATAAAATTTGATTAAATCTAATAAATTTATGATTAGTGTCAGATCATCACAAACTAGGATAATCTTTTCACTATAAGGGGCAAACCTTACAGTAGGACAACCTTATAACAGTTTTTGAGATCTAGATTTTTAATTTTAGATTTAATAATTAGATCATAAATTAGATCTAATCTATGAAATAATCTAACATGCACAAAAATCATGTAATAAGAACCTAGACTCTAATATCAATTGAAGGAACCAGATCTAGGATTTCACGGGTAGATCTTGAAACATTTTCAAGATCAAACAATGAAAGATTTAAATAAATTAAATATTTATTTAAATAAATATATAAATACCTAGATCTCATATCTATTACATGATCAAGGTATGATATTAAATCAAAAATTAAAAACATAAAGGAGAAGAAAAGGTTGATCACATCAATATAGATCCACACTACATCTAATGCAGGTATGAAATCAATAGATCAGATCTATTACCTATGCAAGTTAGATGTTCTAACTTGTTGATCCAGTCTTGAGGATGCAGTCACAAGCTGCACATGCATCCAGCCTTTAGGAGTCATCCACACGAGCCTACGAACTCTGATATGAAGTCCGATACAGAAAATCAGCATAGCATGCTAGTACTGTGCTGATCCTTCTTCAATGATCGATCCGACACTCCATTCTTCAAAACATGGACTCTACAAAATATGAAAAGAAAGAGGAGAGTTTTCTAATCTGAGACTCTTTCAGAAAAAACTCAAAAGAAGGAGAAATGAAGAATAAAATAGCCCTAGAAGAAAACCCTCTTCTTCTTCTCTTTTCTCTCACCTAGACACCTAGTTTGGTGCCTATGGAACCCCATGCCCAAAGACCCTCTCCCTCTAATTTTCACACACCAAAAATCTCTCCCAAAGGTCTATGTTCCATAAAAAATTCAAGTAAAAATTTATTTTAAATAATAAGTTATGGAAGAGCCTTGTCTAGGTCAAATTTCTAGATAAAGCAGGACCATATATGGCAAGTTGTTGGGGCGCCCAACACTTGGGCACCCCCTCCTCATCCCATGCCATGGACCACCATAAAAGAGTGCACAAAATCCCTCTTGCTATCATGAAAATCATGAAAGAAATCAGGGTGGGGCGGCACACAAGGAAAGAGTTAATGTTTGTTGGGATTCTATCATATAAAGTCCAATACCACAACAGCTTTCCATCTATTGACTTAGTCCTTAACTAATTACCAAATAAATAGGAGAGGAAGAGAAGGGCATGCATGAGAGGGCCCGGGGAGAGGATTTTCCATAAAAAAATCCTAAAAAATAGGAGTGGGGGGGGGGGTGTTAGGGCTAAGGTGGCGCAAGGAGGGAAGTCCTAGTCATACTAGGACTTCCAATTTGACTTGGTCAAACAAAATCTTTTAACCAAATTAAATTAGATATATTTTAACCCAATTAGAATAGGTCTTAGTCCAACCAAAATCTTAATTAAATCAAATTTAATTTAATTTAATTTTTAATTAAATTAGAGATTGGATTGATACAAGTCCTAGTCTCACTAGGACTTTCAATTTGACTTGGTCCAACTTGATCTTTAGATCAAATAAAATTAGAATTTATTTAATCTAATTAAAATAGATCTTAATCTAATTAAAAATATAATTAAATTAGACTTAATTTTAATTTAATTTTTAATCAGATTAGAAATTGGGTTGACCTAAGTTCTAATTGAATTAGGACTTGCTCTTCCTTGCACTTGGCTTATCCAATAAGTCAATTAGACTTGATCCAATCAAACCCAAACTAAACTTAATTAAATTATATTTAATTAGACTTAATTTTAGCCCTCTGGCTTAATCAAATTAAGTCAAATAGCAATCAAATTGCTAATCGATCCTCCAGCATTATTTGCACTTGGTTAAACATCAATCATATTGATCGTTTAATCCTAAAATGATTCTTAATCATTGATCAACCATCCGATCAGATCGTGAGCTCTAATGTGTATGACCTCATAGGTCCAAACCTAAGTTGATAGAATAGAAATAGATTTTTATACCAATCAAAGTGACCATCTAGCAATGGTATCCGATGGCTGGATAGGTTGAATGTGTAGAACAACATCCTTAGAACTCATACAGATATAGTTTTCATATAATTCGTCCCCTTGATCAAAATGCTCATAGGATACCTCAGAGTTTAATTATCAACTCTAATCAGGTTGTCCACATTATATTTTAAAATATCAAATTCATCTGATGGATTATCCTGGCCAAGGTTTTGCTATATTAAAATATAGTGATACATTCTTCTCCAACTCTTGGAGTGGTCAATTCCATCTTGATCACACACTGACTTTGCAAGTACTTGATCTTCCATTACTGAATTAGAAATTTAATTAGTTCGTTACCAAAATACAGTGAGTTGCTTGTAAGTCATTGAGGTGATCTCAGATCTAAGGGACACTTATACCTATATCCCATCAGAGATATTCTCGACAGCAGAATATCTTGAAGTTGGTCACGTTCAATGATGATGTACCCATACATCTCATCTATATGCCATATTAGTGTCTCCACACTCTTTGCTTAAGAGGACAACCAACCTATATGACATACAACAATCTATGCTCGATAGACACTATCGTCTCTATCGTCCTAATTAACAGCCTATCATTTGGTCGTGAATAAATTTAAGAATTAATCAATAGATTCTCTCTTTATCGAATCTAAATAGTCCTAAGGACTTCATCATAATAATGGAGTTCGTTAGAAGATGAATACTTTATGATGAAAAGATGTCAAAAATATATTTTATTCATTAATAAATCAATTATAGATACAATGTAGCTCAACCATTAACAAACTGATGATTGTGTTTGGAATACATTTTCCAACACAGATTTGAACAATTGTGCCCTAGTTTGAACTTTGATCAAATGAAGTTGATTTGATCAGCTAACTCGTGCCATTGGACACTATCATCTGGTCAGCTCTTTCCCTCTTAATTTCTCTCTTCTTTTCTAATATTCTCAATCTATTTAATCTATAAACTAGGTAAAGTGTTTTGAGCCTCTTTTCTTGGAACCAAATTGACCACAATTAAGGGGTTTTGTACCATTCTATTGGTTGGACAGCATGTTTGCATCATTTAAGTCTTTGTTGAGTATCTCAAGATCTAGTTTTTATTGAGATCTCTATCAAATTCTTATATTTTAAGTGATCTTGATTAAGTAAAATTACTTGATCGATTTGATTCTTAACCACAAGATAGCATATTGACTTCCATTTTGTCTCTTATCAGATACTATTAGATTTAGTCGCCCTCGATTTCTATGGAGCCATGTATACCCTAGTCTAACTTTGATGGGATAAAGTTATCATGATTGGATCTATTTAGACCATTATATGTGAGATCAATCAATCTTATTTTTCTATAACTATTCATATTCATTTTAATTATTTGTTTCAATTTTATAGAGGCATGTAATCATCTCGATGAAAAGATGTCTAACAATGAATACTGCAATATGACCTATTAATTGAACATTTTGAAAGAAAATTTCAAAGATTATTTGGATTTGCTCAAGTATTTATGGAGTTAAATAATATAACTCTTTTTCTAGATTTATTGATATATTATAAGATTGTTATATTAATAACTTATTATTCATGATGCATGAATTTGATGTATAGTACTTTATTATTGAATATATTTTGTTTTGGAATATTATAATGATGCATGATTGAAAGTATTAATTTTATTCAATTGATTTCAATATCACATGATTTTATATATTTTGGTAAGATATGAAACTGCATGATTATTTTGAACTCCTAATCTGACTATGTTAAGAATCACATTAATAAGAGCTAATACATTGGCATTTGATTATCCTGAAGGATTCATGTTGCAAGAAGATACATGGCATACTACAAGTAGATATGTAGTGCTAAAGGATTTTGTTGTAAGATAATATTGTTAGATATATGTGCCCTAGAAGCCAGAATTGGCTGACACTTGTAATACACTTCTAGGGGCAAAATTATAATTTTGACTATAATTAATGAAATAGGTTATTTTCTATCACACCTGTGTATTTAGTGTCTGTGATACATCCTTTGAGTTAATGGTAATGATAATTCATATTTTCAAGAGTTGAAAATTTAAGACATGAATAATCATTATTAACTCATAAACAGCTCCCGACCATAGGATCATCACGAGGATGGTGATTGATCCGGAAGGTTGGTGTACGATCGCTTCTCTTTAGTAGATGAGTCTTGAGTCTACGGTGTGGAGACACCAGAGCGAGAGTACAGATACTCGTTAGAGAACGAGGGCACTGAGCGTGACCACCTCGAGTAGTCATTAGGAAGTCTACCTTCTCGTCAATGACTGACTCGATGCTGCAGTAGTGTGTCTGGTTCTTTGACCTGAGATGCATCGGCAGTTCACCTTGAGGGTGTTATAGTTTGACTACACCATTACTCGGTCTCCTAGCCATATGGAACCCTGAGGTGTATGTTGGCTATAGCATGTTCATTGTAGGAACTGGATTGCATCAAGATGGGATCTATCTACCTCGGTGGTAGAGGAGCAGCCCTATGATAATCATGAGAATCAAGTCCTGAAGCCCATGGCCATGGCAGAGTGAAATAATAGAAAGAGTTTCTATTTAGGTTTTCACATTGGACTCGAATCGAATGATTATATCATATGACAGAGACTAGGGTTTGACGAGTTTACCTTAACCCTAATCTGATCGGGGCTCAAGATAGAAGAACTTAATCACACAGGTAGCTGCACCAAGAGGTTCACATTCAGCTCTGATGGGTTGCCACCATATACTGCTAGGTGTCACTGGTGGATTTTGGGAGCAATTAGAATGATTTAGATGATCGATCATTCTAGCTGTTCGAATCAGAAGAGTTCTGATCCATCGAAAGGAGTTTCGATGATGTCTATGATAGAGATCATGACATATCCCATTACCATACAGAACTGAACCTAACTGGGTCACACAAACAAGGGTTTGAATCTGGTGATCATCAATTGAACTGATCTAGTTCAATTGATCTGAATGAGATTCAATTAGGTTCAAGGAAATCGTGCTAGCACTCGATTGAACCTAACGTTCTTCTTTTACTATCATAAATAAGTTGTCCTGACTGAGCCAAAGGAGTTTGTGCTCAATCAGAGGCCTTCATATGGTCTGACTGGAGGTTGTCCAAGTCAGAATAGGTTGTCTTATTTGTAAGACATTACCTGCCATTTTTGGTCACCTGCCATTTCTTGTTCTTTGACTTTGGTCAAAAGTCTACCTTTGACTGGTCAAACGTTGACCATTGACCCTTTGACTTTTGACCACATGTCATGCACCTATTGGAGAGCTGGTGGGGGCCTGTCCCCCTGCCAGAACCTGGCAAGGAGAAGGGCGCACGCCAAGGGTGGCGTGAGCCCAAGTAGGAGGCGCCTAGGAGTCCTTGTTGGACAAGGACTCCACCTCCCTTTTGGATTCCAATCAGAGTTCTACTAAGAATCCAGTTTGACTGGTCTTAGGCGCCCTCTAAGGAGGAATCCAGGGGTCTCTATTCCAACCAATCAGATTTAGATCTGATTTCACAAAGGGTTGTGATTGGTTGAGAGGAAGAGGAGTTGGATCACAAGAGGTCTATAAATAAGACCCTGCGCCCAACCCTAATTCTAATGCTATTAGACACGCCCCAAGGCTGCCTCTCCCCTCCTTCTCCACGCCATAGTCTCTTCTCCCCTTGCTCTCCACGTCCAAAAGTGTTTTGGACTTTAGGTTGGTGCGATTCAGATCAAGGAAAGGCGATCAAAAGCAAGAAGGCTGCGCTGCTGCAAAAGGACGACTGCAGATCTTCAAAAGAGTTTTGAAGATCCTCCAGATCAGATCCAGATCTGATTTTTGGAGGTGTGATAGAGAAGAAGAGGATCTCCAGATCCAACCCGAGTGGATACCGGTAGAGGCCAGGCGCTTGCGTGGCTAAGATCCAGAACCTTCCGCTGCAATCAGGATCATCTACAGGGTAATAGGATTACCCAAATCATGTAAATTGAATTTGATTTAATTTATCTTATTTTATTTTATTTATTAAAATAATAAGAATTAGATCTAAAATATATTAAGATCTGATTGAGATCAAGAGAAAATTTTTGAAATATATCTCTTGATCTAATCAGATCTGGACGAACCTGGACCGGAAAATCAGGATTTCCCTTCAAATATGTAGCACACCGCAAGAAGATATGTCATATGATGATCTTGCCATAGGAAAAATATAGTTATAGCTTATATTTTACAAGATGAATTTGATGTTTTGAAAGAACTTGAATTCGTGAATGAAACTTGAATTTTGAAAAGAATCAAATTTAGCATGCATAATACTTTGATAATATTATATATCTAGATCTGATTTTGAGTTAATAATTTCTATATTCATATTTTTTGTAAATAATTATTTAATTTATCATCTAATTAATCTAATTGAAGTATTCATTTGCTTACTAGGCTTTTTAATTCATTATTCCATATCTTACTAAACTTTAATGTAAGATCATTTCAAAATTGTTGGATTTTCCAAGATATTAAAATTTAGATTTTATTTAGTTAAATTTTTTATATAATTTATTAATTAATTATTTTACTGTTTACTTTATGATATTGTGATGGATGCCTTGGATGCTTGTATTGAGAGTTCCCTATATGTATGCGATAGTTGCTGCCCAGTTGGGGATGTGACAAAAATCATTCATAATTTTTAATTAGATAATTAGAGAGCAAAAAATAATTTGAAACAAATGTTGAAACATGGCAACAAACCGCTTGGAAAAACATAATCCAAATTCAAAAACCATTCATAAGCTGATAGCAACCACATATAAATTATTAGATCTACCAACTTTGAGATTTTCCATGACATAAAAGTGATGCATCACTAGAGCTCAATTGTTACATGATAGCAAAGTAAGATCATGACCTCATAGGTTCGGTAAATCCACTATAGGTCGAGCTTGGTGGGGCATAAAATTATCCAGCAAAACCTAAGTCATTCCCCTTTCAATTGATGAGTACAAACGCCTTGAGCTTAGGAGACTTTGTGTGGCTTCTTTTTAAGGTACTATAGTTGAGTCTTAGAGACCGAGGGATGGTCCTTTGTGATCAATTTTTACATCTAAGATGATGTGTGCACAAGTTGTCTATGGAGCCATGCTAATGGAAAAATTCAAGCCACAACTTGGTAGAACAAATCCCAATTACAAAAATTCTTTTAATTTAGATAAACAAAATTTCCAATTAAAAATTCAAGCAATGATCTTTGACCCTTTTTAAAAGGGATTGTAATAGGGCATGAATGAGATAAGGGAAGAATTAAGTGAAGCAAGCCATACCATAGACTTTGTTGGATAATTTCCCAACTGGGGCTTATTATTGTTACTTTTTTTCTTTTGAGAAAATGAAGGATTCTAACTCCAACCACTTCATTAAGGAGATGAAGTTCGATCAGTCCATAGAGGAAGAGTAAGGATTACGATGGGGAATAGTAGAAGAAAATTTATATGAAATACTAAAGTAAAGTCTTATAGAAAGGAGGGATAGGGCAGAAAGTGGCTCGAACTAATTACATATGTAATTAGGTGCCTTACAAGTATTTTAGAAGTTAATCTATTAATTACCTAAGATTTGATAGCTTGAAAATACCAAGATGAAGGATGATGTAACCGCATTTTAGATACACACTTTTTTAGATAGTTTAGTCTCAAAGAAAACACAAATATATGGATCACGTAAATTGATCAATATTCTAATAACAGCTATAACCTCCCTAATCCTTATTCTGTATTTTTCTCGAGGGAGAGTATTCTCTATCACCACCATTTCGGGCCTCATCTACTAGAGGAAATTAAATCCTAGTTTCCATTTGTTACCTCGGACATATGAATTATCTCTAAAGAGCCATTCACAGACAATGCTTTCGTATGTTCCTTTTGGAAGGATTTTTTTTTATTTGCTGTCCCTTCCTCAACTATAGAAGGCTGTATTATATTTTTCCCATGGTTGGAAGAAGATGCCTTAGAACTCTGGTTGGGCTTGGAATTTGCTGAGAAAACAAATGGGCCTATAGAAAGCTGCCCACATCCCACTTGCTTAGCACTTGAACCATTAGTCATTAGGCTAGGCTTGCAAATTCTCAATCCTTTTGACACAGCAATCTTCCTTGGTATTTGCGCTTTGCCAATGAAAGGACCCATAGCACATGGGGACCGGCCTCTTTTTCTATTGGGCAAAGTAGAGACCATAACATAAGAGCCCACATCATTGGCCTGGTCCTAATCCACCAAATTCTTTTGGGCTAACACATCAAAATGGTTCGCTTCAACCATTGGAAATTGGATGTGCTCAAGCACAGATCTTCTTCCGATTTTAGCCTCAACACCCAGTCTACTCGGCCCATCCACTAAAACTTGTTTAAGTAGGTTCTCAATAGTTGGGGACTCAATCGAGTTACTGATTGGTGACTCCTGATTCTAGGGTTAGGGTTAGGGGTCCTACTCCTCGTTGCCACTAGCCAGGGTCTATAGATCTTCTCTGACCTCCCGATGGTATTCCTGTCACCCTCATCCCATGGGACGTCATCCATTGAATCATTGTTTCCCTCCATAAAGACAATTATTTGGTAGTTGTTTGATCCCAGAATTTGTATACTTAAATATACTCTCTCTCTAGAAATTTTTATTGAAATTTTTCATGAAAAAAAAAACTCTCAGCATTGTACTTTTTGAAAAAAAAATGTAGGAACAATTCCAATAGGTGTAACTATTTATGTTCCACTTTTCTTGATCTGAATATAAGCTCAAATAAAATGATAATAAATCTTCATAATATCTTCTTTGCAAAAGTTCGTATGCTCAAAGTAAACAATCAAAGAAGATAGCATAACATAAACATCTCACTTAGATATGCTTCCACCATCATAAATGTTTAAAACTCTACTCCTCTTGCAAGTGGAGAGGGATGTTAGCTTGCTGAGCTAAAGCTAGTTGGCTGAAAGATCTCTAAATGCTCTATCTTTTTTCTATCTTCTTTAGTTGATCATTCAATGAATAATAATTTATTCAACTATAGATTGATAATCATGAAGAGTTTTTATATGGTTGTTGGGTTCACATAACTTATCATCCCATAGAATCTAACTCATTCTGCAATTGTTCCATAATAATCTCATTAGTGAT
The DNA here is from genome assembly GCA_006176705.1 of Cocos nucifera. Classification (NCBI taxonomy): domain Eukaryota; kingdom Viridiplantae; phylum Streptophyta; class Magnoliopsida; order Arecales; family Arecaceae; genus Cocos; species Cocos nucifera. The sequence continues at coordinate 67,338 of QRFJ01003553.1, forward strand.
TCACAAATCCATGCTAATAATGTATAGATAGAGTTAAATCTCATTGTTGTCACATAAAATCCAAACTGAGGTGGTTGGTGCACTAGCAAATGAGACCAATCTACGTAGCTTGGCCGATGTTGGGCTGCATGGTATAAAAGCTAATCTGCAAACAAAAAGAAGCAATCATAGATTACTAGAATGTATCTGGTGAGGATCTTTTGATACTTAAGTTAGGCAAAGTTTTAAGAAGAAAAAGTAGTGATATGAAAGAGTCACGAGATAAGAGTGAGGTGAAAAGTCCCATATTTGGGGTTCTGCTAACCTAATTTACATAAAGAGAAGACTGAGGAATCCCTAGACGAGCTGTTATGCTCTTTTCTTATCTATCACTCTTGTTGGAATATCAGCTACTCTGATACTACTTGTTAAGGATCTAGTACCAATGAAATGGGATAGAAAGAAAAAAGAAAATAAAATAAGAAAGCAATCAAGTACGTGGATCAGTCCAAAGACTCGCCTTCATAAGGCATACAAAATTTTACTATAAAAAAGGAAGAGATACAAGAGGAGATTATCCACTCTCAACTCACGTATATGATCCTCTCAATAAGAAGTTATCCTTACCAAACTCTCTTTTGAAAACCTCCTGAAATGATCGTAGTTCGCTGCCTAGCTATCAGTCTGAAGCTTCTGCTCTTGTTGTTCGCTGGCATCTTTTTTCTGCTCTCTGTCATGTTTTAGGACCTCTTTCGCCACTGCCAAGCCATGCCCTTATCTCATGGTCTGCCAGGCCTTTTAAAGGCTTTAATTAGAGCCATCCTCGAAATCCTATTCCTATTAGGTCACGAGAAACCCATGAACCCCGCATGAAAACCGCGTGTCTACACATCATTGCAAGACCGCCTGGGCCCAGGCTATGCCCGCATGTGGTGATGGGCCATGCGCCCGCCCATGCATGGCACTAGGCCGCACTCGTGTTGGGCCGCACAAGGCGCTGGGCCATGCCCACATGCTCGTGCTGGGCAATGCTTGCGCGCTAGGCCACGCAGGGCCGAGCCCACACCCACGAGGCTGAGCCCGCACCGAGCTTGATCGCTTGCTGGCCATGGGCCCCACTCCAGCGATCAGTTTGATGCTCCGCATGCTCCTTCGCACACATCTTTGCCATCTGATCTTCGATTGGAATGTTCTTGGGCTCGTTGGACTCCGTTCATCATCCTGGACTTCGCTGTGGGCTTAATATGAAAGAATTTGAGATATTTTTTTAACAATCTTCATCTCAACTTGATATTCGATCCACCAATCAAATGTTTGTCTAGCACCCCCATGCCCTAAGGAAATTGCCTACTGATCATAGATGGACAAACGTGAGAGTTGAGCTAGGCTGCTCGATCCTACCTTCATCAACTGCTGTGATTCTCCTGATCTGAGATCTACTCGAGATAGCCTCCTGCAGCAATAAGAACTTCACTCTACAATGTCACATGTCATCCTTCCGAGTCTCTCATCCCATGCCCAATTCATCTCCACTTGGAGCTCCACCTCATACTAGGCTCTTTGACATGAAGTAATATCCTCCATACTTTCTTTCTCTTAACACCACTCTACTACTGCGCATGACCTTCAAGATTCCTCCATCAACTTTCCATCTAAAGCCAGTCGAATCCAATTTGCTCAGTGAGATTAGATTCTTCTTAAAGCTAGGTATGTATCAGACCTCATCCTACTTCTTTATTGTTCCATCATGGAGCTTCATGCTGACCGTCTCGCTGTCCTTAATCTCATAGCTCGATCCATCTAACGAAAATACAGTGCCCTCATCGATCTTCAGGAAGTCAAACATCTTCTCTCTACAACATACATGATGGGAACAAGCAGAATCCATAATCTATTATGAAAAAGAAGTAGATATCTCATTAGTAACCAGAAGAACATCATCACTGCCTTCTATATCGCTACTGGCCATCGCTACAGTAGCCCTCATCCGATCCTTAAGTTGTAGGTAATTCTTGACTCGATGCTCCAACTCATCGTACCTATAGCATCTGATCTTGCTTTAGTCCCTTGTCTTGGATCTGGATCATCCTCCTTGTGATCCTCTGCTGCTCCATCTACTGCCTCCTGCTCCTTCAGAAACTGTCAAAGCTGAGCTACCGCCATATGAGCTCGAAGCTGGATTCTCCCTCTTGAGAACCTCATTCTAGAATATTACTGTAGTGACCTCATCCATCTTGATGGTGCTCTTTTTTACTAGACGAGCAATCACCAAGGACTCGTATGAAAGAAAAAGCGACGCTTGCAAAACCAATACCCTGGTCTTCTCTTCAACTTTTTCTCCAACACTGAGGTCGATGAGGATCTTCTAAAAGTTAGATAGATGCTTCTGCACGCTCTGACTTTCGTTCATCCACAACTGATAGAATTGCCTCTAAAGAAATAGTGTGTTGGTGAGCGACTTCACCATGTACAATTTCTTGAGCTTCGACCATAGTATCATCGAAAAAGTCTTGTCAAATACATGGATCACCACATCATCCACTTGGTACAAGTAGTTTGTGCTCACCATCTGCATCTGGATCTGCTTTCAATCCTTCACCTCCATGGTGGCTGACATCTCATCGTATAAGAGAGCGTCGATCAACTCATGTTGGATGAGGACATCCTTTACTCTTACTTACTATAAGAAAAAATTATCCTTCGCATCGAACTTATTGATCTCTACCTTGATTGCGTTTTCCTTCTCCATATTCTTCAATCTCTATCTACTACTGCAATCTATGCTTTGGTACTATCTGATTCTGATACCAATATATTGGGATATCAGAGTAGCTGATATCTCAATAGCTCTAGGCAATCACACTCCTTATCTGATGCATCGAGATTGCATCAAGCTATGACTACCTACATTAGTTGCTTAGATTTATTTGACATTGATTCTATGTACCATATATCATGAAACCATTTGCTAGTTGAGTTGGTAGGCATGATTTTAGTTGGTGGCAAATCCAAGCAATATCACAAATGATAACTTTGACAAAGATAATTAAACTCAAGGGTGATTGCTCAAATAAATAAATAAATAAATAAACTCAAGGTTGAGTATTGTTTCAATCTGTTAGGTAAACATGTGGCTTAAAGTGAAGTTTATAAAAGTGCCAAGATCAAAGGTTATAAGATTACAGATTTATTTTTATCATGTTCATAATTATGTTACAACAAGTTGAGCTTGATCAAACTGCAATTAATATTTGGAGAGTATTAGAAGGTACTTAGTGTTAGATCACATGATTCCAAATATTCATACATATCCAAGAGCTCATGTGAAAAGATTCTTGGATAATCACCTCCATTATCTATTTCTAAATCACACTAGAGGTAATTGGCACCACAATCGAAATTTAGAAATATGACTCCATTCTCGTTAATCCATTCCCAACCTTTGACTACCACCAATTTCATGGCCAAAATAGCGGCTCTAAAGCTCTTTTTCCTTGTCGACAAGGTATAATATGTTAGATATATGTGCCCTAGAAGTCAGAATTGGCCGACACTTATAATACACTTCTAGGGGCAAAACTGTAATTTTAACTATAATCAATAAAATGGATTATTTTCTATCACATATGTGTATTTAGTGTCTGTGATACATCCTTTGAGTTAATGATAATGATAATTCATATTTTCAAGAGTTAAAAATTTAATACATGAATAATCATTATTAACTCATAAAATGCTCCCAACCATAGGATCATCACGAGGATGGTGATTGATCCGAAAGGTTGGTGTACAATCGCTTCTCTTTAGTAGATGAGTCTTGAGTCTACGGTGTGGAGACACCGGAGTGAGAGTACAGGTACTCGTTAGAGAACGAGGGCACTGAGCGTGACCACCTCGAGTAGTCATTAGGAAGTCTACCTTCTCGTCAATGACTGACTCGATGCTGCAGTAGTATGTCTGGTTCTTTGACCTGAGGTGCATCGGCAGTTCACCTTGAGGGTGTTATAGTTTGACTACACCATTACTCGATCTCCTAGCCATACGGAATCCTGAGGTGTATGTTGGCTATAGCATGTTCATTGTAGGAACTGGATAGCATCAAGATGGAATCTATCTACCTCGGTGGTAGAGGAGCAGTCCTATGATGATCATGAGAATCAAGTCCAGAAGCCCATGGCCATGGCAGAGTGAAATAATAGAAAGAGTTTCTATTTAGATTTTCACATCGAACTTGAATCGAATGATTACATCATATGATAGAAACTAGGGTTTGACGAGTTCACCTTAACCCTAATCTGATCGGAGCTTAAGATAGAAGAACTTAATCACACAAGTAGCTGCACCAAGAGGTTCGCATTCAGCTTTGATGGGTTGCCACCATATACTGCTAGGTGTCACTGGTGGATTTTGGGAGCAATTAGAATGATTTAGATGATCGATCATTCTAGCTATTCAAATTAGAAGAGTTCTGATCCATCGAAAGGAGTTTCGATGATGTCGATGATAGAGATCATGACATATCCCATTACCATATAGAACTGAACCTAACTGGGTCACACAAATAAGGATTTGAATCTTGGTGATCATCAATTGAACTGATCTAGTTCAATTGATCTGAATGAGATTCAATTAGGTTCAAGAAAATCATGCTAGCACTCAATTGAACCTAACGTTCTTCTTTTACTATCATAAATAGTTGTCCTGACTGAGCCAAAGGAGTTTGTGCTCGATCAGAGGCCTTCACTTGGTCTGAACTGGAGCTTGTCCAAGTCAGAAAAGGTTGTCTTATTTTATAAGACATTATCTGTCATTTTTGGTCACCTATCATTTTTCGTCCTTTGACTTTGGTCAAAAGTTGACCTTTGACTGGTCAAATGTTGACCATTGATATTTTGACTTTTGTCCATGTATCATGCACCTATTGGAGGGTTGGTAGGGGCTTGTCCTCCTTCCAAAACCTAGCAAGGAGGAGGGCGCACGCCACCCTTGGTGTGTGCTCAAGTTGGAGGCGCCCAAGAGTCCCTGTTGGATAGGGACTTCATCTCCTTTTTAGATTTCGATTAGAGTTCTCCTAAGAACCAACTTTGGCTGATCTTAGGCACCATCTAAGGAGGAATCCATGGGACTCTATTCCCACCAATCAGATTTAGATCTGATTTCATAAAGAGTTATGATTGGTTGGGAAGAAGAGGAGTTGGATCACAGACAGTCTATAAATAAGACCCTACGCCCAACTCAAGGAGTATCTGAAAATTGAATAATCTAGAGAAAGAGTTCTCCATGCCCAAGGTCTCCTCCCTCTTCCTCCTCCATGCCAAGTTCTCCCTCTCCTCTCCACATCCAAAAGGTTTGGGTTCTTGGTTGGTGCAATCCAGACGAGAGAAAGGCGATTGAAAGCTAGAAGGCTGCGCTGCTGCAAAGGATAACTGCTGATCTTCGAAAGGTGTTTTGAAGATCCTCCAAATCAGATCCAGATCTAATTTTTGGAGATGTGATAGAGAAAACGAGGATCTCTAGATCCAGCTTGAGTGGATACCAGTAGAGGTCAGGCACTTGCATGATTAGGTCCAGAACCTTTGGCTGTTTACAGGATCATCAACAGGTAATAAGATTACCCACTTCAAGGTGAATTAAATTTGATTTAATTTATCTAAATTTATTTTAATTATTAAAATAATAAGAATCAGATCTAAAATATTTTAGATCTAATATACATCAAAAAAAAAAATTAAAATATATCTCTTGATTTGATCAGATTTGAACGAATCTGGTCTGGAAAATTAGAATTTTCCTTCATAATATAGGTGAATAACCTCTACCAAACAACCACTTTGCTCTCTTTATCAAGATTTTAAATTCTATGGTATAGAAGTATCCCAATTACTCTATAGAACGGGACGTCCTACTATCTTGTCCCATTCCGATAGTAGTCCTGATTTTGCATCCCTATAGATATCTTTTATCTCTCTTTCTCCTTATTTCCTTCTTTCTTTCTTTTTTCCTATCTTTCTTTTTATTTTATATTCCTTTGTTTGCTTTCCTTTTTCTTTCTTATCCCTTTCTTTTTTCTTTTTTTCTTCTTTCTGTTTCCTTTCTTCCTTTCCTTCCTTTCTTTTTCTTCTCTCTTCAATTTTTTTCTTAGATTTTTTTCTTGTTTCCTTTTAGATTTTCTTTTTTTCAACTTTTCTTCCTTTCTTTATTTTCTCTTTCTCCTTCTCTTGCATGGATGTGTTTTGGAGTCCCAATCCTATCCCCATCTTATTCTCTCATAGGAATGTATTGGGACAGCTGGGATGCCCTTCATCCTGCTGGGATGTAGAACTGGCCTACTCTTTATGTATCGAGTCGAATACTTATTGTGATGTTTGGGAGCTTTGGTTTGGATGAATGTATGATGTTGTTAATTCTAATGGTAAGGCAACAGGAAGGTGGTGACACCAATGAAAGCCACGGTGGCATTGGTCGCCTTATGAGTAGCTGATAATTTAAATGTGGAGGCACCGACCAACTGAGCAGCCATTTGGATGTGGTGTGTTGTGGTGGGGTGGTAAACTTTTTATATAATAATGGAAGGTGATGAAAGGGGGAAAATGGGGTCAATAACTTTGGGTTAATGACCTTAGAACCCAAGTGATATGTAGGGCCATATATGATGTGATTCACATGATTAGTTTTGTCATTTTCAAGTGACAAGTTAGTTAGGCTTAGGCCAATGGATTTGGTTGGATGGCTGCCACTTTTAGAGAGGAAGCTAGAGGATAAAGTGTCGAGAAAATAGTGGTTTCTTTTATTTTTGTTCTTTTTTAATTATAGAAAAGGATTTGATGTTGAGAACGTTGAATCTTTTTAGTAACTTCATTTATATATGAACAAAGTGAAGTCTTCTCCTCTTCTACATGCATTACCTACTAAAAGAAGTAATTTTTCATGAACATGTTTCATTAGGTAGGAGGCAAACCAATTTAACTTTCCTAACATGTCAAGAAAATCCACCATGCTTGTACAAAGCTTGGGACCAACTATTACTAACTCTTTGTTGGTGAGTGTGGCTAGAAATAATCTCTAGAATGTTTTTACAATAAAAGTCATCAATCAATTCCATGCTTTCGAGAGCATTGTCTAACTTTCAATTGTGGACTATGTTAGGAATGTGTCCCAAAGCCAATTGTCAACTTGTTGACGATTGAGCTATACTTTTATAATTATATATAAATTATGAATTAATAAAAAATATTTTAATATTTTCAACATAAATTTTTTGTCTTCTAATAAACTCCTATGTTGTGATGAAGTCCTTAGGACTATCTAGATTCGATAAAGAAAGATTTATCAATTAGTCTTTAAAATAGTTTACGATCAAATAATACGTTGTTACTTAGGATGACAACATTTATCGAGTATAGGTCATTGTGTGCCATATAGATTGATTATTCTCATAACCAAGGAGTGTTGAGATACTAGTATGGCATGTAAATGAGATGTATGGGTATATTTGTACTAAACATGACCAACTCCAGATTTTTTCTTCTATTAAAATTAGCTCCGATGGAATATAGATATAAGTGTCCCTCCGACCTAAGATCATCATGGTGACTTTCAAGCAACTCACTGTGCTTTGATGCCGGACTATCTAAATTTTTAATTTAGTGACGGAAGGTTCTTGGATACAATCAAGTACTTGAGGAGTTGGTGCTTGTATCAAGATGAGATTGACCACTCCTAGTTTCAGGAGCTATGTTCAATTGTATTTTAATTTAGCAATGAAGGAACCAGATCTAGGATTTCATAGGTAGATCTTGAAACTTTTACAAGATCTTGTAGCAGAAGACTTAAATAAATCTAAAAATTATTTAAATAATCATGTAAACACCCAGATCTCAGATCTATTACATGATTAAGGCATGATATTAAATCAAAAATTTAAATCAAATAAGAAAGAAAAAGATTGATCAAATCAACCTAGATCTACACTACATCAAATGCAGGTATGAAGTTTATAGATTAATTCTATTACCTGAGCAAGTTTAGATATTTTAACTTACTGATCCAGACTTGAGGATGAAGTCATGAGCCGCACATATGTCCGACCTCTAGGAGTCATCCACAAAAGCCTATGATCTCTGATGTGAAGTTCGATGTAGGAAATCAGCACAGCATGCTAGTACTGTGCTGATCCTTCTTCGATGGTCAATCCGATGCTCTCTTCTTTGAAATTTGGATTCTCTAAAATATGGGAGGAAAGATGAGAGTTTGTTGATCTGAGACTCTCTCAAAAAAAACTCAAAAGAAAGGAGGAGAGATTGAAAATAAAATAGCCCTAGAAGAAGACCCTCTTCTTCTTCTCTTTTCTCCCACCTAGACACCTAGTTTGGTGCCTATGGAACCCCCATGCCCAAAAACCCTCTTCCTCTAATTTTTGCACACCCCAAACCTCTCCCAAAGCTTTGTATTCTATGAAATAATCAAAACAAAATTCATCCAATAAATAGAAAAAAAGAAGAGTCCAAGTTAGGTCAAATTCCTAAACTAGGAATATTCAAACATGAAAAGTTGTTGGAGCATCCAACTCTTGGGTGCCTCTTCCATAATTTTTGGCATGGACCAGAAAGATATGGTGCACAAAAAAGAAGATTATTTTTATAAAATAAGAGAAGAATTAATTAAAAGAGGGGCTGGCACTCAAGGGAAGATGTTTTGGTCAATAAGGATTCTATCTCATAGAATCCTAAGCAAAACCAATTCCTTCTTTGACTTGGTCTTCCACCTAACTTCCAAATATGACTTGGAGGAAGAGAGGGGGCATGAAAAGAAAGGAATTTTTTATTAAACATACCTAAAAAATAGGTATGGGGGGCGTTGGGACCAGGGCGACGCAAGGAGATAGGGAGTCCTAGTCACACTAGGACTCCTATTTTGATTTGATCAAACAAGATCTTTTAAACAAATAAAATTAAGATTAAACCAACCCAAATAAATAAGACCCTAACTCATTTAAGAACTTAATTAAATTTAATTTAATTTTAATTTATTTTCTAATCAAATTAGAAAATTAGGTTAATCCGAGTCCTAGCTAGACTAGGACTAGTTCTTCCTTGCACTTGGCTTATCCGATAAATTAATTGGACTTGATCCAATCAAGCCCAAACCAAATCTAATTAAATCATATTTAATTAGACTTAATCTTAGCTTATTGGCTTAATCAAATTAAGCCAATTAGCAGTCCAATTGCTAATCGATCCTCCTATAATACTTGTACTAGGTTAAACACCAATCGTATTGATTGTTTAATCCTAGAACGATTCTTAATCATTGATCAACCATCTGATCAAATCATAAGCACTAATGTGTATGACCTCATAGGTCTGAACTTAAGTTGGTAGCATAGGAATAAATTTTTGTACCAATCGAAGTGACCATTTAGCAATGATATTCGACGGTCGAATAGGTCAAAGGTGTAGAACATCATCCTTAGAATCCATACGGATATAGTTTTCATATAATTCATCCTCTTGATCACAATACTCGTAGGACACATCAGAGTTCAACTATCAACTCTGATCAGATTGTCCATATTGTATTTTAAAATATCAAATCCATCTGATGGATTATCCTGGCCAAGGTTTTGCTACATTGAAATACAGTGATACATTCTTCTCCAACTCTTGGAGTAATCAATTTCATCTTGATCACACTCCGACTTTGCAAGTACTTGACTATGCCCAGAAGCCTTCCAATGTTGAATTAGAAATTCAATTAGTCCGGTACCAAAGCACAGTGAGTTGCTTGCAAGTCACTAAGGTGGTCTCAGGTCTAAGAAATACTTATACGTATATTCCATTAGAGATATTCTCGATAGCAGAATGCTCTGGAGTTAGTCACGTTTAATGACGATGTACCCATACATCTCACCTGTATGCCATACCAGTGTCTCCACACACCTTGGTTAAGAGAACAACCAACCTATATGGCATATAGCGACCTATGCTCAATAGATACTGTCATCCTAATTAACAACCTATCATTTGGTCATGAATAAATTTAAGGACTAATCGATAAATCCTCTCTTTATTGAAACTAAATAGTCCTAAGTATTTCATCACAACAATGGAGTTCATTAGAAGATGTAAACTTTTGATGAAAAAATGTGCTAAAATATTTTTCATTAATTAATAAATTAATTATAATATCTCAACCATCAACAGGCTGACGATTGATTTTGGGACCTAACTTTTAACAACTCCTACTTGTCCTAAAGTCACTCAACATAGTATCTAATATCCATCTTCAACTTATGGTTGTCGAACTCCTTGATTGCCAAGGCTTTAGTGAAGGGGTCAGCTAGATTCTTCTTTCCATCGATCTTCTGAAGGTCGACGTCATCATGATCCACGATCTCACGGATCAAATGGAAGTGGCACATAATGTTCTTTATTTGCTGGTATGCCTTCGGTTCCTTTGCTTGAGCTATAGCACCAGTGCTGTCGCAGTGGAGCAGGACTGGACCATCAATGAAGGATGCTACTCTGAGCTTGATGATGAACTTTCTCAGCCACACAGCTTTCTTTGCTGCATCTGATGCTGTCATATACTCTACTTCGCAAATAAAGTCAGCCACTGTATGCTGCTTGAAACTTTTTCAGCAGATGGCTCCATTATTTAGAGTAAAGATATATCCTGACACACTTTTACTATCATCATAATCAGATTGAAAGTTGGAGTCTATAAATCCCATAAGCTTCAAATCTGACTAACCATAAACCAACCATTGGTTCTTAGTATTTTTCAAATACTTAAGGATAGTTTTAACCACCTTTCAATGATTTTTTTAGGATCAGATTGGTATCTACTCACAACTCCTAGTGAGTATGCCACGTCTGATTTCGTACATATCATTGCATACATAATAGACCCCACTGTCGAAGCATATGAAATTCTATTCATATGCTCTCTCTCTTCAGGAATTGTTGAACAATCCTTCTTAGAGAGAAATTCCTTGGCCTATCAAAAGATAGCCCTTTTTGGAATTCTCCATGCTGAACCTCTTCAGTACAATTTCTATATACATGGATTGGGATATATCAAACATCCTTTTAGATCTATCCCTATAAATCTTCATCCCTAGGATGTAGGATGCTTCACCCAAGTCCTTCATGGAGAACTGTGATGACAACTAGACTTTTATTCCTTATAGTATGGAGATATCATTCCCGATTAAGAGAATATCATCCACATACAAAATAAGGAATACCACTACTGGACCATTTATCCATTTGTAAATGTAGGATTCTTCTCCATTCTTAACGAAGCCATACACTTTGATGACTTTATTAGAACGCATGTTCTAACTCCGAGATGCCTGCTTCAATCCATAAATGGATCTCTGAAGCTTGCACACATTGGACTCATCTATAGATATGAATACTTCAGGTTGTATCATATACACCTCTTTGGTTAGCTCTCTATTTAGAAAAGCTATCTTCACATCCATCTACTAGATCTCATAGTCCAGATGGACAACAATGGCAAGCATGATCCGAATGGACTTGAGCATTACCATAGGAGAGAACGTCTCATCATAGTCAATACCATAATGTTAATGATACCCCTTGGCAACCAGACAGGCTTTATAGGTCTCCATCTTTCCGTCTGTGCCCCTCTTCCTTTTGAAGATCCATTTACATCCAATGGGTTTAACCCCTTTAGGTGGGTCAACTAATGTCCATACATCATTGATCTTTATGGAATCTATTTCGGATCTCATGGCTTCTAGCCATTTTTTAGAGTCGATCTCTGCATCGCATCCATATAAGTGATTGGATCCTCATCATTCTCATCGAGTTTGATGGGATCACCATCCTGGACTAAGAATCCATAGTATCAATCCAAATGATGGGGTACTCTGCCGGATCACTTTAATGGTGCGCGTTCACTAAGCTTTGGATCTGATCTGATTAAATTTGACTTAGGTTCAACATTCTGTGTCGAACTTTCTACCTATTGAACTTCATCAAGTTTAACCTTAGAGGTAATAGTTCTTTCATCAAGGAACTTCTTTTCCAAAAAAAATTGTCCTAAGGCTGATGAATATCTTTTGTTCATCAGTATGGTAGAAATAGTATCCTTTGATCTCTTTTAGGTACCCTATGAATGTACACTTATCAAATCTAGGTCCAAGTTTGTCTGTAACTAACCGTTTGATATAAGTCATTTACCCCCAAACCCTAAGGTATGAAGGTGCTGACTTACGCCCTGTCCATATCTCATATGGGGTTCTAATTACAGACTTACTTAGAACCCTATTTAATAGATAACAAGCCGATTCGAGTGCATATCTCTAGAAGGATATTGGCAAGTTGGCAAATTCTATCATGGATCGGATCATGTCTAATAGAGTTCGATTCCTCCTTTCAGACACACCATTATGCTATGGTGTTCCAAGAGGAGTCCATTGGGAGAGAATTTCATTCTCTTCTAGATTTATGAGAAACTCACCAAAAAGATATTCACCTGCTCGGTCAGATCGAAGAATTTTAATAATTTTTTTAGTTTATTTTTCTACTTCATTTCAGAATCGTTTGAATATTTCAAAAGAATTCAACTTATGTTTGATATATCCATATCTAGATAGATCATCTATGAAAGTGATGAAGTAGACATATCCACCTCTGGCACTTGTGCTCATTGATCCATATACATCAGTATATACTAAACTTAAGAGCTCATTGGCTCTCTCACCTTTTTTCGTGAAAGATGACTTGATCATTTTACCAAGAAGATAGAACTCACAGGTTGGAAGTGATTCACAATCATTAACCTCGAGGATTTCCTTCTGTGTCAACCTGTTTATCTTATTCTTGTTTATATGAGCTAACCTACAGTGCCATAAGTAGATATCTGATACACTATCTAATCTAGGATGCTTGCCAGTAGAATAGACTACATTAATAAGTTGTGATAACATATATACACCATTATTCAATTATCCATAGAAAGTAGTAACATCATTCACAAAGACATTACAAACTCGTTTCTTTATTGAAATTTCATTTATTCATGGCCAAAAGGCCTACAGAAATGATATTTAAAAAAAAACTAGGATAGAAATGACAATCACTAAGAACAATGTTATGAGATTCAAATACAAGTTTCAAAATTTTTAAAGCTAGAACTAAAACTGATCTTCCATCTCCAACATTCAGGAATCTCTCACCTTGCTCAAATCTTCTACTGATCTGCAACCCCTGCAATGAATTACAAATATAGTAAGGGCTACTGGTATCCAATACCCAGTCAGTAATATCATAAATAGAGAAATTGCAAGGAGTTATCATATAAATATCTTTTCCAACAATAGCTTGCTTTTTTCTCTGCCTATTCGAATCTAGGGAGGTAATGTACTGAGGACAGTTTCTCTTTCAGTGCCCCCACTTCTTGTAAAAGAAGCATTCGGCTTGACTCTTATCAGGCTTGGTCTTTGGGGTCTGAGCCTGTATAGGTGTCCTAGCATGAACATGCACCTTCTTGGCTTTCTTCTTCTTATTTTTCTTCTCTTTTCCAAAGGATCAAGAATGAGAAGACGAACCTTCCACTAAGTTCACCGACTTCTTATGGAGTTGGTGATCCTTCTCAAAGTTTTGAAGTAACCTCAGTAACCGATGGAGGTCCACATCAGGCTTTGACATTCTATAATGTGTAAGGAATAGAAGATAAGACTTGGGCAGCGAGTTCAGTATTGCATCTTTCCTAAGTTATTTGTGCAAGGGAAAGCCAAGCTTGCTCAAGCACTTTATCAGCTCAATCATGTACAATATATGGTTAGTGACAGAGGCACCATCCTACATTCTGGCATTGAATATGGCACAACTAGTCTTGTGCCTCTCAATGTCATCGGGTGTGCCAAAAGAATCCTCCAACACTTGGAGCATTTCGTTTGGCTAAGCTATCTTAAACTTGTGACTGAACTTGTCGCTCATCGTTGCCAGTATAATGTAGCACACTATGGTTCGATCACTGAAACACTTCTGATAAGTATCTCTGACTATTCCACATGCATCGGTAGCTAGCTCCTCAGGTGCAGAATCCGTCAGCACATATAGGATTTTGTTCATGCTCCAGGATAATCTTCAACTTTCAATATCAGCTACCAAAGTTGGGTCCCATCAACTTATCATTGTCTAATAATGATTGGAGCAATAGAGAAGTGGCCATATCTGCACAAAGAAAAACCAAAATCTAATTAGTAATTGATTCATTAAACCTAAAGATTTAAACTTTAATCAAAAGGTTTCTTCCACTATTTTATTTGAATTAGTAGCCTCTACCTCTAATTCGAAGAATTATCCTAATTTCTTAGTGGATACTAGAATCCACATAGACTGTACCAAGTCCAACTTTGGATGGCCCACCCATGTACATCTAAAGGTAGGTTTATAACCAATTATTTCTCTAAATAATTTTCAATAATTAAATTTTGCCCCAAGCCCTGATCAGTTGGCTTTAGCCTTCTCAGAAAGGATCCAATTAGGTCCAACCATTAACATGACCATACTTGGCCCATCCAAACAATGAATGATCAGGCCCAACTTTGGTTAGCTCACCTGACCATTATTTAGAAAGATGTATCCAAGAGATCATATAATGAATGATAATTCCATCAACCGATAAGCACTAGGCCTTTGGGCCTCGAATGATTATCCAACTAATGGACCCATTATCATCTACTTTAATGAAAGGCTATGATCCAGTTATCATATAACTATTTCATTTTAGGAACCTAATAATTTTAGAAGATTTATTTATAGAAGTGAATAGATCAGATTAACCAACTTGTCATGATCCTCTCACTAACTTCACTAAGTCAACTTAAGGAAGACCATTAATAGGCTAGTCTAGGAGCACCTAAATCAGTCAAACTGATTTATCTAGCTGACATGGGTTGGCTCGAATAGTCAAGCGATCCGATCAAAACATAATCTCACCAAGAGACTAAGTAAGTTCGATCAGTGGAAGGGTCTATCAGGCTTGCCTTAGACAGCATAAAAAATGGTCAGGTAAGCGGGCTGCCAATTAAAAACCACTAGTCCGATTTACCTTAGATACCAACTAGTTTAATTAGTTTTAATTAGATCAACCTAACAGTTCATGCGAGACCGCGTAGCCAAGAATCAAATCCATCTTAGATCTTGTTAAAGACATGGACTTGACCAACTATAACAATTGTAATTGATCTAGAGAATCCTTGACCTAATCTAAGACAACAATTGATTAGATTTAGTCAGTTGTCTAATTAAGTTCATTCTTTAATCTAACCCTAGGTCTAACCCAATTAATGGACCTATTTCCTACTAACCCATTTAACCCAATGTATTATGATTTATGTCTTAGGATCTTCAATTCACAATCCTAGATCCTAATCAATCAACTTCTTAATTCTCAATTAAGTTTTGGACTGAGGGTTGGGGTTCGGCTTTTTAAAAATGATTTTCATGTTTGTAAAATATTTTTACAACATGATTCTATCAACCAAGTTGCATGTTTGATTCATAATCAATATGCAAGTAAAATAAACATAAAACTACTTTAGATCTAATCTAAATAGATTCATATAATTAAAATAGTTTCAATAATAATTAATCATAAATCTTCCTAGATCAAATCTAACAAATTTATGATGATTAAAATTAGATTAAAATATTTTTAATCAGATCATAAAATTTTTTAAATCTAATCTAAAATTTTATGATCAATAT
This sequence comes from Cocos nucifera, assembly GCA_006176705.1. Lineage (NCBI taxonomy): Eukaryota > Viridiplantae > Streptophyta > Magnoliopsida > Arecales > Arecaceae > Cocos > Cocos nucifera. Next base: position 83,066 of record QRFJ01003553.1, read on the forward strand.
TTTAGATCAGCACATACTAGGATAACCTATTCACTGTAAGGGGTAAACCTTACAGTAAGACAACCTTATAGCAGTCCGTGCAATCTAAAATATTTTATTTTATTTATTTATTTATTTTAATTTTAGATTTAATAATTAGATTATAAATTAGATCTAATCTAAGAAATAATTTAGACATATACAAAAAATCATGTAATAAGAACCTAGGCTCTGATACCAATTGAAGGAACCAGATCTAAGGTTTCACAGGTAGATCTTAAAAATTTTTCAAGATCTTACAGCGAAAGACTTAAATAAATCTAAAATTTATTTAAATAATCATGTAAATACCTAGATCTCAGATCTATTACATGATTAAGATATGATATTAAATAAAAAATTTAAATCAAATAAGAAAAAAAAAGGTTGATCAAATCAACCTAGATCTATACTACATCAAATACAAGTATGAAGTTTATAGATCAGTTCTATAATCTGAGCAAGTTTAGATGTTCTAACTTACTGATCTAAGCTTGAGGATGAAGTCACAAGCCGCACACATGTTCGACCTCTAGGAGTCATCCACACGAGCCTATGATCTCTAATCTGAAGTTCGATGCAGGAAATTAGCTCGTATGATAGTATTGTACTGATCCTTCTTCGATGGTGATCCAATGCTTCCTTCTTCAAAATTCAGACTCTCCAAAATATGAGAAGGAATATGAGAGTTTGCTGATATGAGACTCTCTCAAAAAAAAACTCAAAAGAAAGGAGGAGAGATTGAAAATAAAACAGCCCTAGAAGAAGACCCTCTTCTTCTTCTCTTTTCTCTCACCTAGACATCTAGTTTGGTGCCTATGGAACCCCCACGCCCAAGGACCCTCATCCTCTAATTTTTGCACACTCCAAAGCTCTATATTTTATAAAAAAATTAGAATAAAATTTGGCTAATAAATAGGGAAAAAGAAGAGTCTAAGTTAGGTCAAATTCCTGGACTAGGAATATCCAAACATGAAAAGTTGTTGGGGCGCCCAACTCTTGGGTGCCTCCTCCATAATTTTTGGCATGGACCAGCAAGGGAGGGTTCACGAAAAAGAAGATTATTTTTATAGAATAAGAGAAGAATTAATTAAAAAAGGGGTGGCACTCAAAGAAAGATGTTTTGGTCAATAAGGATTCTATCTCATAGAATCCTAAGTAAAACCAATTCCTTCTTTGACTTGGTCTTCCACCTTACTTCCAAATATGACTTGGAGGAAGAGAGGGGGCATGGAAATCAGGAAGAAAGAGATTTTTCATGAAAAATACCTAAAAAATAGGTATGGGGGGCATTGGGACCAAGGCGGCGTAAGGTGATAGGGAGTCCTAGTCACACTAGGACTCTTGTTTTGACTTGGTCAAACATGATCTTTTAACCAAATAAAATCAAGATTAAATCAATCCAATTAAATAAGATCCTAACCTATTTAAAGACTTAATTAAATTAGATTTAATTTTAATTTTTTTAAATTAAATTAAAAAATTGAGTTAATCCAAGTCCTAGTTAGACTAGGACTGGTTCTTCCTTGTACTTGGCTTATCCAATAAATCAATTGAACTTGATCCAATCAAGCCCAAATCAAATCTAGTTAAATCATATTTAATTATACTTAATCTCAACCTATTGGCTTAATCAAATTAAGCCAATTAGTAATCCAATTGCTAATCGATCCTCCTGCAATACTTGCACTAGGTTAAACATCAATCATATTGATTGTTTAATCCTAGAACTATTCTTAATTGTTGATCAACCATCTGATTAGTTCATAAGTTCTAATGTGTATGACCTCATAGGTCTGAACCAATGCCAATAGCACAGGCATAAATTTTTAAATCAATCAAAGTGACTATATAGCAATGATATTCGACGATCGGATAGTTTGAAGGTGTAGAACACCATCCTTAGAACCCATGCGGATATAGTTTTCATATAATTCATCCCCTTGACCACAATGCTCGTAGGACATATTAGAGTTCAACTGTCAACTCTGATCAGGTTGTCCATATTGTATTTCAAAATATCAAATCCATCTGATGGATTATCTTGGTCAAGATTTTGCTATATTGAAATATAGTGATACATCCTTCTCCAACTCTTGGAGTGGTCAATTCCATCTTGGTCACTCCAACTTTGCAAGTACTTAACTATGCCCAAAAGCCTTCCGTTGCTAAATTAGAAATTCAGTTAGTCTAGTTTCAAAGCATAATGAGTTGCTTGCAAGTCACTGAGATGATCTTAGGTCTAAAGTTATACCTATATCCTATCAGAGACATTCTTGACAGCAGAATGCTCTAAAGTTGGTCATATTCAATGACGACGTATCTATGCATCTCACCTGTATGCCATACTAGTGTCTTCATATATCTTGGTTAAGAGGAAAACCAACCTATATGGCATATAGCAACCTATGCTCAAAAGATGTCCTAATTAACATTCTATCATTTGGTCGTAAACTAATTTAAGGACTAATTGATAAATCTTCTCTTTATCAAAACTAAATAGTCCTAAGAACTTCATCATAACAATGGAGTTCATTAGAAGATGTAAACTTATGATGAAAAATGATGTCAAAATATTTTTTATTAATTAATAAATTAATTATAATATCTCAATCATCAACAGACTGATGATTGGCTTTGGAACATAATTTCTAACAAGCAAAGTCTTGGCCAGGATAGTCTTAGTGAGGAGTCATGGGACTAATTGCTTTGAAAAATAATATGGATGTATTTTCTAGGATTGACAGTCTAATCCTGAGTCGTCTATTACATAAAGATCGTAAGGATGAATTATATGATAACCATATTCGCATAGATTCTGATTATTGTGATTATGACTATTTGATCTATTCGAATATTGGGTACCATTGATAGATGGTCACTTCGATTAGTATAGAAAGTGGTTTCTGTGCTACCGGCTTATGTTCGAATCTATGGAGTCACACACACTAGAGATTTCTACCTGATCTATTAGTTGTGGTCAAGTGTCCCACTTGACTGGGACTCTTCGACTAAATATCCTATAGTATTAGGATACTGAGTCCTACCTATCTGAAACTCTCTGATCAAGAGTATGGACTCTGTGATCACAAGTTTCATTTATTTTGGACACCGGGGTCAAGAGTCCCACTAAACTGGGACTCTTCGATTAGGATTTCATATCGATGAACTCTATTGCCTGGTGACCTATCGAATTTGGACTCTGAGATTATGAGAGAATTAAATTAGTGATTTTAACTCAATTTGATTGAGTTATAATTTTTGATTCAAGTCTAATTGAATTGGTTTTAGTTGGGTTCAACCCGATTAAGTCACAATTTGACCTAATTGCCGAGGAGGTTTGAATCCTGATTTGATTAGAGATTAGGCTTGATCAATTTTTAATTTTATTAAAATTTAATTAAGACTAATTAAGCCTAAATGGGTTGGATTTAATTTATTCTAATTGAGCCTAACCAATTTTGATTGGGTTGGTTCAGTTGGTTGAAATTTGAATTTCAAGAACTAATTTGACTAGTCTTCTCTTCCCATGCGCCACCTTTGTCCCACGCCCACTTAAAATTTGATTTTTATTCTCTTATGACTTTTCTCCCATGCATATAATTCCTCACACCCTGATCTTCCATGTCCTCAATGGATAAGTTATGGTTAGTTGATATTCAAATTCAAAATGAGTTTGAATTTGAGTTGACAATAACCATATCTTATCCCTTGCGCCACCCTTCTCTTGTGCGCCAATTATCTCCATGTGAAAGGGGTTTCATGTGGACCTTTCTTTACTGAAGAGTGGGCACACAACTCCTTCGCACATCCCAAATAAGTTTGAATTGGTTTGAATGAAGTTTGAATTAAAATAGTTTTGAATTCAAAGTAGCATTCAAACTAGTTTTTGGTTCCCCACATGCATGGAAGTTGTTCTTTATGCAAATATTAAAAGAAAAGCTTTTGGGATGTATGCTAACACCTATTCTAAAGAGAGGACTTTCATGAGATTCATTTGGTGTGTGGGAAGAGGCTTCAAACATCTTCAAGAGAGAGAAAACCAAGAGAGAAGGGGTACAAGACTTTTAGGGTGAGTGCAGTCCTAGGTATTCGACCTAGGTTTCGGGAAGCCATTGTATGAGCTACGAGCATCGTAAGTCCACAAAATTTTAGAGAAAATATCCTCTACCTCTCTACCACATCTACCAGCAACCCGAAGCATCCATGAAGCCTGTAGATGAAGATCAAAGCTATTCGATCAAAACAGCCCCTGAAAGACTCCGATATTGAGCAAGTACTTACGGGGAGCTAATCAAGACCAGGAGCCTCGTGTGGATGATCCATGGAGGTCAGATATCTGTGTGGCTATGTCATGACCAGCAAATCTCCTTGACGATAATCAGATTGCAACGATCGACTGCCCATGAAAATGTATTGTATTCTGAACATACAGATGTAGTAAATAGTTTGCTACATAATTTTATTTTTTCATATCTATATGAATGCATGCGTATTATGTTTAGATCCTTAGTATAGAGTTTAATATTTTAATATGATTAATTGATAATTAATTAAATTAATTACTTTTTTTGCTCTATTTTTACTTTTTTTGAATTTTTTTTTCGAAAGTAGCACTACAAAACCTGCATTGTTTCCTTCAAATGGTATCAGAGCGAGGGTTTGCTAAACATGATATGCTTGCATATTTAGATTGATAATTTAGATTTAACATAAATATTAATCTAATAATTTAATTAATTAAATTTAAAAATTAAAATTAAGATTGCATGGACTACAGGTTGTCCTGTTATAAGGTTTACCCCTATAGTACAAAGATTGTCATTGTACGTGCTTGATCTTATAGTTGATCATAAAATTTTTAGATTAGATCTAATTTTTATGATATGATAAATTAGATTTTAATCTAATTTTTGATCATGAATGCATGTTTAGATAGGATCTAAAGTTTGATTCATGATTTAGTATTATGTAGTGTACATAGTTTCAGATTAAATCCTACAACTAGTATTGTTTGTCAATTGAGCCAAATTCAATTTTGAAATGAGTCAACTCAATTGGTAAATAATGTCAAGTTGTAAAGAATCTTTCAAAATTTAAAAAATATTTTTAACATGCCAAATCCTAACCCTCAGCCTATAACTTAATTAAAATTAAGTGAAATAATTTAGTATCTAGAATTATGAATTATAACCCTAAGTCATTAATCATAAACTTGTGGGTTATTGGATTGGATGAATTAGGTCCATAAATTGGGTTAGACCTAAGGTTAGTTAAAGAATGGACTAATTTAGAGTAATTGATCAAATTTAATTAAATGTTAATTTAGATTAGGTCAAGAACTCTATAGACTCAATTACAATAGTTGTAGTTGGTCAAGTCCATGCCTTTAACGAGGACCAAATCGACTTGATTCATGATTACGCAGTCGAACCCAAAATTATTGGGTTGGTCAAATTAAAACTAATAAACCAGATGGTGTTTAAGATAAGTTTGACACTTTGACCAATGATTTTTAATTGGGAGCTACTCGCATTGATTCGATCTTTGATGAGTTAATGGCATATCCCTTCTACTGATCTCACTTACCTAGCCATCCTAGTGAATTAGATTTTGATTAGATTACTTGATGATTTGTGTTCACCCATGTTAATTAGGTAAATCAGTATGACAAATTTAGGTGCTCCTAATGCCAGCCTAGATTAGATCTTTTTTATCTGACTTTGTGAAGTCAATGGAAGAATCGAAATTATCTCGCTGAATTTCTCCCTCTTCTTAAAATATGTTAATTAAATCTTCTAAAATTATTAGATCCTTAAAAATAAAATAGTTATATAAATAACTAAATCATAGCCTTTCATTAAGTTGAGTGATAATCGGTTCATTAGTATAATGATCATTAGAGGCCCAAAGGCCTGGCAATTATTGACTAATGAATTTATCATTCATAAAATGATAATTTGGTTAAGTCCTTTTGATGGTGGTTAGGTTGGCCGGCCAAAGTTAGGCCTGATTATTTATTGGTTAGATAAAACTAAATATGGTCATGTTAATGGTTGGACCTAACCGAACCTTTGCAGTGGAGGCCAAAGCCTACTGATTAGATCTTCAAGAAAAAATCAATATTATTAGAAATTATTTAGAAAAATAATTGATTTTGAATCTATCAATAGATGCACATGGATTGACCAACCAAAGTTGGGCTCGTATGTAGTCTATGTGGATTCTAGTATCCACTAAGAAATTAAAGTAATTTCTCAAATTGGAGGTAGAGGATACCAATTCGTATAAAATAGTGGGAGGATCTTTAAACTAAAGTTCAATTCTTTAGGATAATTGATTCATGTACTAATTAGATTTGATTTTTCTTTTTGTGCAGAAATGGCCACTAACCTATTGCTCCAGTCATTGTTAGACAATGACAAATTAATTGGACCTAACTTTGATAGCTGGTATCGTAAGTTGAAAATCATCCTGGAGCATGAGCGAATCTTTTATATAGTAATGGATGCAACACCTGAGAAGCCAGCTCTGAATGCTAGAGGAGCGGTATGAGATACTTACCAGAAGTGGCTCAATGATCGCACCATCATTCGGTGCATAATGCTGGCGGTAATGAATGATGAGTGTAGCCATAGGTTCGAAAATGCCCAGCCATAGGAGATGCTTCAAATGTTGAACAACTCTTTTGGCATGCCTGACGACATTGAAAGGCACAAAATAAGTTATGCCATTTTCAATGCTCAAATGAGGGAAGGGGCCTCAGTCATTGATCATGTATTATACATGATCGAGATGATTGAGCACCTTAGCAAGCTAAGCTTTTTTCTGCACGAGTAGCTCGGTAAGGATGCGATCCTTAATTCCTTGCCCAAGTCTTTCCTTCCTTTTCTGACTCATTTCAAAATGACAAAGCCCACAGTCAACTACCATGGCTTATTGGGGTTGCTGTAGAACTTTGAGAAGGATCACCAACTCCACAAGAAGATAAAAAATATAGTGGGGGGGTCTTCTTTTGATCGTTGACCCTTTAAGAAAGAGAGGAAGAATAAGAAGGTATAGCCAAATGCTGGGATGACTGCATAGGATCGGACCAAGAAATGCAAGCCTAACTAGAGCCAGGCGGAGAGCTTCTTCTGTAAGAAGTAGGGGCACTAGAAAAAGAACTGTCCTCTGTACATTGCCTCTCTGGATCCAAGTAGGCCGAGGAGGAAGCAAGTTGTTGTTGGACAAGATAATTATATGATAACACCTTGCAATTTTTTTCTTATTTGATTCTACTATCTGGGTATTAGATACTAAAAGCCATGATCATATTTATAATTCTATGTAGGGCTTGCAGATTAGTAGGAGATTTGATCAAGAAGAGAGGTTCCTGAACGTTGGAGATGGAAGATAAGTTTCAATTCTAGCTTTAGGAATCATGAACCTTATAATCAATTCAAATAAAGTTATTCTTAATGAATGCCAATTTTGTCTAATTTTCTTATTGAATGTCATTTCTGTAGGCCTTTTGGCCATGAATGATTATGAAATATCAATAAAAATAAATTATAATATCATTTTAAATGGTGTTTTAAATTTTATTGGATGATTGAATAATGATATTTATTTATTAATTATGCCTATTAATGTGGTTCAATCTGATGCGTACTAATCTATAGCTATGGCAAGTGCACCAGTCGATCAAGTAATAAAGTAAGTGAGTAGAGTATCATCCCTAGATGATTGAAAAATAAGTACTGAAAATATTCTTTTCTAAACTTTATTTAGAAGATCGATTTATAAGATTTAAGAAAATAAAAAAAAATAAAAAAAATAATTAAAAATTTAAAAGAAAATAGAGAGTGTATAATTTTTAGGATTTTAAACTCAAGAATAATAGGTTATTAAGGCAATCGATTCACCAACTCAATCAATACAATATTCAGATTAATTTTATTTTATGTGATGGTAGAGTCTTCTGGATTATTCACTATCCTTTGGTTCAGACATAGCAAAACTATCAATATTTATTAACTACCCTTTGATCCAGGTATAATTTAAATAAATATCAATGCATTAAATTTTATGAAATTTTCTAATTAAAATACGTTGCATCCAAAGTGTACTACAATTCCTGCATGCATATGAATTCTAAATCGATTCATAATAGAAGGTATATAAATCAAGAAGCAATAATATAGACGTACTTGATCCGTATCATCTATGTTCATCAGATGAATTAGAAGATGACTAGTAATCTAAAAGCATTAAGATCAGATCTATATACTCCTCATGAATAAAATTTAAAATTAAAAATAAATCATAATGAATATTGTATCAAAAAAAGTGGCAACACCTTAGCCTTAGTAAAATAAAATTTAGTTCATGGTAAGAAGATCAAAAATATCAAATAAAATAAAAAGCATGAGGAAATTAGACTATTTATTCACTGAAATTGATCATTCATTTCTCTTGGTGTGGAGAACTCGATGAAGAAGAAGAGCTTTGTATACTGGTCGCTCGTTGGAAGAAGAATCGTGAAGAAAGAAAGAAGAAAAGAAAAGAAAAATAAAATTAAAGCACTCTTCCTCTCTCTTCTCTCAAACCCTATTTTTCTTCCTCAAACTCACTAAAACCCTCCCTTAGCTCTCTCTCTCTCTTCCTCTATTTTCAACTCTTTGTTACAGGTTCCCTAAAACTATTCCCAAGCTCTCTATTTTTGTTCTCCATCTGTTCTCTTCCTATAACAGGAGGCAGCAGGCCTTTAAATAGGCTAATTCGGATGGTCTTAGATCGAAATCCCATTGAAATTAGATTTAAAACTCTCAAAATAACTCAAAAAGTGCCCAGGATCAATTCTGACCATTGGATGTCGATCAAATGGGCCAAAAATCACTCAAAAATTATTTTAAAAATCCAAATCAAGTCAGAATTTATTTGGACCATTAGATCAGCCTTGAAGATCGAATTTGGGCCATCAGATCATGCCCAAAGATGCCTCTAATTCTTAGTTTAAAAATTGGATCGCCTGGCCACCGTCGGATCTTGACCAGCTGGAAGATCAGCCGTCCGTCAGCGCATTGTTCTCCATTGTTGGATGAGAAAGCAGAAAACAGCATCCATCGAATCTGGTAAAATTCCTAGAATGCCCTATATAGACCGTGCACGAACCCAATGTTGTGTAGACCACCACTTCCTTCAGCCAATCGAAATGCATTCACTCCCATGAAATCCCCAATATACCCCTCACTCGGGTTACTATAGCAGTCTATGGGCCGCACAAAATCCTAACGTTAGTGCAACGTCAGCAGGGCATCAGCAGGTGATCGGTCTGGTTCTGAGTGCAATCGGATTGGGCCAGTTTGATGAGTCAGTTTGAATCGGACTAGCCGACATTTAAATATTATTTATTTATTTATTTTATTTTTTTATTTTCTTTAAAATTAAATTTTGGGCTCATTTGAAGTCCGTTTTGCTTGAAACTCATTTCATTTGAACCAAAAAAATAAGATCTTCACATTGATAATTTTTTTTCTATATAAAATTAATAAAAGTATTAATTTTTTTAAAAATAAATAAATTTATTTTATAATTTAATATTTTTATTAGTATATTTTTAACACTCATCACACCCACCAACTTAGTTATTACTAGTCCCTTAGCAATACTTCATTTAATACCATATTTTAAAAAGATCATCCATCATAAAGATAGTGCTAGGATTAAAGATTAAAAAATTTAGAAAATATCACTAACTAAGCATTGAGCTTCAAAAGCAAATTTCATGGTCAATATAATTAAAAACTTTCTTAGAGTATATCAAAGATCTACAGTACTTGTATTTATGAAAGCTAACTTAGCATTTTGGTATCAATTTAAAGGATAAAAGTATCATCTCTTATCACCTATTTTAATTAATTTTCTATACATTCTTAATTTTAAGCTCATAAATTAAGGTAGCTTTCACACTGTCTCATTTTTTTTTTATATATATAATCTGTGCTGAGCATCCTAGCCTTCTCTCCATCATTTTATGTAAACCTCTATACTTGACCTAGGTGTAGAAATCCAGTTATTAAGTTTTGGGCAATCCACATATACTATATCTTTTACACTTTATTTTTAGGTAGGTAGCTCTTTCCTTAAATTCAAGTTTCTTTGATTAGAATGTATATTAATTATCAATTTTTAGTGATAATTAAATCCTCAATTGGCCTTATAATCAATACCTACTTTGCCTTGTTAGTGTGCATGTGCAATTGAAAGTGTTAATAGTCTTTAGATGACGTAAGTAGGCTACTAAAAATTTGACCAACTAATCTACTTCTTTAACTCATTACATTTATTAGTGGATACTTCTAACTTTTATCACTTTTGCAGTCTATCTTGCTCAATATTTTCTTCTTGACACATGGTTTAAAAAGTTTTTTTTTAAAAAAAATTCTTATCCCCCAACTTATTCTACATTATCTCAATGGAGAAAAAAAAAGTAAATGCACAATAAAGATCAGGAAGGAATACACTTGATTTGGTTCAGTCTAGTTCTTTGAAGCTTTGAAATTTATCTTGAACTCTCATTGATTTTTCTCTGCAAAATTGAAAACACACACCAAAGCAGTAAAAGAGCAACAAAAACTATGAAAAATATAAAAACAAAATGATCAAAACTAAAAAGAAAAGAAACAACCTATCTAGTAGTTCTAATTTATAGTCTTCAGCTTGATCTTTTTAGAGTTTTGGGCTGAATCAATCCGGTGCCACTTTAATCGGAATACTTTTATATTTGGTCGAGCCCTCTTTCAATTAGACATTGCTAACTTTCATAGTCTCAAACATATTTTCTATACAATTCTCATATACTAATTTGTTAATAATATTAATTAAAAAATAAGTTTGATTATCATCAGGATGTTTAGTATCTTTAAAAATATTAAAAGTAACCTATTTATCTTGAACTCTAAAAATTAATTTTTCTTATTGAACATCTATTAAAGCTCCTCTAGTAGCTAAAAAGGGTCTTCCTAAGATAAGGGGTACATCATAATCTTCTTCCATATTAAGAACAATAAAATCAATAAGGAAAATAAACTCGTTTATCTTTACCAAGACATCCTCCACTATACCTCTTGGATATTTGATAGATCTATCAGCTAGTTGAAGAGTGATAGTGATAGGCTTCGATTCTCCTAGACCTAGCTTACTGAAAATAGAAAAAGACATGAGATTAATACTTGCTTCTAAATCATATAAAACTTTATCAAAACTATAATCACCAATAATGCAAGGGATAGTAAAACTCCATGGATCTTTTAGCTTCTATGGTAATTTGTTTTGAAGTATTATTGAGCATTCTTCATTCAAATTTATTTTCTTATGCTCCTTCAGCTTTTTCTTATTTGTTAGAGTTTCTTTAAGAAACTTGGCATTCCTGAGCATTTGAGTGATAGCATCTACAAAAGAAATATTAATATGTAAATTCTTTAAAATTTTGAAAAAATTAAAAAAAAATTTATCTGGATGCTATATTTGTCTCTCTGAGAATGGTAGTGGCTGCATATAGGGCTTCATATTTGGATTGGCAAACTTTATACCTGGAGACCATCCATCTGCTGATTGTTTTGATGACTGATAAATTTTAGTTGATGGTTTCTTATTTATAGTTGGCTCTTCAGTCTCTTTCTTCTGATGTGGCTCCTCCAGCTTTTTACCACTTCTTAGGGTGATAGCATTGACTTGCTCCCTTGGATTGGTCTCCGTGTTGCTAGACAATAATCCCTGAGGTCTCTCGGAGATTATCTTAGCCATTTGACCTATTTGCATCTCCAAATTTTGAATTGTTGCTGCTTGGTCCTACGTAAGCTTGGCTTCCAAATTTTTAATAGTTGCTTCTTGGTTTTGCATGAATTTGACCATAAGCTCCTCCATGTTGGACTTCTTTTCAGGTACTTGGAACCCTGGGGGTGGTTGTTGTGCTGCATTTTGATTGCTCCATGAGAAATTTGGATGTTGCCTCCATGCTTGATTGTATGTATTGGAGTAGGGATTGTTTCATTGCAGCTTGAAAAAATTATCAACATAATTAGCTGTATCGGTAGCTTTAGCAAAAGGATTACTTGTCTGGTAGTTGCTCGTATCATATCCTCCTCCACACAGGTCACAAGTGATGCTCTGAACATACATAGCTGTTCCCTTCAAGTTATTGACTTCGACTCTAAGGGCTGCAATTTCAGCTAGTAAGGTTGGCACTCAATCTACTCCCCACACAACTGCTGGTCCTCTCAGCATCATGCGTTCTATTTGCCACTGATAGCTATTTGATGCCATCTCATCGATCAGATCAAAGGCTTCTTCCTCCATTTTTTGATTAATGGTTCCTTCTGCTGCTGCATCAATTATAGAATGATTAGTAGGAGATAAACCATTATAGAAAGTTTATACTTGAAGCCATACGGGTAGTTGATGATGTGGACATCTCCTCAATAGTTTCTTAAAATGCTCCCAAACCTCATATAGTGTCTCCATATTCATTTGCATAAAAGAAGTGATATCGTTGCGCATCTTGGCAGTCTTGGAAGGTGAAAAGTACTTGGCTAAGAATTTTTGGACTAGGACATCCCAAGTTATGATAAATCCTATAGGAAGAGAATGAAGCCAACTTTTAGCTTTGTCCCATAAAGAGAAAGGAAATAACATTAATCTAATAGTATCATCCGATATCCCATTAATTTTAAAAGTATCACAAAGTTTAAGAAAGTTAGAAATATGGGCTTACGGATCATCATCACATATCCACTAAATTGGATAGTTGATTGAATCATCTAGATCATCATCGATTTTATTTTGAAATTGTTTGCTCGCACAGGCGGTCTCCTGATGCTCGAAGCTACATCGACTATAGATGGTGTGATGTAATCATTTAATGGATGATATGCTGCTCGAATAGCTTCTTGCCATCCCTCGATCGTCATATCCAATCTCAGATTGATGTCGTTAGGATCTTCAGCTGCCATGTTCCTTTCTTGTTATAGTCTTCTAATGGTCCTTTCAATTTTTGGATCTAAAGGTAGTAAGTCACTATATCCAGTATGATGCACCGAACAAATTTAAAAATAAAGTAAGAATAAAAATTAAAAATAAAATTCTAAAGTAAATCTAGGATCAAAATTTTAATATTATTTTAGATACAATCCCGGCAATGGCACAAAAAACATAATGCATGCTAATCTATAGCTATGGCATGTGTACTAGTCGATCAAATAATAAAGTAAGTGAGTAGAGTATTATCCCTAGAGGATTAGAAAATAAGTACTAAAATATTCTTTCCTAAATTTTATTTAGAAGATCGATTTATAAGATTTAAGAAAATAAAAAAAATAAAAAAATAATTAAAAATTTGTAAGAAAATATAGTGTATAATTTTTAGGGTTTTAAACTCAAGAATAATAGGTTACTAAGGCAATCGGTTCACCAACTCAATCAATATAATATTCAGGTTATTAGGTTAATTTTATTTCATGTAACGGTGGAGTCTCCTAGATTATTCACTATCCTTTGGTCTAGGCATAGCAAAACTATCAAAATTTATTAACTATCCTTTGGTCCAGATGTAATTTAAATAAATTTCGATGTATTAAGTTTTGTAAAATCTTCTAATTAAAATATGCTGCATCCAAAGCGCATTAAAATTTCTGCATGCATATGAATTCTAAATCGATTCATAATATAAGGTATATAAATCAAGAAGCAATAATATAGACGTACTTGATCCATATCATCTATGTTCATCAGATCAATTAAAAGATGTCCAGTAATCTAAAAGCATTAAGATCAGATCTATATACTCCTCATGAATAAAATTTAAAATTAAAAATAAATCATACTAAATATTGTATCAAAAAAAGTGGCTACACCTTAGCCTTAGAAAAATAAAATTTAGTTCATGATAATAAGATCAAAAATATCAAATAAAATAAAAAGCATGAAGAAATTAGACTATTTGTTTGTTGAAATTGGTCATCCATTGCTCTTGGTGTAGAGAACTCGATGAAGAAGAAGAGCAGCTTCGTATACTGATCGCTCATCGGAAGAAGAACCATGAAGAAAGAAGAAAAGAAAAGAAAATTAAAATTAAAACACTCTTCCTCTCTCCTCTCAAACCCTATTTTTCTCCCTCAAACTCTCTAAAACCCTCCCTTAGCTCTCTCTCTCTCTCTCTTCCTCTATTTTCAACTCTTTGTTATAGGTTTCCTAAAACTATTCCCAAGCTCTCTGTTTTTGTTCTTTGTCTATTCTCTTCCTATAACAGCAGGTAGCAGGCCTTTAAATAGGCTAATTTGGGTGGTCTTAGATCAAACTTCCATTGAAATTAGGTTTAAAACTCTCAAAATAACTCAAAAAGAGCCCTAGATCAATTCTAATCATTGGATGTCGATCAAACAGGCCAAAAACCACTCAAAAATCATTTTAAAAACCCAAATCAAGTCGAAATTTATTTGGACCATCGGATCAGCCTTGAAGATCGAATCTGGGCCATCAGATCATGCTCAAAGAAACCTCTAATTCTTAGTTTAAAAATTGGATCGCTTGGCCGTCGTCGGATCTTGATCGATTGGAAGATCAATCGTCCGTTAGTGCATTGTTTTCCACTATCGGATGAGAAAGTAGTGAACAACATCCATCGGATCTGGCAAAATTCTCAGAATGCCCTCTATAAACCATGCGCGAGCCCGACGTTGTGTAGACCATTGCTTCCTTCAGCAAATTGAAATGTGCTCACCCCCATGAAATCCTCAATATACCCCACTCGGGTTACTGTAGTGGTCTATGGGCCGCAAAAAATCCTGATGTCAGTGCGATGTTAGTAGGGCGTCAGCGGGCGGTCGGTCTGGTTCTAAGTGTGGTCGGGTCAGACCAATTTGATGAGTCTATTTGAACCAGACTGGTCGGCATTTAAATATTATATATTTATTTATTTATATTTTTTTATTTTCTTTGAAATTTAATTTTGGGCTCATTTGAAGTTCATTTTGCTTGAAACTTATTTCATCTGAACTAGAAAAATAAGATCTTCATATTGGTGGCCTTCTTTTCTATATAAGATTAATAAAAATATTATTTTTTTATAAATAAATAAATTTATTTTATAATTTAATACTTTTATTAGTGTATTTTTAATACTTATCACAATCCTTCTATAAATGTCCTAGAATTAGTGATGTATCCAAAGTCTACCTTTGGTACTGTAGGCTAAGTCATATTAACAAGAATAAAATAAATAGGTTAGCTCAAGAAGAAATTCTTTAGGTTAGTGATTGTGAATCACTTTCGACCTGTAAATCCTATCTTCTTTGTAAGATGACCAAGTCACCTTTTACTGAAAAATATGAATGAGCCACTGAACTCCTGAGACTAGTACATTCAGATGTACATGGACCCATGAGCTCAAGTACTAGAGGTGGATACTTCTACTTCATAACCTTCACAGATGACCTATGGAGGTATGGGTACGTCTATTTAATGAAGCATAAGTCGGAGTCGTTTGAAATGTTCAAACTATTTTGAAATGAGATAGAGAAGCAAACTGGAAAGAGTATTAATACTTTTCGATCTGATCAAGAGGGTGAGTACCTTTTCAATGAGTTTCTGATATATCTAGGGGAGAATAAGATTCTCTCTCAATGGATCCCTCTTGGAATACCACAACATAATGGTGTGTCTGAAAGGAAGAATTGAATCCTGTTGGACATGGTTCGATCTATGATGGGGTTTGCTGGTTTGCCGATCTTCTTATGGAGATATGCACTCGAGTCAGCTTGTTACATTCTAAATAGGATTTCGAGTAAATTTATTAATAAAATACTATATGAGATATGGACAGAGCGTAAGCCAGTGCTCTCACACCTTAGAATTTAGGGGTGTCCAGCTTATGTCAAATGTTTAATGACAGACAAGCTTGGATCTAGGTCTGATAAATGTAGTTTTATAAGTTACCCAAAAGAAATCAAAGGATATTACTTCAACCTTACTGATGAGCAAAAAGTGATTGTCAGCCTTAAGACAGTCTTTTTGGAAAAAGAGTTCCTTGGTGAAGGAACTAATGCCTCTAAGATCGAACTTGACGAAGTTTGGTAGGTAAAAGAATAGGCATAAGTTGTTAAACTTGAGCTGGATCTGATTGGATTAGACACAGTGCCCATTGTAGATGTATCCTTAAGGCAATCTAGTAGAGTACTGATAGGAACGCGATGTTGTCGTTAAGACACCGTGTTTATCAGTTTAATCCGACTTCTTAAAATAATTTAAAAAATGCGTAGATAGCAATGAGTCGGGTTGAATCCATAGGGAAGGTAGTGTTTTTAGATTTGAAATCTTTGATTTTTAAAAGAAAAAGAAAAAAAAAGAGTTTTGGGATCAAAAGTGAAGTCGGAAAATAAAAACCAAAAATTAAAAGGTGCAAGAATTTAAACTTGGTACTGAGATCTACTAGTTAGATCTTAGCATCTACTTGTAAAGCAATAATTTAAAGTGTAGAAATTAAATTGCAATAAAAAGCAAGAAATTAAAATGCAAAAATAAAATTTTTATTAACTAAAATTTTAGAATTTAAATACATAAAATTTAAAAAGAAAAAAAATAAAATAAAATAGCCTGATCTTTGATCTTGGATCGGCATTGGCAGAAAGATGGTGTAGAAGCTCGGCTCTTCTTCTCGGCACCCGTTGCTTCGAAGTAGCCTTTAACCCATAGCCTGGCTTCGCCCTATACCAAAGCTTCACCTTGATTGGAGATGTTAATTTCTGATGGCCTGGGGTCCTTTTTATAGAGCTAGGAGGGCTGGATATTTTTTCTAAAGACAATATGGGACTAATGCCTTTGTAAATTTGGATAAAATTTGAATCAAAATAGCTCTAATATGACTCTGATAAATCTGATAAAATCCAGCCTTTCAATAGGAATCCAACGATCCAAAAATCATCAAAATCGGATGCAGATAAACTCAGATCGGGTCAGATTAAATTCTGGCCGTTGGATCGCACTTGATCGAGGAAATCTGGCCGCAAATCGTGCTTCGGGAGTCTTGATCACCGCCGGCACCATTCTGGACCGTCGGATCATCGCCTGGATCGAGCGCTGCCGTCCGATGGTGATCCGCGTGATGTTTGTATCTGAATAAAATTCGGAAGCAACCACAGCCGTCCGATCCTGACCGCAAACAACCACATCCGTCCGATCGTGCAATAACTGTTCCCATGGACCGCGTGGACCGACCGCACCGCACACCACGTGGCAATCTCTGATTCGTCGGAATTTGCTGAGCTGGCGGTCCACGCCAAGATCGTGGACCGGCTGATGGCTTCAACGGCTGAGTCGGCTTGATGGCTTGGCTTGGCTTGGTGGCTCGGCTTACGGAGCCGGCTGAGCCATTTTCTTTTTTTTTATTTAATTTTTATTTATTTTATATCTTTCAAAATTCATATCTTTTCCATTTTAGCTCCGTTTTACTTGAAATTTATTTCGTTGTGATCAAAAAAATGAGCTCTTTCTATTGATAATAAAATTTTATTTTTTAATTTTTATTATTTTTTATTATTTTTTAATTAATTTTTTAATTAATAAAAATATGAATTTTTTTAAAAATTATATATAAATTAATTATTAATTCTTAAAAATTAATATAAATTAATTAATAAATTAATATTTTTATTGATGAATTTATGATGCTTATCACACCCCCCAACTTAAGCTTTGCTCGTCCTCGAGTAAAGAAAGAATTTAGTTTTAAATACCTTTTAACTTTAGAGTTTCGAATTTTACCTAAGCAATTTTCAAAATGGCCATTGATATTCAGTAGAGCTTAAATGAGACATATCATTGGGGTATTAATACTTATCAATAGAAAAATTAAGTAAAGAACATTAAATTTTTCAGAACTTTTTCTAAATTATTCCACTTTTATCTCTGATTTGTCTAAACTTTCATATAGGCAGGTGTATTGCTACTTCCGTCCTTCATTTATTAATTTTTATTTTTATATTGCCCACTTTTTGATGCGAATATCATTGCTTACTTAGGCAACGGGACCCGGTTACTCGGTGGAAAACCAATGTTTTTTTTTTTTTTTTTTTTTTTTTTTAACGTTGTACCACTATTGAGTGTCTTAACTCCTTAAGCTTTCTATTTGATCCATGTAGCGAGTCTTAGGGCCAATGACTCCCAAACCAGTTGGCTTTAGGGCACTAGGTATAGAATACCCCTCGGGCTTACTAGCTCGAATCAAATAGGCTACGAGTTAAGACTAGCTTTACAACGAGCTTCTTTGCCCTTCCCACCTTTTGACGTGAAACTCAATGCTTGCTTAGGCAAAGAGGCCCGGTTACTCAGTGAGAAGTACTTGGAAACTATTTTATTAAAATAAATTTTTATATGAAGAAACGTATAGTTACCCTACACAAGCCTATAAAAAGTAGACTTTTCTTTGATGCTAGTAGAAATAATTAGAAATGCTCCAAGGAAAAATTTTTTATGTTCTGGACTTAACTCTTTATTGAATTTTCTTAATACTTGATTCCTCAATATCTCATAGATTCTCTAATCTGTGCATCAATTTTTTTTTAAAAATGCTTAGTTTAATTCGATTCTTAAGCATAATCAAGTATCTAAATACTAAATACTAACTTTTTTCGAGGACTTAAAATTTTTTAAAATTTTTTTTTTTTTTCTCTCCCCCCAACTTAATCGACATTGTCCTCAATGGAGAAGAAAAAAAATAAAGGATGTAATAAAGAACATGGAAAGAATACACCTAACTCAGTATATATATTTTTATATTATATATATATATATATATATATATATATATATATATATATATATTATATATATATTTTGGTCCAGCACATGCCTTTGAAAATTTGAGCTCTCCCTCCAACTTATTCAAATTATCCTAAAAAAAATAAACTAAAAAAATAAATTAGATAAAAACTAAATATTGGGTTGCCTCCCAACAAGCGCTAAGTTTACCGTCTTCAGCCAGACACAATGCAGCTCACTATCCTGTGTCGAATATTGGATTGACAAATTCCAATGGTTTTGGATTGCCAATCTCAGAAAGTTGATTTATAATCCCATTATTGATATATTCACTATTAATTTTAGGGATATAATTTATGATTCCATTCTCAGACCCATGTTTATTAAGAATTTCTCCTATTTGTTTTTCTAAAATGCTCATGAATGGAGTTTTAGGAGTTAAGTTTGATTCAATGGGTGCTGGAATGGTGACTAAAGGCGGTTTTAATTCTGGAGGTAAATTAATATGATCCTGCTTAAACAACTCCATTGATATTTCATTACATGCCTTTTGATCCTTTTGATTTTTATAAGAAGAACCAGCTTTTAGGGTTGAAGGGAATAGGACATTAGGTTTATAAGTCTCGGGTAAATCATCTATTCTCTTTTTTCCTATTTCTATCTCATTTAAATTGGAACTAGCATCAGTACTAATTCTTAGCTCGGGTTCTTCTATGTGGTTAGTCTCAGTACTAACCAGTTTCTCTAAATTTTTATTTTGGCTAGCATCAGTACTAGCCTCTCTCACCTGGTCTTGGTATGGGTCCATAAGAATCCTATAGCTTTTAAGTTCAGGAATTACTTTGGTATTCTCAAATTGAAGGGATTCTTAGATGAGACATTAGAATTGATAATTTAATCCAGGTGGTTGGTGGTCATTAGGTGGGTTGTTTGAAATTGGTAGGTTCGGTAGTTGATCTAGTTCTCTCCTCATGTTAGACTCAACTAATTATCCTATTTGAGCTTCTAGTCTGGCGATAGATTGCTGTTGAGTTAGAATTAATTGTTGAAGTTGGTTAAATCTATCATCAGCTAGATTGGTCTGTTGAGGAGGTGGGTATGAAGGCTGATTATAATATGATGGCTGGATAAACTGACTAGGCTGACCATTATTATAGGCATAATTTTGATAATTTTGCTCAAGTGAAATTTGGGTCTGAGCCTGAGTCTGTTGGGATGTCCAAGAAAAATTAAAGTTACTCCAATCTGAATTATATGAATTTGAAAATGGGTCATTAATCAATTTGGAGTATCCTTGAGTAGCTTGAACTTGTTCTTGGATAAAATATGGAAACTGTGCAGTCATAGGATATTCACTTACATGATGGGTTGGACTAGCACAGATTGAATAAGTTCTTCTGATAATTAGAAGATGATGTGAATTGTGCAGGAGATTGTTGACCTAGGATTAGGAGTTGATCTATTTTCTGAGCAAGAAGGTCAACTTTATCTAATTTTTGGACTATTAGGTTCATATTAGCCATTTGATTATTATGTTTAATGTGAATCAACCATTCAATTATGTTCAACTAAATCAGAAAAAAATGATTTCCTACCATGCATGTATTAGTGTAACCCTAATGTATGGTTCAAAAAAAATTTTAGAATATTTTTTTTATTTTATTATTATTATTATTATTTTATTATATTAAAAATTAATTTTTTTAATTATTTTTATTTATTAATTTTAATTTATTTTAATTTAATTTAATTATTAATTTTTTTAGTTAGTTTAATTTTTATTTTATTTTATTTTATTTTTATTTTTAGAGGAGTAAGAAAAAGAAAGAAAGAAGAGTTCTAAAGAAGAGGTCCTAAGGAGTCCTAGAACTAAGAAGAAAGAGAAGAATTAGGTTTAATTAGATTTAATGTTGGTTAGCAATCAAGTTGGTCAATCAATCCTGACTAAGGGTTATCCTAGATCTAGACAGCTCCTAACTGCCAAGGTCACCTTCAAGCCCTCCAAGTGTAGGATTAGCCAATCAACTAGCCAGGTAAGTGTAAGGTCGGTGGGAGTCCCCCCGTTGCTTGCCTTAGACACCAATTGTGCTTGGCCAGGTAAGCGAACGGAACCAATTAGAAACCACCTTCCTTCGGGCGCAGTCATCCCTGAACCACTTTCCTAGACACCAGTCAAATTAACTTATCCTAACCAGGTTCAACTCTTAGGATTCCTTATCCTATTGAGCTCGAGTTCCTAGGGTTGATGTCTAATTGATTTTAATTTAAAGGTTTAGGTCAATGCAGGATGTTGGTTGGTTGTTTGTGGGCTAAGGAAGGGTGATCAAATCCCCACCTTATCTTGTTTAATTGGGTTGTGCCCTTAATTTGATTTAATATGAATATGCATGAAAAAAAAAAAAAATTCAATCAAAGGGTTTTATGCAATTTAAACTAGATGCATGCAACTAATTGAATTCTGAAAGGCTTACCTTGCCTCCAGCAATCACCAAAAAAAATAAAAATAAAAATAAAAATAAAAATAAAACTAATATGATGCATGCTCTAAGCAGTTAAGATTTCTAATCTTGTCATGAGATTTTTAATTAGGTTTAAATAGATATTTTTTTTAAATTAATTTAAAAATAAAATAAATAAATAAATAAATAAAAAGAAAAGAGGACTAGGGTTAGGATTGATCTCACCAAGCAAAACTTCTGATGCTTTCTTCGTTTTCTCTTTTTTTTTTCTACAAAATAAATAAAAAAAAATTAGCAAGCAATATTTAAAAAAATATAATTTATAATTTATTTAAAAAAAATCAAAGAAATCAAAGAAAAAAATAGCATCTATTCCTTCCCCGGCAACGACGCCAAAAACTTGATAGGAACGCGATGTTGTCGTTAAGACACCGTGTTTATCAGTTTAATCCGACTTCTTAAAATAATTTAAAAAATGCGTAGATAGCAATGAGTCGGGTCGAATCCACAGGGAAGGTAGTGTTTTTAGATTTGAAATCTTTGATTTTTAAAAGAAAAAGAAAAAAAGAAGAGTTTTGAGATCAAAAGTGAAGTCGAAAAATAAAAAGTAAAAATTAAAAGGTGCAAGAATTTAAACTTGGTACTAAGATCTACTAGTTAGATCTTAGCATCTACTTGTAAAGCAATAATTTAAAGTGCAGAAATTAAATTGCAATAAAAAAGCAAGAAATTAAAATGCAAAAATAAAATTTTTATTAACTAAAATTTTAGAATTTAAATACATAAAATTTAAAAAGAAAAAAAAATAAAATAAAATAGCCTGATCTTTGATCTTGGATCGGCATTGGCAGAAAGATGGTGTAGAAGCTCGGCTCTTCTTCTCGGCACCCGTTGCTTCGAAGCAGCCTTTAACCCATAGCCTGGCTTCGCCCTGTACCAAAGCTTCACCTTGATTGGAGATGTTAATTTCTGATGGCCTGGGGTCCTTTTTATAGAGCTAGGAGGGCTGGATATTTTTTCTAAAGACAATATGGGACTAATGCCTTTGTAAATTCGGATAAAATTTGAATCAAACCAACCGTTCAATAGGAATCCAACGGTCCAAAAATCATCAAAATCGGATGCAGATAAACTTAGATCGGGTCAGATTAAATTCTGACCATTGGATCGCGCTTGATCGAGGAAATCTGGCCGCAAATCATGCTTCGGGAGTCTTGATCACTGCCGGCACCGTTCTGGACCGTCGGATCATCGCCTGGATCGAGCGCTGCCATCCGATGGTGATCCGCATGATGTTTGTATCTGAATAAAATTCGGAAGCAACCATAGCCGTCCGATCCTGACCGCAAACAACCACATCCGTCCGATCGCGCAATAACTGTTCCCATGGACCGCATGGACCGGGCGCACCGCACACCGCAACCAATCAGCACCGCCGTTGTCGGACGAAAAGACTAAATTACCCTTGTGAGCCACGATAAATTTCTGTAGACCCTTAAGGGGTCTAGGTCCACCACGTGGCAATCTATGATTCGCCAGAATTTGCTGAGCTGGCGGTCCACGCCAAGATCATGGACCGGCTGATGGCTTCAACGGCTGAGTCGGCTTGATGGCTTGGCTTGGCTTGGTGGCTCGGCTTATGGAGCCGGCTGAGCCGTTTTCTTTTTTTTTATTTAATTTTTATTTATTTTATATCTTTCAAAATTCATATCTTTTCCATTTTAACTCCGTTTTACTTAAAATATATTTCGTTGTGATAAAAAAAATGAGCTCTTTCTATTGATAATAAAATTTTATTTTTTAATTTTTATTATTTTTTATTAAGTACCACGTCAACCGAATAGATACTATAGTTTCTTGATTCGAGATGGAGATCCCATCGAACTCGATGAGAACGATGAGGACCCAATTACCTACATGGATGCAATGCAAAGATCAGACTCTAAGAAATGGCTTGAGGCCATGAAATTCAAACTGGAGTCCATGAAGATCAATAATGTATGAACATTAGTTGACCCACCCAAAGGGGTTAAACCTATAGGGTGTAAGTGGGTTTTCAAAAGAAAAAGAGGTGTAGATAGAAAGGTAGAGACCTATAAAGTTCATCTGATTATTAAGAGATATCGTCAACGTTATGGTATTGATTGAAGAAAATCGAGCAGAATTTTTAGCATGCATTTTCAAAATATTTTTAAAATGAAAGTAGCAAAAACTAAAATTAATCAAATATTAATATACTATATGCATTAATCTAATCAATTTAAATCTTACTTAGGATCTAGACATGCTAATATGTAATTTAAAATTTAAATGTGATCGATCAGCAAATTGAATATGCGGATCGATACAAATCCAAAACTCAATATCTATGTGCGAGTAGCTGATCTTCATGATCTAAATCCATCAAAAGAAGCTATGGTGTCACACTATAGCTGCACACTCGTCCAACCTCTATGGTTAGTCCACAGGGAGCTTCTGATCCTGACTAGCTCCATCAGAGTGCTAGCTCTTCGTCAGGATCTTTGACAGCTAATCATGATCGATCCAATCGATCACCTTCTTTTTGATTTTTTAGATACTTCAAAAATTAGAACATGGAGTATGGATGATGATGAGTTGGTGTCTGAAGTTTGCTGGCGATCCGATGCTCATAGCACTCGATCTCTCCACCCGAAGCCAGGGTCCCAACCCTAGGATTTTGCACTCACCGAAAAACCTTGACATGCCGAAAACCCTCTCATGCCCTCTCTCTTTGGAGTTTTTCTATGAAACAAATTTTCATGAGAAGGACTCTTCCTCTACCAAACACCCACCTTAGATCCTCTTAAGATGGATGACATAAGGGAGAAAAAAAATTGAGAAGAGGCATGTGAGAAAAGTTGGCACGAGAACTATAGTTGACCCTTCCACGCACAGGACAAGCCCCCTTTCTCTAATTTTCTCTCTCTTAGAAATCCCTCTACGTAGCCTCCCTCCTCTCTCATGCACTCACAAAAAAAAACCCTTTAAAAGTTGCATGTGACCCATGGGAAAGCCACATGAGATTGGATAAGAAGAGGGAGGTTAAGTGGTTTCAACCACTTGCTTGAATTCAAAATTCAAGCAAGTGCTAATCCCATTCCCAACACCCACCCTAGGAGTTTTACATGCAAAAGGACTCTCCTTCTGTGCGTCCACTCTCTAAAATGCACAAATATTTATGTGAAAATATTTGGTGGGCATGGGAATCAGATAAGGATAAGGATAGGTTCAAACTACTCAACCAATTAAGTTGAATTCAAAATTCAACTAACTTTGAACCAGTCCAACCTTTGGACCAAGTCAAATGTAGATAAGAGAGGGGTTATAGAAACCTTCTAGGCATGAGAAAAGTTGCGTACAAAAATTTTGGGACGTGGAACAAGAGTGGAAAAGTCAAAGATGGTGGGCGCATGGGAGAGTTTGAATTCAAATTTTATTTGACTTGTTCCTAATTGGTTTCGACCAAACCAATTAATCTAGATCCAATTATACTAGATTAAATCTAACCAAATTAGGCTTAACCCAATTTAATTAATTTTTAATCAAATTAGAATTTGATTAGGTCCAGGTCCTAATCAAATCAGGATCAAATCTCCCATAGTGATTAGGTTATCTCATGTCTTATCAAGTCAAACCCAATCGAATCCAATTCGATTAGATTTGATCAAATCCTCATTGCTCAATCAAATTAAGCTAATCAATAATCAAATTACTAATTAATTTTTTAAAAATATTAGAATCCAAATTGGATGGATTATCGAATAATAGAGTCCCATCAACATAAAACTCCTGAAGAGTCCCAATCCAGTGGGACTCTTGAACCCAGTGATCCAAATGAATGAAACTCATGATCTTAGAGTCTCAGACTAGTGGAACTTCTGATCAAAGAGTTCTAGATGAGTAGAACTCAGAGTTTCAATCTAGTGGGATTCTTGATCACAGAGTCTCAGTCTAGTGAAACTCTTGACCATAGTGTCCTAGGTCATCAGGACTCATGATTAGCCATCAGATCAGGTAGAAACTCCTTATGTGTGTGATCCCATAGGTTTGAATCTTAAGTTGATTGCATAAAAATTATTTTTTTGTACCAATCGATGTGACCATCTAGCAATGATATCCGACGTCCGAATAAGTCAAAAAGTCGTAATGCAATAATGACGAACCTATTGAATATGGTTATCATATAATTCATCTTCTTAAACTCAATGCTCAAAAGAATAATCTAGGGTTTACTATCAATTCTAAAATTTAACCATATTGTAATTCAAAATTTAGTGTCCATCGAATGGACCAGTCCGATCGAGGGTTTGCTAAATTAAAATACAATGATGTACTTGCTCCAACACTTGGAGGGGTCAATCCTATCTTGACACACACACCAACTTCACAAGTACTTGACTGCACCTAGTAGTCTTTCATCACTGAATTAGAAATTCAGATAGTCTGGTACCTAAGTACAATGAGTTGCTTGCAAGTCATCGTGGTGGTCTCAGATCTAAGGGATACTTATACCCATATCTTTCATGAGCAACTCTTGATAGTAGAGAGCTTTGTAATTGAATCACGTTCAGTGAAATGTATCCCTACACTTCACCTACATGCCATAACAGTATCTCCATACTTCTTGATTAAGAGGACAACCAACACTTATGGCACACAATGACCTACACTCGATATGTTGTCATCCTGAGTAACAACGAATCATTTGGTCATGAACATGTTTAAGGACTAAATGATAAATCCTCCTTTGTCGAGTCTAAATAGTTCTAAGGACTTCATCACAGAAGAGTTCATTATAGAAATATGCACAAAGTGATGAAAAGGCCAAAAAAATAATTTTATTTTATAATAATTTAGGTATAATTATATTTAGCTCAATCATTTATAACCTAGATGATTTGCTTTAGGATACATATTCCAACATTGACTATGACGAGACATTCTCTTCTATGGCAATACTCAAATCCATTTCGATTATGCTTGCCATAGCTACCCATCTGGATTATGAAATCTGGCAGATGGATGTGAAAATAACTTTTCTAAATGAAGAGCTGAATGAAGAGATGTATATGATACAGCCTGAAGGGTTCGCGTCCATAGATAAGTCTAAGGTGTGTAGGCTTCAGAGGTCCATTTATGGACTAAAGCAGGCATCTAGGAGCTAGAACATACGATTTGTTAAAACAATCAAAATGTATGGCTTCGTTAAGAATGAAGAGGAGCCCTGCATATACAAGTGGGCTAATGGTCTAACAATTATATTCCTAGTATTGTATGTGAATGACATTCTCTTAATTGAGAATGATATCCTTATATTACAAGAAATAAAAATCTGACTGTCATCACAGTTCTCTATGAAAGATCTGAGAGAAGCTTCCTACATCTTAGAGATGAAGATCTAAAGAGATAGATCTAAAAGATTACTTGAATTATCCCAATCTACGTACATTGACACTATGCTGAAATGGTTCAGCATGAAGAATTCCAAGAAAGGCTATCTACCGATAGGCCATGAAATTTTTCTTTCAAAGAGAAATTGTCCAACAATACCTCTAGAAAGAGAGCGTATGAGTAGAATATTATATGCTTTGGTAGTGGGTTCTATCATGTATGCCATGACATGTACACGATCGGATATGGCATACTCACTAGGAGTAGTGAGTAGATACTAATCTGATTTAGGAAAGAACCACTAGAAGGTTGTTAAAACCATCCTGAAGTATTTAAAAAATATTAAAGACCAGTGGCTTGTATATGGTGAATCAGACTTGAAATTTATAGGGTTCACAGACTCCAATTTTCAGTCTGATCATGATGATAGCAAGAGTGTATTGGGATATATATTCACCCTTAGTGATCGAGCTATCAGCTAGAAGAGTTTCAAGCAGTACACTATGATCGATTCAGTTTGCGAGGCAAAGTATGTCGCTACATTAGATGCTACCAAAGAAGAGGTGTGGCTGAGAAAATTCATCACCGAGCTCAAAGTAGCACTCTCCCTTGATGGTCTGGTTCTGCTCTATTGCGATAGCTTTGAAGCCATTGCTCAGATGAAGGAACTAAAGGCACACCAATGGATGAAACATATTCTATGCCGCTATCATCTTGTCCTAGAGATCATGGATCGAGGTGACGTCGACCTTCAGAAGATCGATGGAAAGAAAAATATGGCTGACCCATTCACTAAAGTTATTACAGTGAACGAGTTCAATAACTTCAAGTCGAAGAAAGGTATTAGATACTATACCGATTGGCTTTATTTCAAGTGGAAGATTGTTGGAAATATATTCCAAAACCAATCATCAGTCTGTTGACAGTTGAGCTATACTTTTATAATTGTATATAAGTTATAAATTAATAAAAATTATTTTAGTATTTTTTATCATAAATTTTTTATCTTCTAATAAACTTCTATGTTGTGATGAAGTTCTTAGGACTATCTAGATTTGACAAAGAAGGATTTATCATTTAGTCCTTAAAATAGTTCACAATCAAATGACACATTGTTACTTAGGATGATAATGTTTATCAAGTATAGGTCATTGTGTGCCATATAGGTTGGTTGTCCTCATAACCAAGGAGTGTTGAGATATTGGTATGACATACAAGTAAGATGTATGGGTACATCTGCATTGAACGTGATCAACTTCAGAGCTTTTCTCTTATCAAGATTAGCTTCGATGGAATATGGATATAAGTATCCTTCTGACTTGAGATCACTATGGTGACTTCTAAGCAACTCACTATATTTTGGTGCCAGACTATCTGAATTTTTAATTCAGTGATGGAAGATTTTTAGGCACAGTCAAGTACTTGAGGAGTCGGTGCGTGTATCAAAATGGGATTGACCACTCTTGATTTCAAGAGCTATGTTCAATTATGCTTCAATTTAGCAAAGACTTGGCCAGGATAGTCTTAGTGAGGAGTCACAAGACTAATTGCTTTGAGACATGACATGGATGTAGTCTAACCCTGAGTCAGCTATTACACAGATGTCATAGGGATGAATTATACGATAACCATATTGCATAGGTTTTGATTGTAGCGATTGCAACTATTCGACCTATTTAGACGTCGGTTAGCATTACTAGATGGTTACTTCGATTAGTATAGAAAGTGGTTCCTATGCTACCGACTTAGGTTCGAATCTACGGAGTTACACACACTAGAGATTTCTACCTGATATGTTGGCTATGGTCAAGAGTCCCACTGGACTGAAACTCTTCAACCAAATATCCTATAATATTAGGACACTGAGTCCTACTTGTCTGAAACTCTCTAATCAAGAATATGGACTCTAAGATCGTAAGTTCCATTCATTTCGAACATCGGGGTCAAGAGTCCCACTAGACTGGGATCTTAGATTAGGGTTTCTTATCGATAAACTCTATTGCCTGGTGACCTACTGGATTTGGACTCTGAGATTATGAGAGGTTTAAATTAGTGATTTTAACTCAATTTGATTAAGTTATGATTTTTTATTGA
Source organism: Cocos nucifera (assembly GCA_006176705.1). Classification (NCBI taxonomy): domain Eukaryota; kingdom Viridiplantae; phylum Streptophyta; class Magnoliopsida; order Arecales; family Arecaceae; genus Cocos; species Cocos nucifera. Next base: position 111,844 of record QRFJ01003553.1, read on the forward strand.
AGTCCAATTGAATTGATTTCAGTTGGGTTTAACTCGATTAAGTCACAAGTTGACCTAATCGTCGAGGAGGTTTGAACCCTAATTTGATCAGAGGTTAGGCTTGATCAATTCCTGATTTTATTAGATTTTAATTGAGCCTAATTAAGCCTCAATGGGTTGGATTTAATTTATTCTAATTGGGCCTAACCAATTTTGGTTGGATTGGTTCAGTTGGTTGAAATTTGAATTTCAAAGACTAATTTGACAAGTCTTCTCTTCCCATGCACCACCTATGTCCCTTGCCCACTTAAAATTTGATTTTTATTCTCTCATGACTTTTCTCCCATGCACATGATACCTCACGCCCTGATCTTCTACGTTCTCAATGGATAAGTTATAGTTAGTTGACATTCAAATTCAAAATGAGTTTGAATTTGAGTTGACAACAACCATATCTTATGCCTTGCGCCACCCTTCTCTTGTGCGCCAATTATCTCCACATGAAAGGGGTTTCACATGGACATTTTTCTTATTGAAGAGTGGGTGCACAACTCCTTCACACATCCCAAATAAGTTTGAATTGGTTTGGATGAAGTTTGAATTAAAAAGAGTTTTGAATTCAAACTAGTTTTTGGTTCCCCACATGCATAGAAGTTGTTCTTTGCGCAAATATTAAAAGAAATTTTTTTGGAATGTGTACTAACACCTATTCTGAAGAGAGGACTTCCATGAGATTCATTTGGTGCATGGGAAGAGGCTTCAATCATCTCTGAGAGAGAGAAAACCAAGAGAGAAAGGGAGCAAGGTTTTTAGGGTGAGTCTAGTCCTAGGTATTCAACCTAGGTTTTAGGAAGCCATTGTATGAGCTACGAGCATCGTAAGCCCACAAAATTTTAGACAGAATCTCCTTTGCCTCTCTACTATGTCTACCGTAACTCGAAGCATCCGTGAAGCCCGTAGATAAAGATCGAAGCTATTCAATCAAAACAGCCTTTGAAAGACTCCGGTGTCGAGCTAGCACTCACGGGGAGCTGATCAAGACCAGAAGGCTCATGTGGATGATCTGTGGAGGCTAGATATTTATGTGACTATGTCATGATCAGTGGACCTCCTCGATGATGATCAGATCATGGTGATCGACTATCCATGAAAAGGTATTGTATTTTGAACATATAGATATAGTAAATAGTTTGCTGCATAGTTTTATTTTTTCAGATCTATATGAATGCATGGATATTATGTTTATATCCTTAGTGTAGAATTTAATATTCTAATATAATTAGTAGATAATTAATTAGATTAATTACTTTTTTTACTATATTTTTACTATTTTTGAAAAAAAATTTTGAAAGTAGCACTGCAAAACCTACACTGTTTCCTTAAGACTAATCTTTGTCGAATGGGATATGTGGTGTGACTTTTGCACCACAGAGTGTGGTACCATTATGGATGCCACCATATTATCTATCTTGGAGATAGGCAATTTTCATGGTGCTTGGATATGTTTTTTGGGATAAATAAGAGCTATCTGTCTTCGAAATGGATGACGTGATAGCTATCTATGGTGGTACATAGCTCTATAGTACAAAAGTGATACTATAGAAAGAGAAAGATTGAACATCTTCTTGTATCCAAGAGGACTAAGTCATTAATAAAAATTGAAGACAAATCTAAGTCTTTGTAACTCTTTAGGCTTTATTGTCTTGTGTCTCCATATCTCTTGTATTCTTTATTCTTTAATTATTAAATTAGGGTGAAAAATTCCTTTCCCTTTTTACATAAAAAAAATATTGCAGGAGTGCAATCACATCACTACCACTAAAGGAGTATTTGGTAATCCTAATGGGTCAGCACGATAATCTAAGATCACCGATGATCCTTATGTTGGGGTAGTCCAATCCCCAATGATCTCAGATGACCATTGTTGAGTATGTCATACCCTAGTAATTGAATATCCTTCGATATCCATGAGTAATATATTTGATGTACCATGAGAATTTTAGATCTTCAATCAAATAATACCAAAAATACCCCTAATATATACCAAGAGAATTTTTTTAATGTATTGTTAGTTTTCATGAATCAGGAATATAAGTAAATATAAAAATTCTTATAGTGGTTGTATTCAAATAAATAAAGTAATTAAATAAATCACTACTTTATGATGTAGAGCCATCATTAGCTCATCAAAGATAAAGACTTTATTGTTTATGCAGAGTGGAGAAAGAAAAGGATCTTAACTCTTTCCTACTCCTTAATTAGAAGAACTTATATCGTAGATTCAACTATTTATTTTGTTGATAATATTTTGGCAAAGTGGGGAGCAAATATATCAAGAAAAATCATGGATGATATACAGATGTAAGGTAGAAATTTTTTAAAGTAGTTCTTCCATATAAATTCATAGCATTGTTCCCTTTACATACATAGGTTTCTTATTATTCTATTGTTGGTGGAAGAATAGGAAAGAAATTCCTTTCAATAAAAGGATTGGAAATATTTCATATTGGTTAGAGGGAAGACATTTTGATTGCTTGATATATCATACAAAGATGTGCATAGATTGAATTAAGGCAGCATTGTTCTTTCTTTTCTTTGAAGCTATCTTTCTTCTTTTTGGAGGGAGGGGGGTATTGAAATTGGTGAGGTCACAAAGGAAATTAGCCATACAAACTTAAAATTCTTTGGTATTACTAGCTTTTTTCACCAACCAGTTTGCTGGCCCATTCTCCTCTATGAACATATGACTAGCCTGAATGCATTAACTTGCCATGTTAAAAGGAAGACAAGGATGATTCAGTGCATGGACCAATGCATTCTTCCCCTTTATTATTATTTTTTTTGGAAAATCATTTCTAATTCCCTCTTCTCTTTGCAATAGAAAATAGATTCTTTCAATTTACCAAGAAGCTTGCTAAAATCCTTTGTTAGGAGGAATTTATGTAGAGTTTTCTCTTTTCATGTTTGCAAATCCTATATATCGTAGATTTTTCTCCTTTCTTTCTTTTAATGAATAGTTATAATCTCCTTATTGTCAATAAATTGGGTGGCTTTAATCTCCCATTTTCTACTCAAAAAGAAAACAAAAAAGAGCAGGGAAATAAGGGGAGGGGGATATGAGAGGATGGTGTCACGGACTTATAGCTCAAAAGCTTTTAAGTTTCTAGGCTGCAAGTTCATGACAAGTGGCATCAGAGCTAGATTCATTGTGCATCATGACTTCAATTTATTAGTCATGTGGACTCTACATTGACAATTACTAGGGTCATGGAGGATCTAGCAAGGTTGAATAGAACTTGGGCCATAGTGGGCTGCTCTCTCTTGAGTGGGAGCTAATTGTAATGTGGGTTCCATGGGTGAAGGAGATTATCATAGTCATACATAACTTAGAAGGCTAAGTGGAAAATTAGACAAGTTACTTAGGGTGCCAATAGCCCATTGATAGTCTTAATGAAGATCCTTTATAGACGGTTGTTTCTACTTGGAATAACTACTATAAGTCTGGCAATGAATTAACTAGTTAGTGAAAATAATAGATTAGAGGGGCCTACCATTGAAAACTTATTCTCTCATTTAATTTTGATGAAAGTAGTGATTGTTAATGCATCAAGTAGGCCATTACTCATGCCTGCCCCATACTTGCCTTAAGGTGGGGTAGGACATATAGGTAGAGTTAGATAGGTTAGATGGATTAAGTTGGATAAAGCTATAAAAAGTAATTTGTTTGTAAAGTTATATATATCTAGATCCAATTTGAGATGGATTTTATCATTACCTATATCTATCTTGGATCTACTATAGGCTAGGTAAAATCTTAGGTCAGGTCGGGTTAGGTAAATTGCTCCAACTCAACAGACCAGAGTAAATTGCTCCAACTCAACAGACCAGAGTAAATTGCCATCCCTAATAAAAGTCCTACTAATTAAAACTTTTTGAGACTAGCCCTTTTTGGATCTCTTTTTGTTTTTGGGTATAATTTTTGGATCTCTTTTCAAATTTGATAATGTCATGTGATTTATCTATTTTTCTTTAAAAAAACACAATCTCCTACTATCATCAATGGGAATTTTTGAGATATGCAATTGGTTCAATGATTTCACCTTTTGCCATGTGAGTGAAAATAAGGATTATATGAGTGCTTAAAGAGTTAATTACAAAAGAGCTCCAAGAAATGGAAAGTCTAAACAAGGGAAAAAACTTCTAACAAAATCTAACTTAAAACAAGCTCTCTATGAGCGTGACACATGTTAAATGCTGGTGCTTATAAATGAGCACTCTATTTCATCCTTGTTTAGATCAATAAGGAAGCTAAACCTTACTTTAATGGGTAGTACTAGACTTTAAGGTGTCCAACCCTTATAACCTATCCTGCATGGAGGCTAGAAATACCAAATCCATAGGACCCAAATCAAATCCAAATGAAGAACTTTGAGGACATGTTGTAATCGCATATATCAAGCATAAGAAATCCAAACTCTATTTTAAAAGCTATGTGCCCTTTCATGTTACATGGCATGCTAGCTGCTACTTACCTCAAGAATTGCTGGCCTTATCTCTATGCATGTGTGCAAGAGAGGTGGGGGAGAGAAAAGAATTACTTGATCTTCTTTATGATTTTGTTTGTATTGAATTATATAATCTAAGTACTCGATGCAAATCTTGGAAATTCACTGTGAACTTTAGACAACAAAAGCATGGCTAATCTATGGTTATCTTCAAAGAGACAAGCAACATGGTAATACTATTCCAACTGTTGCATGGTATTACATAGGTTCAATATAGAAGTTAAAAAAGCATAATCATAAGTTGGATACAAGATAATGCTCATCCTAATTTAAATATGTTGTTGTTGGACATCAGTATTTTTGCATCAACTTTTGGACTTCTTTAAGGCTAAGCATGCTTTTAGGGAAGGCAATTATCCTATTGATTGGTTAGTATGTACAGACATCAATTTGGACTTCATAGATGGTAATTCTAGGTTAGCCAATTATCCTACTAATTCTCCCATAGATAGATTTTGTAGGCTTGAACTTTCTTCAGTTTATCTGATTTTTTCTTTATTTTGTACTTTGGTTTCCATCTCCTTTCTCTTTGATCTTCTTTTGTAGAACTGACACACACACACACATACATACATAGAGATAGAGAGAGAAGGATAGTTAAGTTTAAGTCAATTTAAAGTTATCGGAGGTCCGACCAATCATGGTTTGACAATACATTGATGGCAAATGATGTGTACGATCATAAAGACTATCCTAGCAATTAGCTAATTACTTAATATATACACTATACACATCTTTTTCAACTCCTAAGATTATTGGAGAGTCCTTGATAGCAGTCTCAATCCTAATGTCGACACAAATATGAGTAATAGCTATGTATGTACATGTCAGTATGATCCCGTCGATTGTGTGGCCACAAAAATCCCATGAACTCTCTCCATATATGCATGATCTTTACTTATGCATTGCTAACACTGTAACAATGTTACACCATGCGGACTCCACATTCATTTGCTTGTATTGGTAGATCTACATCAACGTGCATATGACCTACACTACTATTATGCACCACTATCATTGGATCATATATGTGACTCTAAATCCTAGATAACTAAGCTTGCACTCATTACAAACATGATGTAGGGTACAACAACTTGTAGATAATTAATGAAAATTGTTCTTTAATTCTTTCACTTATTCTTTAATTTGTTCAAATTATATTTGGTATATGTAAAATAGGAATTATCTCAATGATTACAACCCTCTGCTTAATTAGCAAATAGTTTCCATAAGTTCTCTAAGATTAATCTATCACTCTTAGATACATGCATGCAATTATTTACGAGAGCATAGGGTCACCAATGGAATAGGATAAAACTATCTTGTTACATCATGAGCCCAATATTCAGGTCAGCCATGCGACATGGCCACATAATTTCCTGAAAAAGCCCCTAGAGAACATGCAAGGCCTAAGGGCTTGTTACACCCTTAATATCTATGAAGAACAATGATCTCAATTCATAACAAATAATAAAACTTATATAATTACAAAACTTAATTAGCTATCAGTATCAATGATGCTCTATCCATACATCCTTTCACTTGTGATCTTAACTATAGCGAAGTACAAATATCCTACAACTCTGTAAAAAGGAAAGAGAGGAAAGATTGAGCTTGACAGTTTAGTAAGAATATTTGTACATTCATACTAATATAATAATATAATTTAAAAATAATAATAAGTAATATTATAGTGAAAGCATAAAATATGAAATCTCATATCAAATATTTCGTATATCTCAATTAAATCAATAAATATCTATAGAAAGATATATCAAATTTCCATCTCATCAAAAGAGATATATCACAACATACTAATAGATAAAACCTTTTATTTAGCATTGGTTTCATGTGCCTTATCATCTCTTCCTCTTTATCATAGTTCCAAATTCAATAACATTTTACTTTCCAACTTTGACTAATCAAGATCATACCCAAGTCCATGATTGACAAATAAGATTCCTACATGTAAGCTCCTGGATGCTATTCCATGCACTTGCTTATAGAAGCTATCTCATGCAAAAGCTTATGGAGGCTATCTCATACATAAGTTCATAGAGACTACCTTATGCGTAAGCCTATGGAGGCTATCTACATGACTAGGTTAGTCCAAACCATTTCTTATCCATCTAATTATTATATTTTGTTCTTATCAAATCAATTTCAATTTAATAGTATATTCAAGATAAGCATATTATAGCTATATAATTATATCGTCAATCACTGATACATATATGTAGTCAATATGTAATATACTAATGCCAAAAAAATATATATAAATAATATCATCTTGTGCAAATCCAAATTCAATGATATAAAACCAGCAATACAAATCAATAAACAAGTATTTACTGATGGTCAAGTAGGGGATCCTTACCTCTATCATCAACCAAATTCAAATATAGTGTCTCCTAGTCCACATCTAGTGTGTCCATTAATGTAAATTCAACTCATCCTTGCTCAACCATCAACACAATAAATAAATAAATTATTTCTAGTTTCTTAATTTTAGAGCTCAAATATTTGAATATCTTAAATCTAATTTTTCTATCCTACCTAATTCAAGATTAAATAAATGAATAAAAATTAGGGTTTTACCTTAATTGAAGATCTAGAGTATAAAACCCTTGCTCAACACTTCTTGTCCAATCAATCATACTTCCATACAAAATCGATGCTGATCATAAAAGAAGCTTGACATAAGAAGAAGGATGAGGCTAGTTGGGTAGTAGCATTAGCGGCCCAAATTGATTAAAATAGTATAATCATGTTCTTTAGATCAATAAATAGATGTTTTATCAAGACAAGGTAGCAATCAGATATTGTTAATGATGGGTCAACAAATAACTAATGAAGGTTGGGGTAGAGGCTGGCAAGATGAGTGGTCACCTGCAATATCAATCCAGAAACCCCCTGTTGGGGTTAACCTAGGGTCCACAAGTAGAAGCCTCTTCTCAATCCAATTGATTGAACCCATATATAGCTAAAACCAATAATTAGGAGAAACCATAAAGTGATCATGGTCATGATGGAAAAATTATGAGAAAGAGACACAACTGTCTGGATAATGAGTGGATCAAATTCGATTGACTCAACCAGTAGATCATGAAGCAAGAATCCAACATGTTCAAATTTGATATGACAAGTATTGTTAATGATGAATGGCTACAAAAGCCAAAGTGGAGATCAATATAGTAGTTGATCATAGTGGTGTCAGTCTAGGGCCCTCTATTGGAGTTTACCAAGGGTTTCAAGCTCCTTAGATCCCTTCTATCAATCACTTGGATCCACTAGAGAGAAGAGAGAGAAAAAAAAAGGCTCTCTTCTTCTTCTTCTCTCCCTCTCCTCCTAAAACATGGCAATGAATAGGCCAATGGTTGGTGACCCACATGGTGTTTGGCGGTGGTGAGGTGACAGCTGGCAATTAGCCGTAGCTAGTAGTGGTTGGCAAAAACAAAGAAGGGGAAGAATAGGGGAGACCCTATTTATGGCCATTCAGTAGCTTGCTGACTCCAAATAATGTGGTAATATATAGTAGCTGTAGAGTTGGAAAAAGTAATAAAAAGAGGCCTAGGGTGGTTGCCCCCGGTCCCATAAGGCCAAATAGGGTGAAGCTTGGAAATCGGCAGTGATCACTAGGGATTGCGGTGATGGAGTCCAAAGGAGGAGGAGATCTACTTTTTATAGGCAGGATCTAGGGTTTTCAGCTCAAGTTTGGCATGCCCTAAGATTCTTAGTTTTGTCGAGTCAAGGGGGAGAAAATTTTGGATTGGTGTCTTCTTTGCTGCCCACACATGCAACGCATGTGAGAGCAACGGGCTTGGGCCTCTTTAGGCTAGCCTATTGATCAATAACTAGGCTACCACATGCCTTTTGTATTGAAAAAAAACATCAAGATGATATGCACCACTCTGTCCAACTTCACTTATCTTCATATTTTTTTCAAGAAGCAAATCAGGTGGCTGATTGTTTGGCAAATATGGCCAATGTTAAACGATGTCAAAAAGTGTGGCAAGAGGGCTTTCTTCTGATTCTCGCTCAATCCATTAGTGTAGATACTTTCAGCATTACCTTTTATATTTGTAAAGAGTGTCTTCAATCCTTGTTGTCAAAATCTTAATGGAATGTAACATATTCTAGATATTTGGTATCTTTATTTTGATTGAAAATCTTGGTAAAAGGATAAGGTGTTGCTTGCATAATTGGGTTATGTCTTGGTAGTTGTTTGATCTCAAAATTTATTACCTAAATATTTTGACATAAGGAATGATCTTTTATTGTTCCTTTGAAATGGTTGGTGGCACTTCCATGATTACTATCCATCATTATAGATAAATATATAGATTTGAGTTTCTTTCTGAATATTACTTCTTTCTGCAAAACAACTTTTAAAAATAGGCACAAGTTAAAGTTATGCCATCAAACTTGCTTGTATTGAGCATAATTATTCCAAGAAAATTCTATCAAGCTATTCTTAATACAAAGCTTTCTTTCCACATTTTTTTTCTCAATTTTTCCTTGACAAAAACACTTTGCACTTTATTTTTCATAAAAGGCAGCTAAATAAAACTTGGAATGACCTGTGAAATAACAATTCCAATAGGTGTGTGTAACTATTTATGTTCCACCTTTTCTTGACCACCACAAATAAAATGGTAATAAATCTCCATAATATCTCCTTTGCAAAAGTTCATATGCTCAAAGTAAACAACCAAAGAAGGGAGCATAATGGAAACATCTCACTTAGACATGCTATCACCATCATGCATGTTTAAAACCCTGCACCTCTTAGTAGAGAGGGATGTTAGCCTACTGAGCTAAAGCTGGTTATCTAAAAGATCTCTAAATGCTCCTTTTTCTTATTTTCTTTAACCAATCATTCACTAAGTAATAATTTGTTTAACCATAGATCGGTAATCATTGATAATTCTTATGTTGCTATTTGGTTTTCATCCCTTTTCATCCCACAGAAATCCATCTCATTTTGCAAATATTCCATAGTAATGTCATTTTTTTTATCTATAGATCTCTGCTAATTATAGATAGATAGAGTTAAACCTTTGACAGAGCTAAATCTAACTATTGCCACCAAAAATTTGATATGAAGAAGTTGGTGATCCAACGGCCAGAGATTGGTTGGCATGGCTTAGTTGGAGTTGAGTTGCATGGTATAAAAGCCAACCTTCATCCAAAGAAAAACAATCAAAGATTGGCAAAATGTGTCCAGCGAGGGATCCTCTCATGCTTAAATCATGTAGAGTTTTGGAAAAGAATAGTAAAGATCTGAGAAAAGTAATGAGGTAAGAGCCAGGCGAAAAATTTCATACATGCAGCCTTGACTTGGTTACATGATCTCTAGAAGAGCCATTATGCTCTTTTCTTATCTATCACTCTAGATGGTTATCCTCTTCTTTTTCTTGTATGTTGAGATTGCACGGAGCTATAACTGTTTGTGCTAATTACTCTAAGATTTATTCAACCATTGATTCCATATGCCACATATCACTCCGTCATTAGTCTGCCACGTTAGGAGGCACAATTTTAGTGGGCAACAAATCCAAGCTGAATCAATCATGATAACTATGAAAAAGATATCAAGGATGATATCTCGAAAAAGAAAAGAAAAATAAACAAACTTAGTGTTGAGCATTGTCTCAATTTGTTATGTTTAACGTGTGGCTTAAAGTGAAGTTTGTAAAAAGAAATACCAAGATCAAAGCTTCCAAGGTTACAGATCTATTACTAGCATGTTCATAATTGTGTTACGGCAAGTTGAACTTGATCAAAGTTCTACTAACATTTGGAGACTCTTAGAAGGTACATAGTGATGTGCAAGTATTAAATAGATCACATGATTCCATCCATATACGTACATATCCAAGAGCTTGTATAAAAGGATTTTAGGATAATGATAACTATCAATAATTACTAAATAAAAGCATTAAAATATATATTAATTGATATTTATTTTAAAGAATTAATATTTTTATTTATGTTTTGTAAGAAAGAAGCCTACCAATGCGAAAAGCTCAATTTATGAGTTCAAACAAAATAAATTTGACTCAAATTAGAGCTAAAATAGAATTTATATGAAGGCCAGAAGTTTAAAAAAATAAAAGATCGGCCCAGCACCAGACTGCGAACTAGTGAACCTGGTCCGATAGTCGATCAGTCCATTAGCACCCGCAGGCCACCTTCAGCCCAACCAACGCCAACCCATGCGCGTGGAAAATGCCTTGGACCAGCATCCCTCAGTGCGTGATGTTAGGTTGATGTCATTTTCCTATGCGGTCAATTATGGACCGACTGCCAGCACGGTATGCATGGACCCTTAAAGGGTCCATGAAAAATTCATTATGGCTTAAGAGGTTATTTTCATCATTTTGAATGATGCGTCACGTTCTGGTTTATTGCAGTCTTCATCGCACCCGGTCTAGGTGGTCTATAAGCATAGTAAAGTGCAATCAAATATTTCTCGTTACAGCCAGTCAAGATCCAACAGTGGAAGGCAATTCTAGATTGATTCAGGACTTAGCTCTCTCTAGGCACTATTCGATGGTCTTTAGCCCTCCTGATCAAGATCCGATGGCCAAAATCAATGCTGACTGAGATCCAACGGTGGAGAACTAATTAGGATGATGGTCAAAGGTTATGCGGTGGATTTTTGATAGATTTTGGATCGTTGATAAGTAATTTGATGGCTAGGGAGCTTTAGCATGATGGAAATTGATCTAAACTCAAATTGGACTCTGAAAGAAACTCTAAAAGCTTGATTTTCTCTCTGTTTAATCCCCTTCTCACGCCAGACCTTCAAAGAGAGTCCCCTATGGGGGATTCATCCTCCAAACCTCTGCTTCTCTTCTCCTCTCCTCTCTTCTTCTTTCTTCTTTCTTTTTTCTTTTCTTTTTCTTTACCTGGGAGATTCTAATGTGCCGAAAGCTATAAAGATCAATACCATGTATAGCTAAAAATCTCATGTCTAGTGGAGTAAGAAAAGTCTTCAGCATGAGAGTTTGTTATTTAAACCTTATTTTTTTTATTGGATAATAAAATTTATTTATCTTTTATATTTTTTTCTTTTTTATACTTTAATTTTTTTATTTTTTATAATTTATACCTAAGAAGATAGATTGTGATCGTAGATAGATACGGTCTATGCTCAGATTAGAATGAATTATAAGAAATAATTAATTTATATTTATTTTCTTTGATTGCATGATCAAATAGTCTATGTCTGTGAGATGGGTCATGATCATGTTAACTATGATTCGTGATCGGTAGAATAGATTATGTAGAATCAGATCAAGAAAATATACATCTCATAAGATTGCATGTTGACAATAGAAAGATTGCATGAATCAATTATAAACTTGAATATTAAAAGATGAAACTAAAATCCTAAATAACTTCTCTTCTTATCTTTAATTAATTATTATTTATCTTTTTTATTTTAATTTACTAAATTTAAATTAATTATTTTAATTTACTATTTTAAATTTCTACTTTGAAAATTAATTTAAAATTTTATTTTTTATAATTAAATTGAATGTAACTCAGTCTTCAAACTTTGAGAAAATCGATACTCGACTCATCACTATTCTTATTAATAGTAAGATCAATTTTAATTTTTATTTATTATTATAACGATAAGCAATCAAATTTTTTACACCATTGTTGGAGATTATAGCATGATTGCTTCAATAAAAATTTTTAAAAAATTAAAATTAAAAAAAATCAAAAAAATTTAATTAATTCCTTATTTATTGCTTTATATGCTTTATTGTCTCATTTATTTGACAGCTTTATTTTATTGCATATTTTATTTTATTATCTTATTTATTTTACTACTTTATTTTATTATCTTTTATGCTTTACTTATTTATTTATTTTACTATTTTATATTTCTAGTTTATTATTTACAACTTTTTTTTTGCTTTTCATATTTTATTCTATTGATTAATAATTTATGTTTTATTATCAATCAATTTAATTTAATTGCTTAACTACCTATTATTTATGCTTTTTTTAAATTCTGCTACTTTTTATATATGCTTTATTTATTGCTTTCTAGCCGGATTAACTTAATTATATAGTTAAATAATTATTTTATTTTACATAATTAATTTATTGCTATTTATAATTTAGAATAAATTATTATCTTAAAAGTTAATTTAATTTCTTGCTTTAATTCTTAGGTTACCTAGTTACCTCTTAATCCTAGTATAAATTACTTTCTAATTAACTAGATTCTCTAAATTAGTTTAGATAAAACCTAACATAGTTAATCTAATTAACTTAATTAAAAAAATTATTTTTTATTTTTTTAGCTTTAAATAACATAATATAACAAGAAAATAAATACACTTCATAATATTTAACTAATATAGAGAAACTAATTAAATCTTTAAAAAAACTTAACATATTTGGATACCTTGTTTTATTTGCATCGCATATCTATAATATACTTTAAGAGCACAACTTATTAAATAAGATAAGATGAGAATTTGATCATCCTTTTTTAGCCCATAAATCATCATCCTTCATATTGCATTGACTAAGATCTTAACATAAAATCAATTAGATATTGGCCCTTAAGGATATTCAAGCTCATTAGGATAAGGAATCCTAAAAGTTAGATTGGATTTGGGTTAGTCAATTTGACTGATGTCTAAGATAAATGGTTCAGAAATTACATTTCGAAAGAAGATGATTATTTAATTGATTCTGTTAGCCTACCTAGCCATGATAATTGATGTCTAAAGAAAGCAATGGAGAACTCCCACCAATGTTATACTTACCTGGCTAGTTGAGTGACTGATTATTTACTTGGAGGGTTTGAAGGTGATCTTGGTAGTTAGGAGCTCTCTAGATCTAGATTAATCCTAGGATAGAGAGTTTCTACTTGTTTAACTTGATTAAAATTAATAATAAATATTAACTAATTTTTCACATCTATCATCCTTAGATCTAGGATCCTATAGACTCTTATCTTTAGAATTATTTCTCCTCATCTCTTTTCTTTAAAATAAAATAAAATAAATTATAATCAAAAGAGGATTGCTCTAATCTAAAATCATTGATTGCATATTTAAATAATCAAAACAATCTAAGATGGATTTTTATGCTAAGCTATCTAGTAGAGTAGATTGCCTAAAAGCTGATAGAAATTCTTCATATCCATCTTTTCTTCCTGCACAACAAGTTTGTACAATATATTCGAGTCCCACTTACTATGTAAGTGAATATCCACATTGATTTTTTGAGTATATGTATGAGCAAGTTTATCAAGATCAAATCCAAATGGCCTACAGATTAGGAAATAATCCATACTTTAACACTTACAATTCAGGCTGGGGGGCTCAATCAAATTTTTCATGGTAATCATAATTAGTGATTATCTTGATGCCACAAGGATCTACATTCATGGATGCACATTATAATATGCCCTACCCACATTATCAATCTTCTCCAAATAACAATAAGTCAACTTTGGAAGAGAAGATTCAGCAAGCATTAGAATTTACCAATCAACCATTGAATAATCCAGAGGAGCAAAGGCTTAATTCTTTAGAAAAATACTTAGAAGTCATGATAAAGTCATAAAACAATCTTATGCAGACCATGAACCAACTGATAAGTTTAAACTCTCAAGCCATTGCTCATCTAGAAATATAGTTGGATCAGTTAGTCATGACTATTAGTAAAAGTAAGTTGCTTAGTCAACTCGAGAGTAACCCTAAGGGAACATACATGGCTAAAAATTTTAATATCCCTAAAACTTTTCTTGAACAATTAATTATAACTCTCGAAAAAGAAAGGGTCATAGAACAACCTTGTATAACCAAAAAGATCCTTTTAAACTATATTAATGAGACAGCAAAATATAGGATAGAACCAGAATAGTAGGACGAATCAATTCCATCATCATCTTCTTTACCTATGGTCATAAAATAACCTCGCAAAACTATAAAGACTCTCTTAGACCATATAATTGAGGCAAGAATATTTTGAAAAGACCAAGAACAGTGGGATAAACCAATTCCATCACCTTACTTATATATAGATCCGTTCCCAAGTGCCTTAGAATCATCCAATCCTTTTAATGGGGATGGACAAACTGATTAGATGATGGAATTATTAGAGACTTCTAAGAATAATAAATGAATAATATATTAGAGGAAGCTGTACCCATAATTCTTTCCCATGATTTGTTAAATCTCTATTTGGCTTATTATGAGGTGGATGATTTTGATGACGATGGGTACAATATAGAAGTTAACGATCAAGTAAATACATCCTATCCTAAAAGTACTCCAATATAAATTGAAAAACTTGAGCCTTCACCTAGCCCACCAATAGCTTTCTTGCTAGAACCACCAACTATTCAAAAATTGAGACCACTTCTTGATGAACCTACTGACACCCTACCAGTGATACTTAATCAATATAAAATAACTATCAATAGAGGATCTATCTACCTCGATAGATAAGGAGTAGCCCTATGATAATCATGAGATTGAGTTCATAAGCCCATGATCATGGCAAAATAAAGATGATAGAAAGGGTTTTTATTAAGATTTCATATTGAACTCGAATCAAATGATTAATTCATATGACGGACATTGGGTTTGATGAGTTTACTTTAACCCTAATCCTATTGGGGCTCAAGATAGAAGAACTCAATAACATAGGTAACTATATCGAGAGATTCGCTTTTAGTTCTGATGGATTGCCACTATATACTACTAGGTATTACTAGTAGATTTTGGAAGCAATTAGGATGATTTTGATGATCAATCATTCTAATTGTATGAATCAAAAAAATTCTGATCCATCAAAAGGTGTTTCGATAATGTTGATAATGGAGATCACAACAAATCTCATTACCATACAGAATTGAACCTAACTGGATCATACAAACAAGGATTTGGGTCTAGATGTCATCAATTAAGCTAAGTCAGTTTGATTGATTTGGATTAGATCCAATCAGATTCTAGGTAATCTTGCTAGCACATGATTGAGCTTGACTTTCTTCTTCTGAAATCTTTTTTTCATCGCAACCAAGTCAAATTTGATTTGACTCATTCTTGTATTTTGAATGAGTTTATTTTTCATCTAATTGAAATAAGTCCAGGTCAGATTAATTATAGAAATTAAATCCATTCATAGTCAAATTAGACTAGGGTCAAAAGTTGACATGTTTGAGAGAATTGAGGATCACCTGATCAGATATTTCTAAAAAATTCTTTAGAAATTATTTTGACTAATTTTTGGATAAGTGATAGAGGATGAGTTATGCATTGGGCATGCCAAGTTTCATGATTTTTGGAGGTATCTAGACTGAGTTATAATAGAGTTTAATTTGGATCAAACTCTTGAGGGAAGAGTCCTAGGTGTAGTGGACTCTTCCTTATCTACCTATGCTGATACCTTTTTGAATCATTTTTAGCAAAAAAAAAGATGAGATCTGGTGGTTTTTTGTGGAGAATAAGTCCTAGAGTTTTAATGATAAAAAAATGAGTTATTTTGATCAAAAGGGACTCTAAGTAGGCATTGAACATAAAAGCCTTTCTCACGTCAAAGTGCATTCAACGTAAGAAATAATTTTTCATGCCCAAAGTCTACCATCCTTGATATCCCACACCCCCTCTATCCTCTCTCTTCTTCTTTTCTACAAGCCTAAAAAGTTAGGCACAAATCTGAGAAGGTCCAGGATTTTTAGCACAATATTCAGGATCTATGCGATGGTATTCGTGTGACGGACGAGCTGCCTTCAGAAATAATTTTGAACATTCTTCAAATCAGATCTAGATCTAATTTTTGAAAAAAAAATTCATGATAAGAAGACATTTAGATCCTACCTGAGTAGATACTGTAAAGGCTAGGTGCGTGCGTGGCTCCTTCTAGAACCTCAGAAATCAACAGGATCATTATAGGATAATTAGATTATCCAATCAGGTACTTTAAATTAAATCTAATTTAATTTTAATTTTTTTAATTTTTAATATTAGATCACCATAATTAGATCTAAGAACTCTTAGATCCAATCAGATCATTTAAGAATTTTTAAAAAAAATTTTCTCAGATCTGATCAGATTTGCACGATCCTGTGGCAGAAAATAATATTTTTTCTTCAACTGGTATCAAAGCCAGGTTAGTAGTTCTTTAGATCTACCTTAGATCTAATTTTATTTTTATTTATGATCTAATATTAAAAATTTTAGATGTCACATCAGATATGATTAGATTTAAAATTAAAAAATTAAAAATTAAATAATTTAGATTAATATGTATGAGATGCATGACTAGACTTGATATAGAATAGTTCTATGTGTAGTCCAGTATGATCATGTATTTAATTTAATTAAATATAATTTTAGATCTATTTAATTTTTAGTTTTTTGATATTATAATTATTATAATCAAATTTAAAAAAATAGAAAATAAAGTTTTTAATTTTTGATTTATTTATATGAGATATGAAAGATGCATGCTTAGACTAGTCATAGAATAATTCTATAAGATGTCTAGAATAGTTTTAATTTTGATATGATCAAATTTAAAATTTTATTTTTTAGATTTAATATATGATATTTTAGATCTGAAAGTATGCATATTGATGATACATGAGATGTATGCAAGACATGTATTAGTTAGATCTTTTTATATGTAATATATGATCTAACTAGTTTTATAGTAAAAAATTATATTTTTGATTAAGAAGTTTTTCATGACCATCTGATCATAAGAATAAAGTAGGATTTAAAGGTCCTCTCCTTTCATTCGATAGGATGTTCTTATGGCATGTAGGGATGCTGTGCGTTCGTCCTTAATTAAAAATTAGAACTTATTTTTCAACAAAATTCTAAATTCTGAAATTCTAAGATTTCTATTGCATGTTTTATTCATAAATCTAAAACTTAATTAAGAATTAAGATTATAAAATTAATTAGATCTAAAATTATAAATTTTTAGATTTAAGACATATTCATAAAATTGGGTTTGGACTTGGATAGCTTAATTAGGTCTAGCGGTTGATCAAATCAAATTAAAAGTTGGTTAGGTGGGATCAAAGAAAGCTTAGATTTGATCAGCCTAATAGGATTAAATCTGGGTCAAGATCGAATCACATTGAGATGTGATTCGATCAAATCAAGATCTAATTTGGCTCCATGGTTTGAGCCTGAATTATAGGCTAATCTAATTGGTTCTGATTTGATAATTTGATGTCTAAGGTAAGTATGACAAATATGATTGACTAGTTTTTAATTGGGAGCTACTCGATTTGAATGCGTTCTTATCAAGTTAATAACATATCCCTTCCACCGATCTTACTTACCTGGCCATTTATGTCGATCTAGTTTTGATTTGAAGTGGCTAATAATTCGAACCAACCCATGCCACTAGGTTAGTCATAATTATTATGACTAAGTCAAGTCAAGTTTAAAGAGATCTAAATTAAATCTTTCTAAGAAAATATTAAGTTTAAAGTCTTCTACCATTGTAGATGTGTAGGCCCTTCCTAAGATTGATTATTCTTGGTTGGATACATTGGTTTAGTTACACCGAAAAGATGCAACCATGTCTATTAGGCATTGGATGCTATGGATTGGAGGATAGGTTGGGCCTAATATTTCAGATATGATGAGGGACCCAATCAGAAATTCAATCTATGCAAATGGTGGGTCTGACTTAACTAAGAAGTAGATCAATATTTTGGACACGGTGAGATTCATGAATTAAAGACCAAGTTAGGATATACCATGCTTAAAGAATCATTAGATAAGAGTTGTCCACTCATCGGTTGACCCATCACCAATAACTGTTAGGTGAGATGGTGAGTCAGTTGGTGGAATCGTACCATCTACTAGAAATCTATAATCATAAAGATTTTTGCATCTCTACTAAGAGAGTATAAAGATTCGAGTAAATAGTAGAAGCCTAATTTATTTAAAAATAAAATTTTTAAATAAATTATTTGAGTCTAATTACAAAATCTAACTAGAAACTTTGACTTTCTATAGAAAAATATCTGCATCTAACCCACAAGCCTGTATCCTGGACATGCATAGACTGACTGGATCTAACTATAAGGATTGACTCTAGAACTTCAAAATTATTTTGGGTTCTAAGAAGTTGACTGATATGTTGGAATAGGATCCTCCCACCTTACCAGCCCGTTCATCCGCTGATCAGAGAGCGTCTCTCAAGAAGTGGATAGATGAAGATAACAAAGCTAAGTATTACATATTGGGCTGGATGTCTGATGAGCTCTAACGCCAGCATAAAGATATTAAGACTAGCCATGAAATATTGGCTCACCTGCAAGAGTTGTTTAGTGAATAGAGTCACACAGCCAAATATCAAGTCATTAAAAGACTTTTTAAGATTCAAATGCATGATGGGCAATCGATCTAAGATCATTGTTTGATGATGATCAAAAACTTACAAGAGCTTAAGAAGCTCGATGTCAAGTTAGATCAGAATTTATGAACTGACATAATTATACAGTCCTTGATTGATTCATATGGGTAGTTCATCATGAACTACCATATGCATAAACTTCAGAATACCTTGGTTGAGCTCATGACTATGCTGGTTGTTGGTGCAGAAACTGATCGTCGCCGGAGGTCGCTGGAGTCGAGGCCGCCGAGGTCGCCGCCGGGGACCTGCAAAACAAAGTCCCGTCCGGAGCCGGTGGGGGGTGGCTCCGGCAGGACCCTCCGACGCTCAAGTTAGCTCTGGCCAACAGTAATGGAGTGCTCGGAATGAGTTTCGGAGCTTAGAGAAGAGGAGAAGAGCTTAGAGATCAGAGAGCTTAGAGATCAGAGAGCTTAGCCTTGGCGTATCTGGAGGGGTCCCTTTATAGCGGAGCTTAGTTGATGGTGACGGCCATGCCGTCTGGCAGAGAGTCATCGGGCAGCATGGAGTTCGGTACGGAGAGGACGGCATCGTCCGGTGGATCGTGGGAGCCATACTGGCACGTCGTGGGCCGCATGGAGTCCGGTACGGAGAGGAAGGCGTCGTCCGGTGGATCATGGGAGCCATACTGGCGAGTCGTGGGCCGCATGGAGTCCGGTACGGAGAGGAAGGCATCGTCCGGTGGATCGTGGGAGCCATACTGGCGAGTCGTGGGCCGCATGGAGTCCGGTACGGAAGAGGAAGGCGCCGTCCGATCTTATTGCAGGCGATAGTTCGTCCAGAGGAGTTCGGACTTGTAACAGAGTTCGGCCGAAGGGGAAACCCGGAAGGAGCTCGGCTGGCTGAAGGGTCGGCCATCTGTAGAGTTCGACCGAGGGACGATTGCCGAGGAGTTCGACCGCCTGGAGTCGGTCCGAAGGGGTTCGGCCGCCTGGGCTCGCCTGGAGTCGGTCCGAAAGGAAAACCCGGGAGGAGCTCGGGTGGCCGAACGGGCGTCTTGGAGGAGTCCGTCTCCCGAAGAAGTCCTGCCGCTTGGAGTCCAAGGAGCTCGACCGTCAGGAAGTTCGGCTGGCGGTGGGAGTTCGGCCCGGAGCCTGGCGCTGGGGAGTTCGGCAGCTAGGTAGTTCGGCCCGGACCTTGGCGCAGGGGAGTTCGGCCTCTAGGCAGTTCGACCGTGGTAGGGGCTCGGCCTGGCGCCTGGCGCTAAAGCTCTTCTGCGGCTACTGGTTGCATTGGGCCGAGCATCGGGCTAGACTTCGGCGGGAGCGGGATTTATCCCCAACACTTGCCCCCCCACTCCCAAGTTCGAAGCTCGAAGGAAGGGAGTGCAGGAAGAGCGACTGCCGAAGTCTTCTTCCAGGCCCCGTGCTCGCTGCAGCTGAAGCTCGAGGTGTAGGTCTCGTCGCCAGCCAATGTTGACGTCGAAGTTGAAACCGGAGGCCCGGGGGAGACCTTGTCTCTTAGTCGATGTTTGGAGTTGAAGTGGGACTCGTTTCCAGCCAAAATTGGTGAAGCTGATGTTGAGGCCGGAGTCAATGTCGCCCCCCGTGGTCAGGGTCGGAGTTGACATTGCCTTCATCAACCGAAGTCGATTTGGGGGAGACCTCCTCTCTTGCAGTCAAGGTTACGATCGCTTGGGGGAGATCTCGTCTCCCGCTGATGCTGACACCGAAGTTGAAGCTGAGGTCCGAAGGAGACCTCGTCTTCTGCAGCGAAGCTTGCCGTAGACTCTGGGGCTCGGCCTTGGACCTTGCTCACGTTAGGATGAGGTTCTCCTCCTGTTCCTAACGGGCTGTGGGGGTACATTCGGACCGTCGTCCGAGCTTCTCCCCCCATCCCGTCCTTCATGAACGGGGCCTTCGACTTTGCTCACGTCAGGACGAGGTTCTCCTCCTATTCCTAACGGGCTGTGGGGGCACATTCGGACCGTCGTCCGAGCTTCTCCCCCCATCCCGTCCTTCATGAACGGGGCCTTCGACTTTGCTCACGTCAGGACGAGGTTCTCCTCCTATTCCTAACGGGCTATGGGGGCACATTCGGACCGTCGTCCGAGCTTCTCCCCCCATCCCGTCCTTTATGAACGGGGCCTTCGACTTTGCTCACGCTAGGATGAGGTTCTCCTCCTGTTCCTAACGGGCTGTGGGGGCACATCCGGACCGTCGTCCGAGCTTCTCCCCCCATCCCGTCCTTCGTGAACGGGGCCTTCGACTTTGCTCACGCTAGGATGAGGTTCTCCTCCTGTTCCTAACGGGCTGTGGGGGCACATACGGACCGTCGTCCGAGCTTCTCCCCCCATCCCGTCCTTCGTGAACGGGGCCTTCGACTTTGCTCACGCTAGGATGAGGTTCTCCTCCTGTTCCTAACGGGCTGTGGGGGCACATCCGGACCGTCGTCCGAGCTTCTCCCCCCATCCCGTCCTTCGTGAACGGGGCCTTCGAACTTTGCTCACGCTAGGATGAGGTTCTCCTCCTATTCCTAACGGGCTGTGGGGGCACATCCGGACCGTCGTCCGAGCTTCTCCCCCCATCCCGTCCTTCGTGAACGGGGCCTTCGACTTCGCTCATGTCAGGACGAGGCTCTCCTCCTATTCCTAACGGGACATTTCCGCTCGCTTTTTCCCAGCGATCCTGAAACGATAGTGTCGAGCAATGGGGTTTTATTGAGGGAAACTACTGGTAGTACATTCTCAGGTTTTCTGAGTTCCAAGGTCGGGGAAGCGCTAGTCCTCCGAGCTCCTTTAGGCGATAGGTTCCAGGTCGGATGACCTCTACCACTTCGTACGGACCTTCCCAATTTGGGACGAGCTTCCCTTGACTCTGGGGCTGAGAGACGGCTGCTCGTCGAAGCACCAAGTCCCCAACTCTGAATGCCTTGCTTTTGACTCTGGAATTATAATACTGAGCCACCTTCCGTCGGTAGGCGGCCATCCGGATGTGGGCTGCCTCCCTTTTTTCTTCTAGAAGGTTGAGGTTGGCTCTGAGGTCCTGGGGGTTGAGTTGCTCGTTGAAGCCCACGATTCGAGCAGACGAAAGTTTGAGCTCGATCGGGATGACTGCCTCGGTGCCGAAGGCCAAGGCGAAGGGTGTCTCGCCGGTCGGTACCCTCTGCGTAGTTCAGGTATGCCCAGAGGACGTGGTAGAGTTCGTCCGCCCAGGCCCCTTTTGCCCTATCGAGCCTCGTTTTGAGGCCTTGCAGCAGAGTCCGATTGGTCACCTCGGCTTCCCCATTGGCTTGCGGATGAGCCACCGATGTGAAGTGGTGGGAGATGTTTAGTCCTTCGCAGAACTCGGCAAACCGTGCTCCAGTGAACTGTCGCCCATTATCGGTTATGAGGGCTCGGGGCAGACCGAACCGACAGATCAGCATCTTCCAGACGAAGTCCTGCACCTTGGCCTCGGTGATCTTCGCTAGTGGTTCCGCCTCGACCCACTTGGTAAAGTAGTCAATCGCGACCAGGAGGAACTTCCGTTGTCCGAACGCCGTTGGGAAGGGGCCGAGGATGTCCATTCCCCACTGCGTGAAGGGCCAGGGTGCAGTGAGCGGAGTGAGTTCGGACGTCGGCTGCCTTTGCACGCTGGCATTCTTCTGGCAGCGGTCACATTTCTTCACGTATTTGTGGAATCATGAAGTAGGGTTGGCCAGTAGTACCCTTGCCGAAGTAGTCTTTGCGATAGGGATCTGACTCCTGCGTGACTCCCGCAGAGTCCTTCGTGGACATCCCGTAGCGTGATGTAGGCCTCAGAGGGTCGGAGGCACCTCAGCAACGGGAGGGAGTACGACCTTTTATATAACCTGCCCTCGTACAAGACGTAGCGGGAGGCTTGACTCCTGAGCTTCCGAGCTTCTTTCTGGTCGTGAGGGAGGACCCCTTCTTTGAGGTAGGCGATCAGCGGGTCGATCCAGCTGGGCTCGAAGTCCGTCCGCAGGATGGCCTGAGGTTCTTCAGTGGTCGGGCACTTCAGAGTTTCCAGAAACACTTCTTTTGGTAGTTCGGCCGGGGCAGAAGTGGCCAACTTGGAGAGAAGGTCGGCCCTTGTATTCTCGGTCCTTGGGATGTGCCGAATGTCGAAGCTGTCGAAGGCTGGTACCAAGTTCTTCACCTTCCCGAGGTACATCACCATGCTTTCCTCCCGTGCCTCGTAGCTGCCGCCGACCTGACCGACCACCAACTGGGAATCGCTATAGACTTGAAGCCGACCCACCTTCAATTCCCTGGCTATCTGCAGCCCGGCTATCAGTGCTTCATACTCGGCCCCATTGTTGGTTGTGGGAAACTCGAAGCGCAGTGCGTACTCGGCGACGATCCCCTCGGGGCTAACCAGGACCAGCCCTGCGCCGGCCCCGCCGGAGTTGGATGAGCCATCCACGTGCAGAACCCAGGCACCTTCAAGAAGGTCGGCCCTTTCTTCAGGGAAGCTCGACCGTCACAGCTCGGCTTCGTTGGGGCTTGGTCTCCCTCCGATGATAGTCTCGCTTGATTCAAGTTCGGCTTCAACTGGTATGGTGCATTCCAGCACAAAGTCCGCCAGTATCTGAGCCTTGATCGATGGTCTGGGCCGGTAATTGATGTCGAACTCCGTGAGCTCGATCGCCCATTTGGCGATTCTTCCTGAAGCGTCTGCTCGGTGGAGGACGGCTCTTATTGGTTGGTCCGTGAGGACCGTTATGGTATGCTCCTGAAAGTAAGGTCGGAGCCTCCTGGCAGCAATTAGAAGATAGTAAATTAATTTTTCTAACTTGGAGTACCTGGTCTCCGCGTCCCTCAGGGCTCGGCTCACGTAGTAGACTGGTTGTTGCGCCTTTGCATCTTCCCTGACCAGGACAGCCGCCAGGGCCATTGGAGAGACAGCTAGGTACAGGAGCAGCCCTTCTCCAGGTTCGGGCTTTGCCAGCAGCGGGGGCGCACCGAGGTAGTTTTTGAGCTCCTCGAATGCTTGTTTGCACTCCGCTGTCCAGCAAAAATCTTTCGATCGCCTAAGGACCTGGAAGAAGGGCAGGCACCGCTCAGCTGACCTCGAGACAAAGCGGTTCAGGGACGCCACCTTCCCGGCCAGGCGCTGAACTTTCTTAATTGTTTTCGGGGCAGTCATCTCCTGAATGGCTCGGATTTTCTCGGGATTTGCCTCGATTCCACGTCTCGACACCATGAATCCTAGAAATTTTCCGGAGGTCACGCCGAAGGCGCATTTGGTCGGGTTCAACTTCATCTTGTGCCTCCTGAGCGCACCGAAAGTTTCTTCAAGGTCGGCGAGGTGGTCTGTCGAGGCTCGGCTTTTGACTAGCATGTCGTCCACGTACACCTCCATGTTGCGGCCGATCTGTCCCTTGAAGACCTTATTGACCAAGCGCTGGTAAGTGGCTCCTGCATTCTTGAGTCCGAAAGGCATGACCCGCGGGAGGAAGGAGTATGACGAAGTTCTTCTATGCGTCGGCCCATTTCCAAGAGCCTTTGATCCAGGAAATCTTCGCGATCCTTAATCCCTAAGGTCTTCTCGCAGAATAGGTGCGAAGCCTCTCCCTGGGTCGAGCCGCGGTCCGAGCTGGGGCTCTTTGCCGGTTGCCCTTCTCTCCCGAGGACCGGAGGTCGGGTAGCCCACATCGGTCGCTCCTGGACTGGGTTCCAGGGCTCTGGGGAACCCCGCGCTGGTCGAGCGGGTGCCGGACCCCGCGAATGCGTGGCCTGCACTGCCTGCACCACCTCCGTAAGATCGCGGACCTGCTGGGCAAGCAGGTCGAACTGCTCCGCATCTACCGTAAGTACGGAGCGGGCCCGTGTTGCCGGGGCCGGAGTGGGAGTGGACGGACCCGAACGGGATCGGGCCACGGAGGCTGCCGACCTCTGGGTCGAGGCTCTTCTGAGGGGCATTTTTCTTTCCAAAAAAGAAATCCTGAAGAGGGAGAAGAGAGATCCAGAGCAGGGGAAGGAAATCGTCGCCGAGCACTCCTTTAAGAACAGGGGAACCTCGGAGGTTCGGGCCCTTCCTCTAGCGCCAATCTGTTGGTGCAGAAACTGGTCGTTGCCGGAGGTCGCTGGAGTTGAGGCCGCCGAGGTCACCGTCGGGGACCTGCAAAACAAAGTCCCGTCCGGAGCCGGTGGGGGGTGGCTCCGGCAGGACCCTCCGACGCTCAAGTCAGCTCTGGCCAACAGTAATGGAGTGCTCGGAATGAGTTCCGGAGCTTAGAGAAGAGGAGAAGAGCTTAGAGATCAGAGAGCTTAGAGATCAGAGAGCTTAGCCTTGGCGTATCTGGAGGGGTCCCTTTATAGCGGAGCTTAGTTGATGGTGACGGCCATGCCGTCTGGCAGAGAGTCGTCGGGCAGCATGGAGTTCGGTACGGAGAGGACGGCATCATCCGGTGGATCGTGGGAGCCATACTGGCACGTCGTGGGCCGCATGGAGTCCGGTACGGAGAGGAAGGCATCGTCCGGTGGATCGTGGGAGCCATACTGGCGAGTCGTGGGCCGCATGGAGTCCGGTACGGAGAGGAAGGCGTCGTCCGGTGGATCGTGGGAGCCATACTGGCGAGTCGTGGGCCGCATGGAGTTCCGGTACGGAGAGGAAGGCGCCGTCCGGTCTTATTGCAGGCGACAGTTCGTCCAGAGGAGTTCGGACTTGTAACAGAGTTCGGCCGAAGGGGAAACCCGGGAGGAGCTCGGCTGGCTGAAGGGTCGGCCATCTGTAGAGTTCGGCCGAGGGACGATTGCCGAGGAGTTCGACCGCCTGGAGTCGGTCCGAAGGGGTTCGGCCGCCTGGGCTCGCCTGAAGTCGGTCCGAAAGGAAAACCCGGGAGGAGCTCGGGTGGCCGAACGGGCGTCTGGGAGGAGTCCGTCTCCCGAAGAAGTCCTGCCGCTTGGAGTCCAAGGAGCTCGGCCGTCAGGAAGTTCGGCTGGCGGTGGAAGTTCGGCCCGGAGCCTGGCGCTGGGGAGTTTGACAGCTAGGTAGTTCGTTCCGGACCTTGGCGCAGGGGAGTTCGGCCTCTAGGCAGTTCGGCCGTGGTAGGGGCTCGGCCTGGCGCCTGGCGCTAAAGCTCTTCTGCGGCTACTGGTTGCATTGGGCCGAGCATCGGGCAAGACTTCGGCGAGAGCGGGATTTATCCCCAACACTGGTTATTACTGAGTTTTCAATGAAAAGTTTTAAAGGCTCAATACTTGATATGGAGCAGACTTCTTCTAAGAGAAAGTCTTTTGGAAAGAAGAAGAAGTCCATGAAGAAGTAGAAGATGAATGGTGGGAAGAAGAAGAAGGCAGAGTCGAAGAAAAAGACTGCTGATAAAGAAAAATATTTTTATTATAATATTGACGGTCATTGGAAGCGAAACTATCCTCTTTACCTGGCCAGCCTAATGAACAAGGAGGCAGGTCATTCTGGAGGTATGCTCGTTATAGAATCTAATCTTATGGTTTCATCTGCATCTAGTTGGGTGCTTAACTCTAGTTCTAGTGATCACTTATGCACTTCTATGCAGGATCTTGAGGATAGCAGGAGGTTGAGGGATGGTGAAATGATCCTACGCATCAGAAATGGAATAAAAGTTGCTGCTATGGCTGTGGGAATCTATTCTCTGCAATTATCATCAGGATTAGATTTAGTACTTAGGGACTATTTTTATGTGCCTACAACAAGTAAGAATTTGATTTTTATTTTATGTTTAGCACAGGAAGGCTATGTAATTAGTTTTCTTAAGGATCATTATAATATTCTTTATAAAAAAAATAAAATTGCTAGTGGTTTTCTTATAAATGGTCTCTATCGGTTACATATTGATGTTTCTATTTTTAATATCGAGCAAAATATGAATACCATAGGATCAAAATGACCTAGGGATAGTCTAAAAGATAGGTATCTTTGGCACCTTATGCTAGGTCATATAGCTGAAGATAGGATTAATAAATTGGAGAAATTCAGGCTATTAAGTTCATTGACTTTCGAGTCATATCCAATTTATGAATCGTGCCTTCATGGCAAAATGACTAAGCTTCCTTTTATGGGACATGGGGAAAGGGCCACAGACCTGCTTGCCTTAGTACATACTAATGTATGCGGTCCATTTGATTTGCCAGTCAGAGGCAATTACATCTACTTCATCATCTTTATCGATGATTTATCTTAGTATGGGTATGTATATTTGATGCGACATAAGTCTGAAGCTTTTGAAAAGTTCAAAAAATTTAGACTCGAAGTAGAAAAATAAATAGAAAAATTTATTAAAATTCTTTGATCAGATTGAGGAGGCGAATATCTTAGTCCAAATTTTTTAGACTATCTTAAGGACAATGGCATAGTCTCTCAATGAACTCTACCTGAAATATCTTAACTCAATAGGATTTCAGAATGAAGAAATTGGATCCTATTAGATATGGTTCGATCCATGATGAGCTTTATAGACCTTCCTGAGTTTTTTTAGAGACATAGTCTGTTGATCGCTATGTATATATTAAATATGGTTTCATCTATAAAATCATTTCTACCACATCATATAAGATATGGCATGGTAAGAAACCAAGTCTGAGTCATCTCAAAATTTGGGATTGTTCGGCCCATGTCAAGAGATAATAGACGGATAAATTAGAGTCTAGGTTCTTTAAAGCTCGATTTATTGGATATCCTAAAGAGTCATTAGGATATTTTTTCTATCTCTCAGAAGATCATAATGTGATTGTGAGTCAACACACTATTTTTCTTAAAAAATAGTTTATTCAAGATGATGGCATCAAAAGATAGATTAGGCTCGAGAAGAAAATCTTCCAAGAGCCACGAGCCAAGGAACCTATGGAACCCATCAGATTGAGCCAGTCCAATCACTACCTCGTTCATCTCATAGATTAGAAAGGATTTTTCATCTCCCTAAAAGATATTTAGGTACTATTTTAGAGGATGTAGAAGAAATGTTCCTCACAGAAAAAAGGATTCATGGTGATGATCCCGAAACCTATGATGAGGCGATATCAGATATCGACTCCAAAAAATGGTTAGAGTCAATAAAATAAGAGATTGACTCAATGCGCTCGAACCAAGTCTGGATTTTGATAGATCCA
The DNA here is from genome assembly GCA_006176705.1 of Cocos nucifera. Classification (NCBI taxonomy): domain Eukaryota; kingdom Viridiplantae; phylum Streptophyta; class Magnoliopsida; order Arecales; family Arecaceae; genus Cocos; species Cocos nucifera. The sequence continues at coordinate 139,843 of QRFJ01003553.1, forward strand.
CCTGAAGGTATAGTACCTATTGGGTGTAAATGGATCTTCAAGAGAAAGATAGGTACTGATGGAAATGTAGGGACATTCAAAGCAAGGCTCATAGCAAAAGGGTATAGTTAGCGTGAAGGCATTGACTATCAGGATACTTTTTCACTAGTAGTTATGCTCAAATCCATCCGCACATTGCTTGCTGTTGCAGTCTATTTCAATTATAAAATATGAGAGATGGATGTAAAAATAATATTCTTAAATGGATATCTTGAGGAAGATATTTATATGGAACAGCTGCTGGATTTCACATCACAAGGTCTGTAAGCTGTAAAGATCTATATGTGGACTTAAGTAAGTATCTCGGAGTTGGAATGCTCATTTCAATGATATGATCAAATCATTTAGATTCATCAAGAATGAGGAGAAGCCCTGTATTTTCAAAAAGATCAGTGGAAGCGCTGTTATCTTTCTCGTACTATACGTGGATGACATCCTCCTAATTGAAAATGATATTTCCATATTGACTATAGTCAAAATATGGTTGTCTAAAGAATTCTCCATGAAAGACCTAGGAGAGGCATCCTTTATTCTAGAAATTAAGGTCTATAGAGATAGACCAAATAGAATGCTGGGTCTCTCACAGAAAATGTACATAGAGGAGGTGCTAAAGAGATTTAGCATGAAAAACTTCAAGAGGGGATTGGTGCCCTTCAGACATGGCATTCATCTCTCCAAGAAGATGTGTTCCAACACACATAAGGAGATTGAACACATGAGCAAGATCCTTTATGCTTCAGCAATAGGAAGCCTCATGTATGCCATGCTATGTACAAGATCTGATATTGTCCATACTATGAGTGTCACGAGCAGGTATCAGTCGAATTTAGGTAAAGAGCACTGGATTTCTATGAAATATATTCTTAAGTACTTGAGAAGGACTAAGGATATATTTCTAGTCTTTAGTAATAGAGAACTCCAGGTCCAGGGGTATACAAACTTGGATTTTATATCCGATATAGATGATCAAAAGTCAACATCTGAAAGTCTGTTTGTGTGCAATGGTGGTGCTGTCAACTAAAAGAGTTCCAAGTAGACTATGATAGCAGATTCAACCATGAAAGCAGAGTACATCACTGCATTGAAAATTGCAAAGGAGGCATTTTGGTATAAAAAGTTTGCCACAAAGCTCAGAGTGATGCCATTAGATGCCATCCCTCTGTACTGCGACAACAATGGCACCATAGCCCTAGCTAAGGAGTTAAGGTCTCACCAGAAATCTAAGCACATCAAGCGATGATACCACCTCATCCGCGTTACCTCGAGAAGGGATACGTCGAGGTCAAGAGAGTCGACACTACAAATAATATGGTTGACCCGCTGATAAAGTCATTGAGCCAGCAGAAGATCGAAGCCCATCTTGAGAAGATAGGACTTAGATTTGTAGCCAATTAGCTTTTGGTCAAGTGGGAGTTTGTTGGATGTGTGCCCTAGAAGCCAGATTGGCTGTCACTTGTAATATACTTCTAAGGATAATTTTATAATTTTGATTATAAATTAATGAATGGGTTATCTTCTATCATAGTGTGTATTTAAAAGTGTCTGTAATACATTCTTTGAATTAATGGTAATGACAATTTATATTTTCAAGAGTTGAAAATTTAAGACATGAATTTTCATAGTTAACTTATAAACTACTCTCGACCGTAGGATCATCATGAGGATTGTGATCGATTCAAAAGATTGGTATACAATCATTTTTTTTGGATAGACGTGTCTTGAGTCTATAGTGTGGAGACACCGGAGCGAGAGTACAGATACTCGTTAGAGAATGAGGGCACTGAGCGTGACCACCTCGAGTAGTCATAAGGAAGTCTATCTTCTCATCGATGATTGACTTGATGCTGCAGTGGTGTATCTGATTTTTTGACTTGAGGTGCATCGATAGTTCACCTTGAGGGTGTTATAGTTTGACGATACCATAACTCAATCTTCTAGCCATTCAGAATTCTGAGGTGTATGTTGGTTATAATATGTTCATTGTAGAAATTGGATTGCACCAATAGGAGATTTATCTACCTCAGTAGATGAGGAGTAGCCCAATGATAATCATGAGATTGAGTTCATAAGCCCATGGATATGGAAAAATAAAGATGATAGAAAGAGTTTCTATTAGGGTTTCATATTGGACTCGAATTGAATGATTAATTCATATGACGGACATTGGATTTGACAAGTTCATCTTAACTCTAATCCTATCGGAGCTCAAGATAGAAGAATCCAATCACATAGGTAACTATACTGAGAGGATCGCTTTTAGTTTTGATGGGTTGCCACCATATACTACTAGGTGCCACTAGTAGATTTTGGGAGCAATTAGGATGATTTTGATGATCAATCATTCTAATTGTATGAATCAGAAAAGTTCTGATCCATCAAAAAGTGTTTCGATAATGTTGATAATGGAGATCGTGACATATCTTATTACCATACAGAATTGAACCTAACTGGATCACATAAACAAGAATTTGAGTCTGGATGTCATCAATTGAGCTAAGCCAGTTTGATTGATGTTGATTAGATCCAATCAAGTTCAAGGTAATCGTGCTAGCACATGATTGAGCCTGACTTTCTCCTTCTGAAATCTTTCTGATTCATTGCAACTGGGTCAAATTTGATTTGACTTATTCTTATGTTTTGAATGAATTTATTTTTTATCTGATTGGAACAAGTTCAGATCAAATTAATTATAGAAATTAAATTCATTCATAGTCAAATTGGACTTGGGTCAAAAGTTGATCTATTTGAGAGAATTGAGGGTCACCTGATCAGATGCTTCTAAAAATTTTTTTAGAAATTATTTTGATCTAATTTTTGGTTATGTGATAGAGCATGAGTTATGCATTGGGTATACCAAATTTTATGATTTTTTAAGATGTCCAAACTGAGTTATGATAGAGTTTGATTTGGATCAAACTCTTGAGGGAAGAGTCTTAGGCGTAGTGGACTCTTCCTTATCTACTCATGCCTATATCTTTTTGAATCATTTTTGGCAAAAAAAAATAGATGAGATCTGATGGTTTTTCATGGAGAATAAGTCCTAGAGTCCTAATAATAAAAAAAAAAGAGTTATTTTAATCAAAAGAGACTCAAAGTAGGAGTTGGACATAAAAGTCTTTCTCACGTTAAAGTGCATTCAATGCAAGAAATAATTTTCCATGCCCAAAGTCTACTATCCCTGATATCCTACACCCCCTATATCCTCTCTCTTCTTCTCTTCTATAAGCCTAAAAAGTTAGGCATAAATCTAAAAAGAAGGTCCAATATTTTTGGCACAATATTCAGGATCGATGCGATGGTGTTTGTGTGACGGACAAGCTGCCTTCAAAAATAGTTTTGAAGGTTCTTCGGATTAGATCTAGACATGATTTTTGACAAAAAGATTCATGAGGAAAAAACATTCAAATCTTGCCCGAGTGGATATCGGTAGAGGCCAGGCATGGGCGTGGCTCCTTTCAGAACCTCAGGAATCAATAAGATCATTACAGGATAATTAGATTACCCCATCAGATACTTTAAATTAAATCTAATTTAATTTTAATTTTTTTTAATTTTTAATATCAGATCATCATAATTAGATCTAAGAACTCTTAGATCTGATAAGATCATTTAAAAATTTTTAGAAAAATCCTCCTTAGATCTGATCAGATCTGCACAATCTTGTGGTGGAAAATAATATTTTTTCTTTAATCAGGAGATTTGTTCAATCTGTGCCAGCCCAGCCCATCATATAAGTGAATGTTCTACGACTGCACCATTTTTACTTTTCATCCAAGAACAAGTTTAAGCTACTCAAGGCTACTCTAAGCTGGTTAATGATCCTTTTTCAAATTCATATAATCCTAATTAGAGGAACCATTCTAATTTTTCTTAGATATTTCAATAGACTCAGGTTCAGACCCAAATTCCACATGTTCAAAATAAGCCCCAATACCAAAATTATGCTTATAATAGAGGTTAGCCTAGTCAGTTTACCCAGCTATTATATTATAATTAGCCATTATACCCACTTCTTCAACAAACCAATCTAGCTGATGACATATTTAATCAACTATAATAATTAATCCTCTCTCTACAACAATCGATACTGACTCAGTAACAATTCATCGACAGGCTAGAAGCACAAATAGGATAATTAGCTGAGTCTAATATGAGGAGAGAACTAGATCAACTATTGAGCCAATCGATTCTTATAACCAACCCACCTATTATCTATCAATCATCTAGACCAAATTATCAATCTAATATCCTACTTAAGAATCTTCAACTAGAGAATGCTAAAGTAATTTCTAAATTTAAAAGTTGTAGGATTCTTATGAATCCATACTAAGATCAGGTAAGAGAGGCTAGTATTGATGCTAGCTAAAATAAAAATAAAGAAGAAGAGGTTAGTACTAAGACTAACCGTATAGAAGAACCTGAGCACGAAACTAGTGTTGATGCTTGTTCCAATATGAGTGAAACTGATAGAGAGTAGAAGAGAGTGGATGATTTACCTAAGACCTATAAACTAATAGTACCATTTTCTTCAATCCTAGAAGTCAGTTCTTCTTATAAAAATCAAGGGGTATGTAATGAATAGTTAATAGAGTTTTTTAAATAAGATCATCTTAATTTACCTCTAGAACAAAAGCCGCTTTTAGTTACCCTTCCAGTATCCATTGCACCAAACTTATCTTCTAATACAAAAACTCAATACATGAGTATTTTAGAAAGATAAATAGAAGAAATTCTTAATAAATATGGATCTGAGAATAGGGTCGCATCCTATATTCCCATAATTAATAATGAATATATCAATAAAAGGGATAAGAAACTATCTCCATGAGATTGACAATCCAAAATCATTAGAATTTGTCAATCTAATATTTGATACGGGATAAGTATGCTGCATTGTGTCTGGCTAAAAATGATAAACTTAGCGCTTGTTGGAAGACAATATAATATTTAGTTTTTTTATTTAATTTATTTTTTTTAATTTATTTTTTTAGAATATTTTGAATAAGTTAGAGGGAGAGCCCAAATTTTTAATGGCATATGCTGGACCATAAACATATTGAGTCAAATGTATTCTTTCCTATTTTTTATTATATCCTTTTATTTTTTTTCTTCATTGAGGACAATAGCGATTAAATTGGAATGAAAAATAATAAAAATTTTTAAATTTTATTTTTTTTAAATCTTTGAAAAAGTTAGTATTTAGTATTTAGATATCCGATTATGCTTAAGAATCGAGTTGAACTAAGCATTTTTAAAAGAAAATTGATGCATGAGTGGTCTTAGGGCTAGGACAAAAGTTGTCCTAGGATGGAGGTGGTGTTTAGTCCTTTATAGGCTTGAGATCCAGGTATTAAGGATCTTGAAGGACCTGGTTGGTGCTTCGAAGATTTAGGATACAAGATGGAGTAAGGAACCAAAGTCGAAGCATGAAGACTGCAGAAAGGATTCTTCTGTAGGTTAGCCAACTCAGTCTGAGACTAGGTCGGCTAGTCTCATTGGACGGCCAAATAAAGAGGAGCGTGTTTGGGATTGTAGGCTGGCACTCAACTAGGTCGGCTCAGTTCGAAATAGAGCCGATCCGGTCTTAGGTTAGCCGGCTCAATGCTGAGAATTTATAAGATATTGAGAGATCAAGTATTAAAAAAATCTAATAAAAAGATAAGTTTAGAACATAAATATTTTTTTTTTGAGCATTTCTGATTTTTTCTACCAACATCAAAGAAGAGCCTACTTTAATGGGATGTGTAGGATAACTATACATTTTTTATATTAAAACATTTAAAATAAAATAGTTTTTAAGTACTTGTCACTAAGTAACTGGACCCATTGTCTAAGCAAGTATTGAATTTTATGTCAAAAGATGGAAATAACAAAGAAGCTTATTGTAAAACCAGTCTTAATTTATAGTCTGTTTGATTTGAGCTAGTAAATCCGAGGGATATTTTATATCTAGTATCCTAAAGCTAACTAATTTGGAAGTCATTAGCCTAAGATTCGCTATATGGATTAAATAGAAAGCTTAAAAGGCTAAGGTACTAAATAGTGATACAATATTAAAAAATATTAATTTTTTATCGAGTATCTGGATCTCGTTATCTAAGTAAGCAATGATATTCACATAAAAAAATAGGTAATATAAAAAATTAATAAATAAGGGGCGAAAGTAGCAATACACTTACCTATATGAAAGTTTTGATAATTCAGAGATTAAGAAAAGGATAATTTAAAAAAAGTTTAAAAAATTTAATGTTCTTCACTTAATTTTTATATTGATAAATATTAATACCTCAATGACATACCTCATTTATGCTCTACTGAATATCAATGGCCATTTTAAAAATTACTTGGGTAAAATTTAAAATTTTAAAGTTAAAAGATAACTAAAGCTAAATTTTTTTTTTATTCGAGGGTGAGCAAAATTTAAGTTGGAGGATGTGATAAGTATCATAAATATATCAATAAAAATATTAATTTATAAATTAATTTATTTTTATTTTTAAAAATTAATATTTTTATTTATCTTTTATAGAAAAGATGATTATCAAATAAAAGAATTTGATTTATAAATATAAAAAAATAAAATTGAAAGTAAATCATATTCAAGATGGATTCAGAATAGAGACTCAAAAGACAAGCTAAATTTTAGCCCAAAATTAGCTCAAATTCGGCCCAAATTCAAAAGAGATGCAAGCCAAATTCAAATTCAAATAAAATGGGGCCCATGTGCATTTAAGGCTATTACCGTGGAGAAAAAGTTTTGTTGCCCATGGTAGATTGGGTTTCTGCATGGAGCCGAAGGAAGCTGCTGTCATGCACGTGGAAACCCAATAGAGAGAATGCGTAGCTAGCTGGCACGAATGTAAAAGCAGGAATTAAATGCTGAGAGTGGCCGAAGATGCATGGCTTCACGCGGCTTGATGCATGATTGTGAAAGTAGAGTTTGAGAAGAATTTAGACATTGAAATAGACTGAAACTTGGACTTCCACGGATGCATCCTATACCATTCTATTGGTCCCACATTGGTAAATTAAAAGAATTTTTTTTCCTCTAATATCTATAAATAGGACCTACCTTTGATCATGAAAAAGTTATCGTACAAAATGAAAGTTATGTTTGAATTAGAGGCTACTTCAAGACAATGGATGCTGCAAAGAAGATCTGTCTCCTATACCATTTTCATGCCGATGCCGATTTAAGATCGAGATTACATCTTTTCTAGTTTTTCTTTCTTTCTGCTATTTTAAATTTCATATATTTAAACTTTAAATTAAATTCTATTTAATATAAATTTTATTTTCTGCTCTTTAAATTTCAGTCTTTTATTTCTGTTATTTTAATTTTCTACTCTTTAAATTTTTATATTTTAATTTTATTATACTTTATTTTTATTGCAAGTATGTGCTAAGATCTAACTAGTAGATCTTAGTACCAAGTTTAATTTTTTACACATTTAATTTTTATTTTTTATTTATAATTCTATTTTTTAACTTTAATTTTATTTTTTAAATTTTTTTTCTTTTTTTATAAAAAAATTAAAAATTTTAAAATTAAAATTCTGTCTTCTCTATGGATTCGATCCGACTCACTATTTTCTACATAATTTTAATTATTTAAGAAGTCAAAATTAAACTGATAAATACGGTGTCTTAACAACAACATCATGCTTTTATCACGGATGCACATCTTGACCATCTTCATTTGCATGTTCTTTTCTTAGAAATCTAGTACTTAAAAAATTTTTAAAAATATTGCATTGTATATAACGATAGACTCCTCTTTTAATTAATGTACATATTATTCGGTATCCATATATTTTTATATTTTTGTATAGGTAGGAGGATTATGTACATTGATTAATTAACTATCCAGTTTGGATAGTTTGAGAATTGTAATTAATTCTATAGGTAATTACGGTAATTAAATAACATATTGAGGGTTTGAGAGAAATTTCAAACAGCATTTTTCTTTAGTTCTCCTCACACATCTTCAACTGCGTGAGGAGAACTAAAAAGAAATACTATTGAAATTTCTTTCAGCCTCTATTACATATCATTTATTTACTGTAATTGATCTATAGAATTAATGCAATTTCTGAATAGGATAGGATCTTCTATACCTATTAGTTGATAATAGGATTCATTTGTTATATAAGCCATTTTAAATGATAAACTATTAATAAGCATTTTATCTTGTATTTGTATATGCAAAATTCTTAGATAGTATACCATGGATTGTAGTTTGATGGACCGTCGAGTAGTCAATGGAGTGATTTTTACTGAATAAGAAGGATGTCAAGTACTTCTATGAGTATGCTTTTAGGAATGATGTACTCTTAGTTCAAGGACGGACTCATTATCCTTATAAGAGATGTGTCAATAGAGAAATGCTTGATAGGAACATAATAATTATCTATTTATATAGGAGTGAATTTATGCCAAACTATAAGCACTGGATAATTCTACTTATGAATTTATGCCAAACTACCAGCATGAGAAGATGTGGGAGACAATTACAAAGGATAGAAGTCATCAGCAGGATAGAGACATAGATAGAATGGTAGACATGATTATGAATGTGGCTAGTTCTAAATTTGATGTCGATATGGAGTATGATCCAAAGCTAGGAGCGATGATTTCTATCATATGCTGAAAGATGCTAATGAATCACTATGGCCAAAATATAAAATATATACTGTATTATCAAATGTGTCAGAGTAGTTAAACTTGAAGGTCGAGTTTAATATAACGGTCAATTGTTATGATAAAATGATAGCAATAATAAAGAAGATGTTACCAAAGAATGAGAAACTTGTTGGGAGTTTCTATGCTTCAAAGAAAATGGTAAAAGGATTAGACATGGGATACTGGGATACGAAAAAATAGATGCATACTATAATGATTGCATGTTTTTCTATAAGGAGGACCAACTGAAGAGTTCATATGATGTATGTGGTGAAAGCCGATTTAAGTTGAGATAAAAGGATAGAAATCAAAAGAATATACCATATATGATTCTTCGATACCTTCCTCTCACTTCTAGGCTTCGAAGGCTCTTTATTTATCCAAGAGTATTGCTAGATAGATGAGATGGTATAAAGAAGGGATTTATAACCACACCGATATGATGAGTTATCTATCGGACAGTGAGGTATAGAAGAAATTTGAAGTTTTCCATCCTTTATTTGCTCAAGAATTATGCAATGTCTAACTAGATCTGGCTATGGATGGGTTTACACCATTCAGTCATGCAGCGGCCTCTTATTCATATTGGCCAGTTTTTATTACTATATATAATCTACTACTTGGGATATGCACGAAAGAACATAACTTCCTTTTTACATTAGTTATTTTTAGACCGCGGTGCCCTAGTAGAAGCATTGATGTATATCTAAAGCTTCTTGCTAATGAGCTGAAATTCTTATGGTCTGATGGCATACAGACATTTGATGTATCAAAGAAGTAGAATTTTGTAATGAAGGCTGCATTGATGTGGACCATTAGCGACTTTTTTGCTTATGGGATACTTTTAAGATGGAGCACTCATAAGAAGCTAGCATGTCCCTATTACATAGAGAATACAAAATTATTTCAACTTGAGCATGATCATAAGTCCTGCTGGTTTAATTATCATCATCAATTTCTCTCCGAGCATCATCCTTTTCAAAAGCAACGAGACTGTTTCATGAGGAATAAGATAAAGAAGGACCATGCACCCCATACTTCAGTGGTATGAAAGTATTTCAGAGGATATCCTAAATAGATGAAGTCTAGTTTGGCATACTATTTGACAAGCAGAAACCTCGAAGGTTCGGTAGAACTCATAACTAAATGAAATGCAGTATCTTCTAGAAATTACTATACTAATCCATCAATTTGATCCATCATAACCTTGATGTCATGCACATTAAGAAGAATATATTCGATAATATTTTCTACACTATTATAAATGTCAAGGGCAAGATGAAGGTTAACCCTAAGACTCGAGCTGATATGAAGAACATATATAAGCATCCTCTATTAGAGCTGGTTGAGGTGTTACCTAAAAAATTTTGAAAGTCGAAAGCATCTTACACCTTATCAAGAGAGAAATTGAAGGATATATATGAATGATGTAAAAATCTTAAATTTCTGGATGGTTATGCAAGTAATCTATATTGGTGCATCAATGTTAAAGATTATGGATTCTATGGGCTAAAGAACCATGACTGCCATGTCTTCATGCAATGATTACTCCCATTGGCTTGGCGAGATCTCCTTCCTAACTCCTTATGGAGTTCTTTGACCAAGCTTAGTCTTTTCTTCAAAGATATTTGTGCTATCGAATTATCCACTAACCACATCTCCAGTCTTGAGGTTAGCAGTGTAGAGACTAGATGCAAGTTGAAGAAGATATTCTCTCCTAGTTTCTTCGACTCAATGGAGTATCTCGTGAATTATCTACATATGAAGCTAAGATGGGGGGACCAGTGTAGTATAGATGGATGTATCCATTTGAAAGATACATGCACAATCTCAAGAAGAAAGCAAAAAATAAGGCTAGAGTCGAAGGTTCTATTATAGAGGTTTACATAATTAAAGAAATTTCTAATTTCAGTAGATGCTACTTTAACCCTAGTGTGAAGACAAAGTTGACTCAAGTAGGTCAAAATGATGATAGTGGTGAGGGATCGAGATGGAGATCTCAATATTTGCCTATCTCGCTCATGAATTTGGACATGAGATTCGTTGGGTATTAACTAATACTAAAATTCGAAAGGCAAAGACATACATTTTGCTAAACTGCATGGAGGTTGATCCATATGTTGAGTAAGTATCCATCATAATCTCAACTCTTTAATCACTTATCATCCTATATTTATCTTATGCATGTATAAGCAATATGATGAGATGTTGAGATAGGACAATCCGATGATAACGAGGAAGAAATTTCCACTCAGTGCTCATAGAACTTTATAAATTTGTTCCATTAACTGGTAAGCAACCATTATCATTTTATTTATTTTAATTTCTTTTAATTTATTTTTTTTATAATATGCAGGTCATGAAAGGGGGCGAATCCATACCTAAGAAGCTAAGACTATTAGGTCATAGGCCAACAAAGTACGTGATATATTATAATGGTTATAATGTAAATAGTTTTAAATTTTACATGCAACAATATGGATATCATAAAAGTACAATGAACAGCTGTGTGTGTATAAAGAACAGTTGGTAGGTTGAGGTAGAGAGTGACTATTATGAAATCCTCAAAGAAGTGATCAAGTTGACCTACCTTGGAGGTAATAGTATCATTCTATTTAAGTTTTGATAGTTTGATACTGATAACTATATGAATGTTGATCTATGGCACGGGCTTATTAAAATTAAATATGGACCAAAAGCATATGTCAATAACCCTTTTGTGCTAGCCCAACAAGCTATTCAAGTATATTATACTCCTTTTCCATCAAGAAAGAGTGAAAGAAAAGATTGGTGGGCTATATGTAAGGTTAAGTCTCGAGCCATTCATTACGAGCTTGAAAAAGAAGAAGAAGAAGAACCCCATTTACCAAAATGCTTTTAGGAGGATAAAATATTAGGAGTTCATCAGCATTTAATAGATACAGAGTTGATGCTCCAAAAATTCTTTTACATGATTAAAGGAAAGCTAGAGCAGTTCATGCATGGATTTTAAAAAAAAATTTAAACATAAGCAAACTAGCTTAAATAGTTTAATCTACCATGCACTAGATCTGATCTAAAACTACTTAGGCTAGGATCATATGACTTAAACATGCATGCAAAATCACATCTGAAATGATTGATTAAGTTTTCATATTAATAGAAATCAGATTTCTATACCTAAACATGGGTCGAAGATCACCAATGCTGATTTCACAGATTTGTTGATTCTTCCTATCGCACAACAGTCGCACATGCGTATGGCCTCCATAGGTATCTACATAGGGCTCAGGCAAATCCAAGACAACCTTGATCTCCAAGGTGCTCGCCTCCTTTAGATCATCTCCATGGAGTCTAAGAGAAAAGAGCTACAAGGTGAGGTAGAGAGAACCTTTCTTTCCTTTTTTCCTTTTCCAATTCCTCCTCATTTTCTTTCTAAGAGATATCGGGTTGATCATCCTTTAGAATGGGTCTGTTAGATATATGTGCCCTAGAAGCCAGAATTGGCTGACACTTGTAATACACTTCTAGGGGCAAAATTATAATTTTGACTAAAATCAATAAATGGGTTATTTTCTATCACATATGTGTATTTAGTGTCTGTGATACATCCTTTGAGTTAATGGTAATGATAATTCATATTTTCAAGAGTTGAAAATTTAAGACATGAATAATCATTATTAACTCATAAATTGCTCCCGACCATAGGATCATCACGAGGATGGTGATTGATCCGGAAGGTTGGTGTACAATCGCTTCTCTTTAGTAGATGAGTCTTGAGTCTACGGTGTGGAGACACCGGAGCGAGAGTACAGGTACTCGTTAGAGAACGAGGGCACTGAGCGTGACCACCTCGAGTAGTCATTAGGGAGTCTACCTTCTCGTCAATGACTGACTCGATGCTGCAGTAGTGTGTCTGGTTCTTTGACCTGAGATGCATCGGCAGTTCACCTTGAGGGTGTTATAGTTTGACTACACCATTACTCGGTCTCCTAGCCATATGGAACCCTGAGGTGTATGTTGGCTATAGCATGTTCATTGTAGGAACTGGATTGCATCAAGATGGAATCTATCTACCTCGGTGGTAGAGGAGCAGCCCTATGATGATCATGAGAATCAAGTCCAGAAATCCATGGCCATGGTAGAGTGAAATAATAGAAAGAGTTTCTATTTAGATTTTCACATTGGACTCGAATCGAATGATTACATCATATGACAGAGACTAGGGTTTGACGAGTTCACCTTAACCCTAATCTGATCGGGGCTCAAGATAGAAGAACTTAATCACACAGGTAGCTGCACCAAGAGGTTCGCATTCAGCTCTGATGGGTTGCCACCATATACTGCTAGGTGTCACTGGTGGATTTTGGGAGCAATTAGAATGATTTAGATGATCGATCATTCTAGCTGTTCGAATCAGAAGAGTTCTGATCCATCGAAAGGAGTTTCGATGATGTCGATGATAGAGATCATGACATATCCCATTACCATACAGAACTGAACCTAACTGGGTCACACAAACAAGGGTTTGAATCTGGTGATCATCAATTGAACTGATCTAGTTCAATTGATCTGAATGAGATTCAATTAGGTTCAAGGAAATCGTGCTAGCACTCGATTGAACCTAACGTTCTTCTTTTGCTATCATAAATAAGTTGTCCTGACTGAGCCAAAGGAGTTTGTGCTCAATCAGAGGCCTTCATATGGTCTGACTGGAGGTTGTCCAAGTCAGAAAAGGTTGTCTTATTTTGTAAGACATTACCTGCCATTTTTGGTCACCTGCCATTTCTTGTTCTTTGACTTTGGTCAAAAGTCTACCTTTGACTGGTCAAACGTTGACCATTGACACTTTGACTTTTGACCACATGTCATGCACCTATTGGAGAGCTGGTGGGGGCCTGTCCCCCTGCCAGAACCTGGCAAGGAGGAAGGGCGCACGCCACCCTAGGCGTGTGCCCAAGTTGGAGGCGCCTAGGAGTCCTTGTTGGACAAGGACTCCATCCTCCCTTTTTGGATTCCAATTAGAGTTCTTCTAAGAATCCAACTTTGACTGGTCTTAGGCACCCTCTAAGGAGGAATCCAGGGGACTCTATTCCCACCAATCAGATTTAGATCTGATTTCACAAAGGGTTGTGATTGGTTGGGAAGAAGAGGAGTTGGATCACAGCTTAGTCTATAAATAAGACCCTGCGCCCAACTCAAAGATTGAATTGAAATTGAGAATTCCCCATGCCCCAAGGCTGCCTCTCCCCTCCTTCCTCCATGCCAAACCATCTTCTCCCTCTGCTCTCCACGTCCAAAAGGAGTTTTGGACCTTGGTTGGTGCGATTCCAGATCAAAGAAAGGCGATCAAAAGCAAGAAGGCTGCGCTGCTGCAAAGGACGACTGCAGATCTTCAAAAGGAGTTTTGAAGATCCTCCAGATCAGATCCAGATCTAATTTTTGGAGGTGTGATAGAGAAGAAGAGGATCTCCAGATCCAACCCGAGTGGATACCGGTAGAGGCCAGGCGCTTGCGTGGCTAGATCCAGAACCTTCCGCTGCAAACAGGATCATCAACAGGGTAATAGGATTACCCAAATCAGGTAAATTAAATTTGATTTAATTTATCTTTATTTTATTTTATTTATTAAAATAATAAGAATCAGATCTGAAAATATCAAGATCTGATTAGATCAAAGAGAAAAAATTTTTGAAATATATCTCTTGATCTGATCAGATCTGAACGAACCTGGACCGGGAAAATCAGGATTTTCCCTTCAACTGGTATCAGAGCCATGGTTCTAAAATTATTTAGATCTGATTTTAAATTTATTTTAATTAAAAAATAATTGATTTTAGATGTCACATGAGATGTGATCAGATCTGAAATCAGAAAAAATTAAAATTAAATGATTTGGATCTAAGATTAGAAGATATGCATGACTAGTTCTAGAATAGAATAGTTCTATAGAATAGTCTTGCATGTTTTTGATTTAATCTGATTAAATCATATTTTAGATCTTTTTATTTACTATTTTTTGATATTATAAGTGTTATAATAACATCTAAAAAATAGCAAATAAAAATTATTTAATTTTAAATATCATATGAGATATGATTGATGCATGTCTAGACTAGTTGTAGAATAGTTCTACATAATTGTCTAGATTAGAATTTATTTTGATTAGATCAATTTAAATCTAATTTTTTAGATTATTATGAGATAATTTAGATCTGAAAAATATGCATGATTTGATACATGAGATGTATGCAAAATATGCCATGATTAGATCTACTTTGTATATGAGATATATGATATAGATCTGATAACTTGTTTTGTAGTATTGAATGTTCCTGATTAAGGCGTTCCTCTTGGCCGTCCGGTCATAAGAACGAAGAAGGGTTTAAAGGCCCTCTCTTCCCATTCGATGGGGTGTTCTTATGATGTGTAGGGGTGCTGCGTGTTCGTCCTTAATCAGAAACCCAAAACTTACTTTCTGCAAAACCCTAGATCCTGAAACCCTAGGATTTATTGTGCATATTTTGTTTATGAACCCTACTTAATTAAGAATTAAGTTTATGGAATATTAATTAGGTCTAAAATTGAGAATTTCAGATCTAAGACATATTCATAATACTGGGTTCGGGCTTGGGTAGCTCAATTAGGTCTAAGCGGTTGATCAAACCGAATCAAGAGTTGGTTAGATGGGATCAACAATGCTTAAATTGACCAGCCTAATAGGATTAAGTCTGGGTCAAGATCGAGTCACGATCAAGCAAGACCTAATTAGGCTCAGAGGTTAGAGTCTGGATTGTAGGCTAACCCAATTGGTTCTGACTCAACAATTTGGTGTCTAAGGTAAGTTTGGCACAGACGACCGACTGGTTTTTAATTGGAAGCTACTCGACCTGAATGCGTTCTTGTACGAGTTAATGGCATATTCCTTCCACCGGTCTCACTTACCTGGCCATATCTGTTGACACAGTTCTGATCTGAGGTGGTCAATAATCCGAGCTAACCCATGCCACTAGGTTAGTCATAATTGTTATGACTAAGCCAAGTCTAGTTTAATGAGACCTGAATCAATTCTCCCTAAGAAAAGATTAAGTCTGAGGTCTTCCACCATTGTAGATGTGCGGGCCCTTCCCGGGGTTGATTGTTCTCGGCTGGATACAGTGGCTCAGTTGCACCGGGAAGATGCAACCATGTCTATTAGGCATTGGATGCTATGGGCTGGAGGATGAGTTGGGCTCAATATTTTGGATACGGTGAGAGACTCAATTAGGAACCCAGTCTATGCAAATGGTGGGTCTGACTTAACTAAGGAGTGGATCAATATTCCGGATACGGTGAGATTCATGAATTAGAGACCAAGTTTGGGTGCACCATGATTAGAGAATCATTGAACAAGAGTTGTTCACTCATTGGCTAACCCATCACCAATAACTGTTAGGTGAGGTGATGAGTCAGTTGGTGAGACCGCACCACCCACTAGAAATCATTAATCGTGGAGATTTTTGCATCTCTACAGAGGGAGTGTAGGGATCCGAGAAAATAGTGGGAGCTAATTTGTTTAAAAATAAAATCCCTAAATAAATTGGTCAAGTCAAAATTACAGTATCTAACTAGAATCTTTGACTCTCTACAGGAATATGTCTGCGTCCAACCCATTGGCACGTATCCTGGACACACATAGACTGACTGGACCCAATTATAAAGATTGGCTCAGGAACTACAAAATTATTTTGGGTTCCGAGAAGTTAACCCATGTTTTGGACCAGGACCCTCCCACATTACCAGCCCGTCCATCTGTTGAACAGAGAGCGTCTCTGGAAAAATGGATTGACGAAGATAATAAGGCCAGATATTACATGTTGGGCTCGATGTCTGATGAGCTCCAGCGCCAACATGAAGATATCGGGACTGCTCGCCAAATGTTGGCTCACCTGCAGGAGATGTTTGGTGAACAGAGTCGCGCAGCCAAATATCAAGTCACGAAAATGACTTTTTAAGGCTAAGATGCGTGATGGGCAGTCAGTCCAAGATCACTGTCTGACAATGATCAAGGACATGGAAGAGCTTGAGAAGCTCGGTGTGAAGTTAGGACTTGGACCTGCAGAACGATATTATTCTGCAATCCTTGACTGATGCATATGGGCAATTCATCATGAATTACCACATGCATAAACTTCAGAAATTCCTTGGCCGAGTTAATGAATATGCTGGTTACCGCTGAGCTTTCTATGAAAGGTTCTAAAGGCTCAGTTCTTGCTATGGAACGGACTTCTTCCAAAAGAAAGTCTTATGGAAAGAAAAAGAAGTCTGTGAAAAAGCAAAAGGTGGAAGGATCAAAGAAGAAGAAGGCAGAGCCGAAGAAAAAGGCCGATGTCAAAGGAAAGTGTTTCCATTGCAACAGCGACGGCCATTGGAAGCGGAACTGCCCTACTTACCTGGCCACCCTGAAGAACAAGAAGGAAGGTCCTTCTGGAGGTATGCTCGTTATTGAGTCTAACCTTACGGTTTCTTCTGCATCCAGTTGGGTGCTTGACTCTGGTTCTAGTGCTCATCTGTGCACTTCTATGCAGGGTCTTGAGGATAGCAGGAGGCTGAGGGATGGAGACATGATCCTACGCATCGGTAATGGAGCAAGAGTTGCTGCAGTAGCCGTGGGAACATACCCTCTTCGATTACCATCTGGTTTAGACTTAGTTTTGAAAGACTGTTATTATTGTGCCTGCAGCTAGCAGGAATTTGATTTCTGTTTCATGCTTAGCACAAGAAGGTTATGTGATCACCTTCTTTAAGGACCATTGTAACATTCTTTATGAAAGAAATAAAATTGCAAATGGTTTCCTTATTAATGGTCTTTATCAGCTACATATTGATGTACCTGTTCTAACTATCGAGCAAAACGTGAATGCCAAACGACCTAGGGATAGTCCAAACGATAGATATCTATGGCACCTGAGATTAGGTCATATAGCAGAAGATAGGATCAACAAATTGGAGAAAAATGGGCTATTGAGTCCATTGACTTCCGAGTCATATCCAACTTGTGAATCTTGTCTTCAAGGCAAAATGACTAAACTCCCTTTTGTTGGACATGGGGAGAGGGCCACAGATCTCCTTGCCCTAGTACATACTGATGTGTGCGGCCCATTTGATGTGCCGGCTAGAGGCAATTTTGTCTACTTCATTACCTTTACCGATGATCTGTCTAGGTATGGGTATGTGTATCTTATGAGACACAAGTCTGAAGCTTTTGAAAAGTTCAAAGAATTCAGACATGAAGTAGAAAAACAAACTGGAAAAACCCATTAAGGTTCTTCGATCAGATCGAGGAGGTGAATACCTTAGCCGGAAATTCCTAGACTATCTCAAGGAAAATGGCATAGTCTCTCAATGGACTCCACCAGGAACACCTCAACTCAACGGGGTTTCAGAATGGAGAAATCGGACTCTATTGGATATGGTTCGATCCATGATGAGCTTCACAGACCTCCCTGATTTTCTTTGGGGACACTCATTGTTAACTTCAATCTTATCTACTGAATAGGGTTCCCTCTAAAACCGTTCCTACCACACCGTATGAGATATGGCACGGTAAGAAACCAAGTCTGAGTCATCTCAGAATTTGGGGTTGTCCGGCTCATGTCAAAAGACAACAAGCGGACAAGTTAGAGTTTAGGTCCTTCAGAGCTCGATTCATAGGATATCCTAAAGAGTCATTAGGATACTATTTCTACATTCCAGAAGACCACAATGTGATTGTGAGTCGACATGCCATCTTTCTTGAAAAATAGTTTATTCAAGATAGCGGCATTGGAAAGCAGATCAAGCTTGATGAGAAAGTCTCACAAGCAGAACGAGCTAAGGACCAAGTTGGAACCAAATCAGGTTGAGCCAATAAGAACACTACCTCCTCCACCTCGTAGATCGGAAAGAGTTTCCCGTCCCCCTGAAAGATACTTAGGTATTATTTCAGAGGATGTAGAGGAAAATGTTCCTCGTAGGTAATGGTGCTCATGGTGATGATCCCAAAACCTACAACGAGGCGATATCAGATATCGACTCCGAGAAATGGCTAGAGGCAATGCAGTCAGAAATTGACTCGATGCACTCAAACCAAGTCTGGACCTTGGTAGATCCACCAGAAGGTATAGTACCTATTGGGTGTAAATGGATCTTCAAGAGAAAGATTGGTGCAGATGGGAATGTGGAGACATTCAAGGCTAGACTAGTGGCAAAAGGTTATAGTCAACGCGAAGGCATTGACTATCAGGATACCTTTTCCCCAGTAGGCTATGCTAAAATCCATCCGCACATTGCTTGCCGTTGCAGCCTATTTCGATTATGAAATATGGCAAATGGACGTGAAAACGGCATTCCTTAAATGGATATCTTGAGGAAGATATCTATATGGAACAGCCGCTAGGTTTCACATCCAGTGATACTGATCACAAGGTTTGCAAGCTGCAAAGGTCCATATATGGACTTAAGCAAGCATCTCGGAGCTGGAACACTCGTTTCAATGATGTGATCAAAAAGTTTGGTTTCATCAAAAATGAAGAGGAACCATGTGTTTTCAAAAGGGTCAGTGGGAGCGCTGTTGTCTTCCTCGTATTGTACGTGGATGACATCCTCCTTATTGGGAATGATATTCCCATGTTGACATCAGTCAAGATGTGGTTGTCCAAGGAATTCTCCATGAAAGACCTAGGTGAAGCATCCTTTATTCTAGGAATTAAGGTCTATAGGGATAGACCGAATAGGATGCTAGGACTTTCACAGAAGATGTACATAGAGGAAAGTACTAAAGAGGTTTAGTATGGAAAACTCTAAGAGGGGATTAATACCCTTCAGACATGGTATTCATCTTTCCAAGAAGATGTGCCCTAGCACACCTGAGGAAATAGAACGCATGAGCAAGATCCCTTATGCTTCTGCAATAGGGAGCCTCATGTATGCCATGCTATGTACACGACCTGATATAGCCCATGCTGTGAGTGTCACAAGCAGATATCAGTCAAATCCAGGTGAAGAACACTGGACTTCTGTGAAATGTATCCTTAAGTACTTGAGAAGAACTAAGGATATGATGTTGGTCTTTGGTAATGGAGAACTCCAAGTCCAGGGATACACAGACTCGGATTTCATGTCTGATATAGATGATCGAAAGTCGACATCTGGCAGACTGTTTGTGTGCAATGGTGGTGCTGTCAGCTGGAAGAGTTCCAAGCAAACGGTGATACCACCTCCATCCACGATTACCTCGAAAAGGGTTATGTCGAGGTCAAGAGAGTCAACTCCACAGATAATGTGGCAGACCCACTTACAAAGCCGTTGGGCCAGCAGAAGATCGAAGCCCACCTTGAGAAGATGGGACTTAGACTTGTAGCCAATTGGCTTTAGGACAAGTGGGAGATTGTTAGATATATGTGCCCTAGAAGCCAGAATTGGCTGACACTTGTAATACACTTCTAGGGGCAAAATTATAATTTTGACTAAAATCAATAAATGGGTTATTTTCTATCACATATGTGTATTTAGTGTCTGTGATACATCCTTTGAGTTAATGGTAATGATAATTCATATTTTCAAGAGTTGAAAATTTAAGACATGAATAATCATTATTAACTCATAAATTGCTCCCGACCATAGGATCATCACGAGGATGGTGATTGATCCGGAAGGTTGGTGTACAATCGCTTCTCTTTAGTAGATGAGTCTTGAGTCTACGGTGTGGAGACACCGGAGCGAGAGTACAGGTACTCGTTAGAGAACGAGGGCACTGAGCGTGACCACCTCGAGTAGTCATTAGGGAGTCTACCTTCTCGTCAATGACTGACTCGATGCTGCAGTAGTGTGTCTGGTTCTTTGACCTGAGGTGCATCGGCAGTTCACCTTGAGGGTGTTATAGTTTGACTACACCATTACTCGGTCTCCTAGCCATATGGAACCCTGAGGTGTATGTTGGCTATAGCATGTTCATTGTAGGAACTGGATTGGCATCAAGATGGAATCTATCTACCTCGGTGGTAGAGGAGCAGCCCTATGATAATCATGAGAATCAAGTCCAGAAGTCCCATGGCCATGGCAGAGTGAAATAATAGAAAGAGTTTCTATTTAGATTTTCACATTGGACTCGAATCGAATGATTACATCATATGACAGAGACTAGGGTTTGACGAGTTTACCTTAACCCTAATCTGATCGGGGCTCAAGATAGAAGAACTTAATCACACAGATAGCTGCACCAAGAGGTTCGCATTCAGCTCTGATGGGTTGCCACCATATACTGTTAGGTGTCACTGATGGATTTTGGGAGCAATTAGAATGATTTAGATGATCGATCATTCTAGCTGTTCGAATCAGAAGAGTTCTGATCCATCGAAAGGAGTTTCGATGATGTCGATGATAGAGATCATGACATATCCCATTACCATACAGAACTAAATCTAACTGAGTCACACAAATAAGGGTTTGAATCTGGTGATCATTAATTGAACTAATCTAGTTCAACCTTTGATGTCTTAATTGAGGGCTCTTCTCCAAGAATCTTGGCACCACAAATCCTCCATACCTTCTCCTCCTTCTTATCTGATTTTTAACTTTTTTGAGATTTATTATGTCCTCAAACCATCTCAAAGGAGGTGCCCCTTTTTACTGCAAGACTAGGTCAAAACCTAGTCAAAGTGGGAACTTCTATGGGGTGTCCAACTCTTGGACATTCCTCCCACTTATTTTTTCATGTAACCACTGATTTTTATGCACAAAACAAAGGGAAAAAGAGGTGGAACACAAAAGAAGGGCGTGGGTAGAGGAATCCAAAATAAGAAGGAAGAGATTTGATCAAAGGGGACTCTTTCAAGTAGGAAATAAATCCCAAACTCTTTCTAGTTTTGACCAAGTCAAAACAAACTCCAAAAAATCTAAATTAGTGGGGCATGGAGAAGCTCTTAGGCATGGGAAATTATACATAAACCTCAAAAGAAAAAAGGTGGGTGTGGGCTTTCTTAGGCGCAAGAGAAAGAGAGAGAGTCCCAGTCCAACTGGGACTCCTCTTGTTTGACTAAGTCAAAATTATTTTAAATTTAATTTAAATTCTATTTAAATTATATTAAATATAATATAATTAAGGATGATCCTAATCTAATTATGAGCCTAATTAAATCAAATTAAATCAAGATTTTCATCTGATTTAAATGCTAAATCAATTAGGTGCACCCAAATCCTAGTCAAATAAGAAATTATTCTTTTCTTACAATTGACTTATCTAATAAATCAATTAGACTTAATTTAATTAAATATAAACTAATTTTAATTGAATCTAATTTAATTAGACTTAGTTTCAGTCCGATTGCTCAATCAAATTGGGCCAATTAGTAATTCAATTATTAATCAATCCTCCTGCAATACTTGCGTGAGGTCAAACATCAATTATATTGATCGTTTGACCTTAGAATGATTTTCAATCATCGATTAACCATTTAATCAAGTTACAAGCTCTAATGTGTATGACCTCATAGGTTCGAACCTAAGCTGGTAGCACGAAAATCAATTTTTATATCAATCGAAGTTATCATCTAGCAATGGTTTTCGACGTCCGAATAGGTCGAATGTATGCAAAGCACCATTCTTAGAACCCTGGCCCATGGTTATCATATAATTCATCCCTATGACCAATAATGCTCATCCACTATCAAACACTCATACAAGTCATCTATGTTGTGTCTCAAAATTTCGCAAATCCTATGACACTTCATAAGGATTACCTAGGCCCAGGTTTTGCTAAATTGAAACACAGCGAGTCATTCTCTTCCTAAATTTAATCAAGAGTAGTCAATTCTATCTTGACTCATACACCAACTTTACAAGTACTTGACTATACCCAAAAATCTTTCAAACCTATATTAAAAATATAGACAGCTCGACATGAAAGTATAGTGAGTTGCTTGCAAGTCATCGTGGTGATCTCAGATTGGAGGGACACTTATACCCATTGGCCTTAGCTAGCTACTCTTTACAGTAGAGTGCTACATTGATCATGTTCAGTGCAGATGTACTCCTACATCTCACCTAGATGCCATACCAGTGTCTCCACACCACTTGATTATGAGGACAACCAACGCATATGGTGTACAGTGACCTACACTCAATAAGTTATCGTTCTTGTTAATAACTTATCATTTGATCGTAAACAATTTAAGAACCATCCGATAAATCCTCCTTTATCGATTGATTACGGTTCTAAAGACTTCATCATAATTTAGGAGTTCATTTAAGAAAGATAAAACTTTTATGATGAACCAACCAAATAACTATTATTATTAGATAATTTATATACTAATTTCAGTCATCTACTACTTAGATGATTGGCTTTATGACACATTTTTCAACATTAAAAAAATATAAAGGGTGGCTCTAAATTAGTCTTCAGGTTTGATCTAATCAAATTCAGTTCAGGTTCAGTAGATTGTGTTGATTTTTCTATTTATCGAACTTTATCAAGTTCAACTTTAGAGGAATTAGTTCTTTCTCTAAAAAATTTTTTTCTAAAAAGACTATCCTATTGCTGACGAATATCTTTTGTTCATTAGTATGGTAGAAGAAATACCCCTTAGTCTATTTTGGGTACCTAATTTATAGACACTTGTCAAACTAGGTTTGAGATTATCTATTTTCAAACATTTGACATAAGCTGGACAACCTTAGATCCTAAGGTGTAAGAGTTCCAGCTTATGTCCAGTCCATATCTCATATAGTGTCTTACTTATGGACTTACTCGAAGCTCTATTCAATAAGTAACAAGTTGACTCTAGTGCATATCCTTAAAAGAAGATCAGCAGACTTGCAAAGTCCATCATGAGCCGAACCATGTCTAATAAGGCTCGATTTTTCTTTTCAAACACCTCATTATATTATAGTGTTTAGGAAGGGATCTATTAGGAGAGAATTTCATTATCTTTTAGATATGTCAGAAACTCATCGATGAGGTTTTCTCCTCCTCGGTCTGACCGAAGACTTTTAATACTCTTATGAATTTATTTCTCTACTTTATTGCAAAATTGTTTGAACATTTCAAATGACTCAGATTTATATTTCATAAGGTAGACGTTTCCATAGCTAGATAGGTCATCAGTGAATATAATGAAGTAGTAATATCCATCTCTAACACTTGTATTCATATGTCTACATACATTACTATGTATTAGACCTAGAACTTCACTAGCTTGCTCACCTTTTTCCATAAAAGATGACCTGGTCATTTTACCAAGAAGATAGGACTTATAGGTTGGCAGTGATTCATAATCACCAACTTCAAAGATTTTCTCTTGAGTCAGTCTATTAATCCTATTCTTGTTAATATGACCTAGCCTACAGTGCCAGAAATAAATATTAAAGACATCATCTACTTCAGGACATTTGCTAGATGTGTACACTACACTAATAGACTGTGATAAAACATAAATGCTATTATTTAGTTGTCCGTTCATCATAGTAATACCATTCATAATGATATTACAAAATTTTTTTTTATTAAAATCTCATAACCATTCATGGCCAAAATGTTAGATATGTGTGTCCTAGAAGTCAGAATTGGTTGACACTTGTACTTCTAGGGGCAAAATTATAATTTTTACTATAAATAATAAAATAAATTATTTTCTATCACATAAGTATATTTAGTGTCTGTGATACATCCATTGAGTTAATAGTAATGATAATTCATATTTTCAAGAGTTGAAAATTTAAGACATAAATTTTCATTTATTAACTCATAAAATGCTTCTGACCGTAGGATCATCATGAGGATGGTAATTGATTTAGAAGGTTAGTGTACAATCACTTCTTTGTAGTAGATGAGTCTTGAGTTTATAATGTAGAGATATCAGAGCGAGAGTACAGGTACTCGTTAAAGAATGAAGATACTGAGCGTGACCACCTCGAGTAGTCATAAGAAAGTTTATCTTCTCATCGATGACTGACTCGATGCTGTAGTGGTGTATCTGGTTCTTTGATCTGAGGTGCATCGATAGTTCACCTTGAGGCTGTTATAGTTTGACTATACCATGACTCGGTCTGCTAGCCATTCAGAATCCTGAGGTATATATTGGCTATAGCATGTTCATTATAGAAATTGAATTGCACCAAGATGGAATCTATCTACCTCGGTAGAAGAAGAGCAGCCCTATGATGATCATGAGAATCAAGTCCATAAGCCCATGGCCATGGCAAAGTGTGAAATAATAGAAAAAGTTTCTATTAAGGTTTTCACATCCGACTTGAATCGAATGATTAAATTATATGATAGGAATTAGGGTTTGATGAGTTCACCTTAACCCAAATCTGATCGGAGCTAAAGATAGAAGAACTTAATCACACAAGTAGCTACACCAAGAGGTTCATTTTTAGTTTTGATGGATTGCCACCATATACTGCTTGTCACTTATGGATTTTGGGAGCAACTAGAATGATTTAGATGATCGATCATTCTAATTGTCTAAATCAGAAGAGTTTTGATCTATCGAAAGGAGTTTCGATGATGTCGATGATGGAGATCATGACATATCCTATTACCATAAAGAATTGAACCTAATTGGATCACACAAATAAGGGTTTGGATCTGAATATCATCAATTGGATTAATCCAGTTCAGTTGATTTAAATAAGATTCAATTAGGTTCAAAAAAATCATGCTAGCACATGATTGAGCCTAACATTCTCCTTTTTCTTATCATAAAAGTTATCTCGACTGAGCTAAATGAGTTTGTACTCACTTAGGTACCTTTACCTAATCTGATTGGAGCATGTTCAAGTTAGAAAAGGATTGTCTTAATTTATGAGATAAATTTGAGACAACACCTGCCATTTTTCGTCATCTGCTAATTCTTGTACTTTGACTTAGTCAAACATTGACCATTGACCCTTGGACATCTGCCCATGTGTCATGCACTTATTGGAGAGCAGATAGGAGCTTGTCTCCTCTTTAAAAATTAGAAAGAAGGGGGTGCACACCTAGGATGGCGTGCGCCCATGGATAGGGACGCCTGGAGTCCCATATGGATGGGACTCCAGGTTGCTTCTTAGATTCAAACTAGGTGACCCTCATCTATATACTTTGACCAGTCTTAGGCGCCATCTAAGGATGAATCTATGGATCTCTCATCTGATTGGATTAGATGATGTCATCGCACCAATCAGATTTAGATCTGATTGCACGAAGCAACATAATTGGCAGGGGTGATGTGGCACTGCATGGCGCAACAAGGTCTATATAAAGATCTATCTGCGCCAACTTTTTCAAGAGTTCCTCTTAGCCCATGCCCTAAGGCTGCTCCTCTCCCTCCTTCATGCCACCTTTCTAATCCTCTCTCTCCTCTCCTCACCCAAGGCAATTGGGTTTCAGATTAGTGTGAGTCAAGTAAGAAAAGGCTGACGAAAAAGGAAGAAGGCAGCACTGCTGCAGAGACAATGGATGATCTTCAGAAGGAGTTTTGAAGATCCTCCAAATTAGATCCAGATTTAATTTTTAGAGAAAAAAAGAGAAGAAGAAGATCTCTAGATCTAGCTTAAGTAGATATCGGTTAAGGTAAGGCGCTTGCGTGGCTAGATCCAGAGCCTCTGGACTTCAACAGGATCATCAACGGATAATTGAATTACCCAGAATCAAGAAAAAATTAATTTAATTTAATTTAATTTAATTTTCTTATTTATTTGATCATAAAATTAGATTTGAAATATATCAAATCTAATTAGAATCTAAGAAAAAAATTTTGAAATATGCCTCTCGATCCAATCAGAGCCAGGTTCCTATAAAATTTATTTAGATCTATTTTTAATCTAATAAATTAGTAATTTTAGATATCACATGAGATATGATTAGATCTAAAATTAAAAAATTAAAAAATTAAAATTAATAAATCTAGATCTAGAATGTATGAGATACATAACTAGACTAGGAATAGAATTATTCTATGTGTAGTCTAGTATAATCATAATTTTAATTTAATTAAATATAATTTTAAGATTTATTTATTTTCTATTTTTTGATATTATAAATATTATAATCAAATCTAAAAATTAAAAATAAATTTAATTTAATTTATTAATATGAGATATGATAGTTGCATGTTTAGACTAGTTGTAGAATAGTTCTACAAAAGAGTCGAGATTAAATTTTATTTGATATGATCAAATTTAAATTTAATTTTTTAGATGATTATGAGATAATTTAGATCTGAAAAATATATATGCATGATATATGAGATGTATGCTAAATATGTTTCAATTAGATCAATTTTTATATGAGATATATGCTTAGATCTAATTAGTTTTGTAGATTTGTTGTATTTCCGATTAAGACGTTCCTCTTGGCCGTCCGATCATAAGAATAAAATAAGGTTTAAAGATCCTCTCCTCCCATTCAATGGGGTATTTTTATGATGTGTAGGGGTGCTGTGCGTTCATCCTTAATTAGAAATTGAAAACTTACTTTCTGCAAAATCCTAGATCCTAAAATCCTAGGATCTTATTTATATGTTTTGTTTAAGAACCCTAACTTAATTGAGAATTAAGTTTATAAAATATCAATTAGATCTAAAATTGAGAATTTTAGACCTAAGACATATTCATAAAATTGGGTTCGGGCTTAGATAGCTCAATTAGGTCTAAGCGGTTGATCAAATTGAATCAAGAGTTGGTTGGATGGGATCAACAGTGCTTAAATTGACCAACCTAATAGGATTAAGTCTGGATCAAGATGGAGTTACATGAGTGATTGATCAAGCTAATACCTAATTAGGCTCAGTGGTTAGAGTCTGAATTGTAGGCTAACCCAATTGATTCTGTCTCAACAATTTGGTGTCTAAGGTAAGTCTGGCAGATACGATCGACTGATTTTTAATTAGGAGCTACTCAACTCGAATGCATTCTTATCGAGTTAATGGCATATACCTTCCACTGGTCTCACTTACCTGGTCATGTTTGTTGACTCAGTTTTGATCTGAGGTGGTCAATAATTCGAGCTAACCCATGCCACTAGGTTAGTCATAATGGTTATGACTATGTCAAGTCTAGTTTAATGAGATCTAAATCAAATCTTCCTAAGAAAATATTAAGTCTAAGATCTTTCACCATTGTAGATGTACGAGCCCTTCCCGGGGTTGATTGTTCTTGGTTGGTTACAGTGGTTCAGTTGCACCAGGAAGATGCAACCATGTCTATTAGGCATTGGATGCTACAGGTTGGAGGATGAATTAGGCTCAATATTCTGAATACGGTAAGAGACCCAAGTAGGAATCCAATCTGTGCAAATGGTGGGTCTGACTTAACTAAGGAGTATATCAATATTTTGGACACAGTGAGATTCATGAATTAGAGACCATGTTTGGGTGCATTATGATTAGAGAATCATTGAACAAGAGTTGTTCACTTATTGGCTAACCCATCACCAATAACTGTTAGATGAGGTAATGAGTCAGTTGGTGGAATCGCACCATCCACTAGAAATCTATAATCATAGAGATTTTTGCATCTCTATAGAGGGAGTATAGAGATCCGAGAAAATAGTGGAAGCTAATTTATTTTAAAATAAAATCTCTAAATAAATTGGTTAAGTCTTAATTACAATATCTAACTAAAAACTTTGACTCTTTATAGAAAAATATCTGCATCCAACCCACTAGCACAAATCCTGGACACCCATAGACTGACCGGACCAAATTACAAGGATTGGCTTCGAAACTTCAAAATTATTTTGGATTTTGAAAAGTTAACTCATGTATTAGATCAGAATCCTCCCACCTTACCAGTCCGTCCATCTGCTAAATAGAGAGCATCTTTGGATAAGTGGACTGACGAAGATAATAAGGCCAGATATTATATATTGGGCTCGATGTCTGATGAGCTTCAGTGCCAACATGAAGATATCAGGACTGCTCGCCAAATGTTGGCTCACCTACAGGAGATGTTTGGTGAATAGAGTCGCGCAGTAAGTATGAAATCACTAAACGATTGTTCAAGGCTAGGATGTGTGATGGGCAGTCAGTCCAAGATCATTATCTGATGATGATCAAGAACTTGGAAGAGCTTGAGAAGCTTGGAGTGAGGTTGGACTTGAATCTGCAGAATGATATAATTCTGCAATCCTTGACTGATGCGTATGGGCATTTCATCATGAACTACCATTTGCATAAACTTCAAAACTCCTTGGCCGAACTTATGAACATGCTGGTTATCGTTGAGCTTTCCATGAAAGGTTCTAAAGGCTCAGTGCTTGCTATGGAATGAAAATTTTTCAAGAAAAAATCTTTTAGAAAGAAGAAGTCTGCGAAAAAGTAGAAGATAGAAGAAGGAAAGAAGAAAAAGGCAGAGCTGAAGAAGGCCACTGATAAAGAAAAGTATTTTCATTGCACTAATGATGGCTACTAGAAGCAAAACTACCCTACATACCTGGCCACCCCGAAGAATAAAAAGGAGGCTGGTCCTTCTGGAGGTATGCTCGTTATTGAGTTTAATCTTACGATTTCTTCTACATCTAGTTGGGTGCTTGACTCTGGTTCTAGTGCTCACTTGTGCACTTCTATGCAGGATCTTGAGGATAGTAGGAGGCTGAGGGATGGTGAGATAATCCTGTGCATCAAAAATAGAGCAAGAATTGCTGCCGTGATCGTAAAAACATACCCTCTTTAATACCATCTGGATTAGACTTAGTACTATAAGACTGTTATTATGTACCT
This sequence comes from Cocos nucifera, assembly GCA_006176705.1. NCBI lineage: Eukaryota > Viridiplantae > Streptophyta > Magnoliopsida > Arecales > Arecaceae > Cocos > Cocos nucifera. The sequence goes on from QRFJ01003553.1 coordinate 169,266, forward strand.
ATAGCAAGCAGGAATTTGATCTCTATTTCTTGCCTTGTAGTAGAAAGCTATGTAATTAGTTTTCTTAAGGACCATTGTAATATTCTTTATGAAAGAAATAAAATTGCAAGTGGTTTCCTTATTAACGGTCTTTATCTGTTACATATTGATGTATCTATTTTTAATTTCGAGCAAAATATGAATGCCATAAAATCAAAATGAACTAGGGATAGTCTAAATGATAGGTATTTGTGGCACCTAAGATTAGGTCATATAGCAGAAGATAGGATTAACAAATTAGAAAAAATCGAGCTATTGTCCATTGACTTTTGAGTCATATTCAATTTGTGAATCCTGTCTTCTTGGCAAAATGACTAAACTCTCTTTTGTAGGACATGGGGAAAGGGCCACAGATCTTCTTGCCCTAGTACATATAGATATATGCGGTCCATTTGATGTGCCGGCTAGAGGCAACTTTGTCTACTGCATAATCTTTATCGATGATTCATCTAGGTATAGGTATGTGTATCTTATGAGACACAAATTTGAAGCTTTTGAAAAGTTCAAAGAATTCAGACATGAAGTAGAAAAGCAAACTAAAAAATCCATTAAGGTTCTTCGATTAGATCGAGGAGGTGAATATCTTAGTCGAGAATTTCTGGACTATCTCAAAAAAATTGATATAATCTCTCAATGGACTCCACCTGAAATACCTCAACTCAATAGGATCTCAGAATGGAGGAATCGGACCCTATTAGATATGGTCCGATCCATGTTGAGTTTCATAGACCTCCCAGATTTTCTTTGGAGATACTATTTGTTAACTGCAATATACTTACTGAATAGGGTTCTTTCTAAAACCATTCCTACCACACCGTATGAGATATGTCATGGTAAGAAACCGTGTTTGAGTCATCTCAGAATTTGGGGGTTGTTCGGCTCATGTCAAAAGACAACAAGCGGATAAGTTAGACTTTAGGTCCTTCAGAGCTTGATTTATAGGATATCCTAAAGAGTCATTAGGATATTATTTCTACATTCTAGAAGATCACAACATGATTGTGAGTCATGTCATTTTTCTTGAAAAATAGTTTATCAAGATAGCGACATTAAAAAGCAGATCAAGCTCGATGAGAAAGTCTCATAGAGCAACGAGCTAAGGACCAAATGGAACCAAATCAGGTTAAGTTAATCCAGTCACTACCTCCTTCACCTCATAGATCGAAAAGAGTTTTCCATCCTTCTGAGAGGTACTTAGATACGATTTCAGAGAAAGTAGAGAAAATGCTCCTCGTAGGTAATGGGGTTCATAGTGATGATCCCAAAACCTATAACAAGACGATATCAGATATCGACTTTGAGAAATGGTTAGAGGCAATAAAATCAAAAATTGACTCAATGCACTCAAACCAAGTCAGGACCTTGGTAGATCCACTAGAAGGTATAGTACCTATTGGGTGTAAATGGATCTTCAAGAGAAAGATTGGTGCAGATGAAAATATGGAGATATTCAAAACTATATTAGTGGTAAAAGGTTATAGTCAACGTGAAGGCATTGACTATTAGGATATCTTTTCGCTAGTAGCAATGCTAAAATCCATTCATACATTGCTTGCTGTTGTAGCCTATTTTGATTATGAAATATGGCAAATGGATGTAAAAATGGCATTCTTAAATGGATATCTTAAGAAAGATATCTATATGGAACAGTCCCTAGGTTTCACATCCAGTGATGATGATCACAAGGTATGCAAGCTGCAAAGATCCATATATGGACTTAAGCAAGCATCTCGAAGCTGGAATACTCATTTTAATGATGTAATCAAAATATTTGGTTTTATCAAAAATGAGGAGGAGCCATGTATCTTCAAAAAGGTTAGTGGGAGCGCTGTTATCTTCCTCATATTGTACGTGGATGACATTCTCCTTATTGGGAATGATATTTCTATGTTGACCACAGTTAAAATATGGTTATCTAAAGAATTTTTCATGAAAGACCTAGGAGAAGCATCCTTTATTCTGAAAATTAAGGTCTATAGAAATAGACTGAATAGGATGCTAGGACTTTCACAGAAGATGTACATAGAGAAAGTGCTAAAGAGATTTAGTATGAAAAACTCTAAGAGAGATTTGGTACCCTTCAGACATGGCATTCATCTTTCCAAGAAGATGTGCCCCAACACACCTGAGGAAATAGAATGCATGAGCAAGATCCCTTATGCTTCAGCAATAGGGAGCCTCATGTATGCCATGTTATGTACATGACCTGATATAGCCCATGCTGTGAGTGTCACAAGCAAATACCAGTCGAATCCAGATTAAGAACACTGGACTTCTGTGAAATGTATCCTTAACTACTTGAGAAGGAACTAAGGATATGTTATTGGTCTTTGGCAATGGAGAACTCCAAGTCCAGGGATATACAGACTCAGATTTTATATCCGATATAGATGATCGAAAGTCGACATCTGGGAGTCTATTTGTGTGCAATGATGGAGCTATTAGTTGGAAGAGTTCTAAACAGACAGTAATAGCAGATTCCATCATGGAAGCAGAATATATTGCTGCATCGGAAGCTACAAAGAAGGCATTCTGGTATAAGAAGTTTGTCGCAGAGTCGAAGTGATGCCATTAGATGCCACCTCTGTACTGTGATAACAATGGCACCATAGCCCTTGCTAAGGAGCCGAGGTCTCACCAGAAATCTAAGCACATCGAGCGGTAATATCATCTTATCCGCGATTATCTTCAGAAGGGTTATATCAAGGTCAAGAGAGTTGACTCCACAGACAATATTACAGATCCACTTACAAAGCCATTGGGCCAGCAGAAGATCGAAGCCCACCTTGAGAAGATGGGACTTAGATTTGTAGCCAATTGACTTTAAGTTAAGTAGGAGTTTGTTAGATATGTGTGCCCTAGAAGTCAAAATTGACTGACACTTGTAATATACTTCTAGGAGCAAAATTATAATTTTGACTATAAATAATAAAATAGATTATTTTCTATCATATAAGTGTATTTAGTGTCTGCGATACATCCCTTGAGTTAATAGTAATGATAATTCATATTTTCAAGAGTTGAAAATTTAAGACATGAATTTTCATTTATTAACTCATAAAATGCTCCTGACCGTAGGATCATCATAAGGATGGTAATTGATCCGGAAGGTTAGTATACAATCACTTCTTTGTAGTAGATGAGTCTTGAGTCTATGATGTAGAGACATCAGAGCGAGAGTATAAGTACTCGTTAAAGAATGAGGGCACTGAGCGTGACCACCTCGAGTAGTCATAAGAAAGTCTACCTTCTCGTCGATGACTGACTCGATATTGCAATGGTGTGTCTTGTTCTTTGACCTGAGATGCATCGACAGTTCACCTTGAGGGTGTTATAGTTTGACTATATCATGACTCAATCTCCTAGCCATTTGAAATCCTGAGGTGTATGTTGGCTATAGCATGTTCATTGTAGGAATTGGATTGCACCAAGATGAAATCTATCTACCTCGATAGAAGAGGAACAGCCCTATGATGATCATAAGAATCAAGTCCATAAGCCCATGGCCATGGCAGAGAGTGAAATAATAGAAAGAGTTTTTATTAAGATTTTTATATCGAACTTGAATCGAATGATTAAATCATATGATAGGAATTAGGGTTTGACGAGTTCACCTTAACCCAAATCTCATCGAGGCTCAAGATAGAAGAACTTAATCACACAAGTAGCTGCACCAAGAGGTTCATTTTCAATTTTAATGGGTTGCCACCATATACTGCTAGGTGTCACTGATGGATTTTGGGAGCAACTAGAATGATTTAGATGATCGATCATTCTAATTGTCTAAATCAGAAGAGTTCTGATCCATCGAAAGGAGTTTTGATGATGTCGATGATGGAGATCATGACATGTCCCATTATCATACAGAACTAAATCTAACTGGATCACACAAACAAGGGTTTGGATCTAGATATCATCAATTGGACTAACCCAGTTCAGTTGATTTGAATAAGATTCAATTAGGTTCAAGAAAATCATTCTAGCACATGATTGAGCCTAACATTCTCCTTTTTCTTATCATAAAAGTTATCTCAACTGAGCTAAATGAGTTTGTGCTCACTCAGGTACTTTTATCTAATTTGATTGGAGCATGTCCAAGTTAGAAAAGGATCGTCTTAATTTATGAGATAAATTTGAGACAACACCTGCTATTTTTCATCATCTACTAATTCTTGTACTTTGACTTGGTCAAACGTTGACCTTTGATCCTTGGACATCTGTCCATGTGTCATGCACTTATTGGAGAGTAGATAGGGGCTTGTCTCCTCTCTAGAAATTGGAAAGAAGGGGGTGCATGCCTAGGATGGCGTGCGCCCATGGATAGGAATGCCTAGAGTTCCATACGGATGGGACTCCAGGTTGCTTCTTGGATTCAAACTAGGTGACCCTCATCTATAGACTTTGACCAGTCTTAGGTGCCAGCTAAGGATGAATCTATGGATCTCTCATCTGATTGGATCAGATGATGTCATTCCACTAATTAGATTTGGATCTGATTGCATGAAGCAACGTGATTGGCTGGGATGATGTGGCACTGCATGGCGTAGTAGGGTCTATATAAAGACCTATCTGCGTCCACTTTTTTAAGAGTTTCTCTTAGCCCATGCCCCAAGGCTGCTCCTCTTTCTCCTCCATGCCATCTTTTTGATCCTCTCTCTCCTCTCCATGCCTAAGGTAGTTGGGCTTCAGATTAGTGCGAGTCAGGCAAGAAAAGACTGACGAAAAAGGAAGAAGGCAGCACTGCCGCAGAGACGATGGATGATCTTTAAAAGGAGTTTTGAAGATTTTCCAAATCAGATCCAGATCTATTTTTGGAGAAAAGAAAGAGAAAAGAAAGATCTCTAGATCCAGTCCGAGTAGATATGGGTAGATGCCAGGTGCTTGCGTGGCTAGATCTAAAACCTCTGGACTTTAGCAGGATCATCAACGAGTAATCGGATTATCCAGAATCAAGGTAAAATTAATTAGATTTAATTTAATTTATTTTTTTTATTTATCAGATCATAAAATTAGATCTGAAAAGTGTTAGATCTGATTAGGATCTAAGAAAAAATTTTTGAAATATATCTCTCGATCCAATCAGATCTGAACGAATCTGAGCCAGAAAATTTAGGATTTTCCTTCACAAAAGGCCTGCAGAAATAACATCCAATAAAAATGAAGGATAAAAATGACAATCATTTAGAACAATGAAATTGGACTTAAATACAAGCTTGATAATTTTTAAAGCTAGAATTAAAATTGGTCTTCCATTTTCGACATTTAGAAATCTTTCACCATCTTCAAATTGCCTACTAACCTAAAGTTCCTACAATGAATTATAAATCTTAATAGGACTTCCAGTATTTAATACCTAGGTAGTAGTATCATAAATAGAGAAGTTACAAGGTGTTATCATATAATTATCTTATATGGTAATAGCTTACTTCTTCTTCTTATTCAGCCTATTCGGATCTGAAGGAAAATTCTGATTTTTCGATCCAGGTTCGTTCAGATCTAATCAGATCAAGAGATATATTTTAAAAATTTTTTTCTTAATCTATATCAAATCTGGGATCTTTTAGATCTGATTCTTATTATTTTAATAAATAAATAAAATAAGGATAAATTAAATCAAATTTAATTTACCTGATTTGGGTAATCCAATTACCCGTTGATGATCTTGTATGCAGCGGAAGGTTCTGGATTTAGCCATGCAAGCACCTGACCTCTATCGATATCCACTCGAGCTTGATCTGCAGATTCTCTTCTTCTCTATCACGTCTCCAAAAAATAGATTTAGATCTGATCTGGAGGATCTTCAAAACTCCTTTTGAAGATCAGCAGTCGTCCTTTACAGCAGTGCAGCCTTCTAGCTTTCAATCGCCTTTCTTTGATCTGGATCGCACCAACCAAAAATCCAAAACTCCTTTTGGATGTGGAGAGGAGAGGGAGAAGGTGGTTTGGTGTTGAGGAAGAGGGGAGAGGCAGCCTTGGGGCGTGGGGTTTGAATTTCTCAAACTTAATTTGAGTTGGGCGTAGGGTCTTATTTATAGACTAAGCGTGATCCAACTCCTCTTCTTCCCAACCAATCACAACCCTTTGTGAAATCAGATCTAAATCTGATTGGTGGGAATAGAGTCCCCTGGATTCCTCCTTAGAGGGTGCCTAAGACCAGTCAAAGTTGGTTCTTAGGAGAACTCTAATTGGAATCCAAAAAGGAGATGGAGTCCTTGTCCAACAAGGACTCCTAGGCGCCTCCAACTTGGGCACACGCCAAGGGTGGCGTGCACCCTCTTCCTTGTCAGGTTCTGGCAGGGGGATAGGCCCCCACCAGCTCTCCAATAGGTGCATGACATGTGGTCAAAAGTCAAAGTGTCAATGGTCAACATTTGACCAGTCAAAGGTAGACTTTTGACCAAAGTCAAAGAACAAGAAATGGCAGGTGACCAAAAATGGTAGGTAATGTCTTACAAAATAAGACAATACTTTTTTGACTTGGACAACCTCCAGTCAGACCATATGAAGGCCTCTGATTGAGCACAAACTCCTTTGGCTCAGTCAGGACAACTTATTTATGATAGTAAAAGAAGAACGTTAGGTTCAATCGAGTGCTAGCACGATTTCCTTGAACCTAATTGAATCTCATTCAGATCAATTGAACTGGATCAGTTCAATTGATGATCACCAGATTCAAACCTTTGTTTGTGTGACCTAGTTAGGTTCAGTTCTGTATGGTAATGGGATATGTCATGATCTCTATCATCGACATCATCGAAACTCCTTTCGATGGATCAGAACTCTTCTGATTCGAACAGCTAGAATGATCGATCATCTAAATCATTCTAATTGCTCCCAAAATCCACCAGTGACACCTAGCAGTATATGGTGGCAACCCATCAGAGCTGAATGCGAACCTCTTGGTGCAGCTACCTGTGTGATTAAGTTCTTCTATCTTGAGCTCCGATCAGATTAGGGTTAAGGTAAACTCGTCAAACCCTAGTTTCTATCATATGATGTAATCATTCGATTCGAGTCCGATGTGAAAATCTAAATAGAAACTCTTTCTATTATTTCACTCTGCCATGGCCATGGAACTTCTGAACTTGATTCTCATGATTATCATAGGGCTGCTCCTCTACCACCGAGGTAGATAGATTCCATCTTGATGCAATCCAGTTTCCTATAATGAACATGCTATAGCCAACATACACCTCAGGATTCCGAATGGCTAGGAGATCGAGTAATGGTGTAGTCAAACTATAACACCCTCAAGGTGAATTATCCGATGCACCTCAGGTCAAAGAATCCAGACACACTACTATGCAGCATCGAGTCAGTCATTGACGAGAAGGTAGACTCCCTAATGACTACTCGAGGTGGTTACGCTCAGTGCCCTCGTTCTCTAACGAGTACCTATACTCTCGCTCCGGTGTCTCCACACCGTAGACTTAAGACTCATCTACTAAAGAGAAGCGATTGTACACCAACCTTCCGGATCAATCACCATCCTCGTGATGATCCTATGGTCGGGAGCATTTTATGAGTTAATAATGATTATGTTAGATATATGTGCCCTAGAAGCCAGAATTGGCTGACACTTGTAATACACTTCTAGGGGCAAAATTATAATTTTGACTAAAATCAATAAATGGGTTATTTTCTATCACATATGTGTATTTAGTGTCTGTGATACATCCTTTGAGTTAATGGTAATGATAATTCATATTTTCAAGAGTTGAAAATTTAAGACATGAATAATCATTATTAACTCATAAATTGCTCCTGACCATAGGATCATCACGAGGATGGTGATTGATCCGGAAGGTTGGTGTACAATCGCTTCTCTTTAGTAGATGAGTCTTGAGTCTACGGTGTGGAGACACCGGAGCGAGAGTACAGGTACTCGTTAGAGAACGAGGGCACTGAGCGTGACCACCTCGAGTAGTCATTAGGGAGTCTACCTTCTCGTCAATGACTGACTCGATGCTGCAGTAGTGTGTCTGGTTCTTTGACCTGAGATGCATCGGCAGTTCACCTTGAGGGTGTTATAGTTTGACTACACCATTACTCGGTCTCCTAGCCATATGGAACCCTGAGGTGTATGTTGGCTATGACATGTTCATTGTAGGAACTGGATTGCATCAAGATGGAATCTATCTACCTCGGTGGTAGAGGAGTAGCCCTATGATGATCATGAGAATCAAGTCCAGAAATCCATGGCCATGGTAGAGTGAAATAATAGAAAGAGTTTCTATTTAGATTTTCACATTGGACTCGAATCGAATGATTACATCATATGACAGAGACTAGGGTTTGACGAGTTCACCTTAACCCTAATCTGATCGGGGCTCAAGATAGAAGAACTGAATCACACAGGTAGCTGCACCAAGAGGTTCGCATTCAGCTCTGATGGGTTGCCACCATATACTGCTAGGTGTCACTGGTGGATTTTGGGAGCAATTAGAATGATTTAGATGATCGATCATTCTAGCTGTTCGAATCAGAAGAGTTCTGATCCATCGAAAGGAGTTTCGATGATGTCGATGATAGAGATCATGACATATCCCATTACCATACAGAACTGAACCTAACTGGGTCACACAAACAAGGGTTTGAATCTGGTGATCATCAATTGAACTGATCTAGTTCAATTGATCTGAATGAGATTCAATTAGGTTCAAGGAAAATCGTGCTAGCACTCGATTGAACCTAACGTTCTTCTTTTGCTATCATAAATAAGTTGTCCTGTCTGAGCCAAAGGAGTTTGTGCTCAAACAGAGGCCTTCATATGGTCTGACAGGAGGTTGTCCAAGTCAGAAAAGGTTGTCTTATTTGTAAGACACTTACCTGCCATTTTTGGTCACCTGCCATTTCTTGTTCTTTGACTTTGGTCAAAAGTCTACCTTTGACTGGTCAAACGTTGACCATTGACACTTTGACTTTTGACCACATGTCATGCACCTATTGGAGAGCTGGTGGGGGCCTGTCCCCCTGCCAGAACCTGGCAAGGAGAAGGGCGCACGCCACCCTAGGCGTGTGCCCAAGTTGGAGGCGCCTAGGAGTCCTTGTTGGACAAGGACTCCATCTCCTTTTTGGATTCCAATTAGAGTTCTTCTAAGAACCAACTTTGACTGGTCTTAGGCACCCTCTAAGGAGGAATCCAGGGGACTCTATTCCCACCAATCAGATTTAGATCTGATTTCACAAAGGGTTGTGATTGGTTGGGAAGAAGAGGAGTTGGATCACAGCTAGTCTATAAATAAGACCCTGTACCCAACTCAGATTATAACAGAAGATATGATGAGATCATAGTTTCCCCATGCCCCAAGGCTGCCTCTCCCCTCCTTCTCCATGCCATAGTCTCTTCTCCCCTTGCTCTCCACGTCCAAAAGGAGTTTTGGACCTTGGTTGGTGCGATTCAGATCAAAGAAAGGCGATCAAAAGCAAGAAGGCTGCGCTGCTGCAAAGGACGACTGCTCATCTTCAAAAGAGTTTTGAAGATCCTCCAGATCAGATCCAGATCTGATTTTTGGAGGTGTGATAGAGAAGAAGAGGATCTCCAGATCCAACCCGAGTGGATACCGGTAGAGGCCAGGCGCTTGCGTGGCTAAGATCCAGAACCTTCCGCTGCAAACAGGATCATCAACAGGGTAATAGGATTACCCAGATCAGGTAAATTAAATTTGATTTAATTTATCTTTTAATTTTATTTTATTAAAATAATAAGAATCAGATCTGAAACATATCAAGATCTGATTGGGATCAAGAGAAAAATTTTTGAAATATATCTCTTGATCTGATCAGATCTGAACGAACCTGGACCGGGAAAATCAGGATTTCCCTTCAACTGGTATCAGAGCCATGGTTCTAAAATTGTTTTAGATCTGATTTTAAATTTATTTTAATTAGAAAAATAATTGATTTCAGATGTCACATGAGATGTGATCAGATCTGAAATCAGAAAAAATTAAAATTAAATAATTTGGATCTAAGATTAGAAGATATGCATGACTAGTTCTAGAATAGAATAGTTCTATAGAATATTCTTGCATATTTTTTGATTTAATCTGATTAAATCATATTTTTAGATCTTTTTATTTACTATTTTTTGATATTATAAGTGTTATAATAACATCTAAAAAATAGCAAATAAAAATTATTTAATTTTTGAATATCATATGAGATATGATTGATGCATGTCTAGACTAGTTGTAGAATAGTTCTACATAATTATCTAGATTAGAATTTATTTTGATTAGATCAATTTAAATCTAATTTTTTAGATTATTATGAGATAATTTAGATCTGAAAAATATGCATGATTTGATACATGAGATGTATGCAAAATATGCCATGATTAGATCTACTTTATATATGAGATATATGATATAGATCTGATATTGTTTTGTAGTATTGAATGTTCCTGATTAAGGCGTTCCTCTTGGCCGTCCGGTCATAAGAACGAAGAAGGGTTTAAAGGCCCTCTCTTCCCATTCGATGGGGTGTTCTTATGATGTGTAGGGGTGCTGCGTGTTCGTCCTTAATCAGAAACCCAAAACTTACTTTCTGCAAAACCCTAGATCCTGAAACCCTAGGATTTATTGTGCATATTTTGTTTATGAACCCTACTTAATTAAGAATTAAGTTTATGGAATATTAATTAGGTCTAAAATTGAGAATTTCAGATCTAAGACATATTCATAATACTGGGTTCGGGCTTGGGTAGCTCAATTAGGTCTAAGCGGTTGATCAAACCGAATCAAGAGTTGGTTAGATGGGATCAACAATGCTTAAATTGACCAGCCTAATAGGATTAAGTCTGGGTCAAGATCGAGTCACGATCAAGCAAGACCTAATTAGGCTCAGAGGTTAGAGTCTGGATTGTAGGCTAACCCAATTGGTTCTGGCTCAACAATTTGGTGTCTAAGGTAAGTTTGGCACAGACGACCGACTGGTTTTTAATTGGAAGCTACTCGACCTGAATGCGTTCTTGTACGAGTTAATGGCATATTCCTTCCACCGGTCTCACTTACCTGGCCATATCTGTTGACACAGTTCTGATCTGAGGTGGTCAATAATCCGAGCTAACCCATGCCACTAGGTTAGTCATAATTGTTATGACTAAGCCAAGTCTAGTTTAATGAGACCTGAATCAATTCTCCCTAAGAAAAGATTAAGTCTGAGGTCTTCCACCATTGTAGATGTGCGGGCCCTTCCCGGGGTTGATTGTTCTCGGCTGGATACAGTGGCTCAGTTGCACCGGGAAGACGCAACCATGTCTATTAGGCATTGGATGCTATGGGCTGGAGGATGAGTTGGGCTCAATATTTCGGATACGGTGAGAGACTCAATTAGGAACCCAGTCTATGCAAATGGTGGGTCTGACTTAACTAAGGAGTGGATCAATATTCCGGATACGGTGAGATTCATGAATTAGAGACCAAGTTTGGGTGCACCATGATTAGAGAATCATTGAACAAGAGTTGTTCACTCATTGGCTAACCCATCACCAATAACTGTTAGGTGAGGTGATGAGTCAGTTGGTGAGACCGCACCACCCACTAGAAATCATTAATCGTGGAGATTTTTCGCATCTCTACAGAGGGAGTGTAGGGATCCGAGAAAATAGTGGGAGCTAATTTGTTTAAAAATAAAATCCCTAAATAAATTGGTCAAGTCAAAATTACAGTATCTAACTAGAATCTTTGACTCTCTACAGGAATAATGTCTGCGTCCAACCCATTGGCACGTATCCTGGACACACATAGACTGACTGGACCCAATTATAAAGATTGGCTCAGGAACTACAAAATTATTTTGGGTTCCGAGAAGTTAACCCATGTTTTGGACCAGGACCCTCCCACATTACCAGCCCGTCCATCTGTTGAACAGAGAGCGTCTCTGGAAAAAATGGATTGACGAAGATAATAAGGCCAGATATTACATGTTGGGCTCGATGTCTGATGAGCTCCAGCGCCAACATGAGGATATCGGGACTGCTCGCCAAATGTTGGCTCACCTGCAGGAGATGTTTGGTGAACAGAGTCGCGCAGCCAAATATCAAGTCACAAAATGACTTTTTAAGGCTAAGATGCGTGATGGGCAGTCAGTCCAAGATCACTGTCTGACAATGATCAAGGACATGGAAGAGCTTGAGAAGCTCGGTGTGAAGTTGGACTTGGACCTGCAGAACGATATTATTCTGCAATCCTTGACTGATGCATATGGGCAATTCATCATGAATTACCACATGCATAAACTTCAGAATTCCTTGGCCGAGTTAATGAATATGCTGGTTACCGCTGAGCTTTCTATGAAAGGTTCTAAAGGCTCAGTTCTTGCTATGGAACGGACTTCTTCCAAAAGAAAGTCTTATGGAAAGAAAAAGAAGTCTGTGAAAAAGCAAAAGGTGGAAGGATCAAAGAAGAAGAAGGCAGAATCGAAGAAAAAGGCCGATGGCAAAGGAAAGTGTTTCCATTGCAACAGCGACGGCCATTGGAAGCGGAACTGCCCTACTTACCTGGCCACCCTGAAGAACAAGAAGGAAGGTCCTTCTGGAGGTATGCTCGTTATTGAGTCTAACCTTACGGTTTCTTCTGCATCCAGTTGGGTGCTTGACTCTGGTTCTAGTGCTCATCTGTGCACTTCTATGCAGGGTCTTGAGGATAGCAGGAGGCTGAGGGATGGAGACATGATCCTACGCATCGGTAATGGAGCAAGAGTTGCTGCAGTAGCCGTGGGAACATACCCTCTTCGATTACCATCTGGTTTAGACTTAGTTTTGAAAAGACTGTTATTATTGTGCCTGCAGCTAGCAGGAATTTGATTTCTGTTTCATGCTTAGCACAAGAAGGTTATGTGATCACCTTCTTTAAGGACCATTGTAACATTCTTTATGAAAGAAATAAAATTGCAAATGGTTTCCTTATTAATGGTCTTTATCAGCTACATATTGATGTACCTGTTCTAACTATCGAGCAAAACGTGAATGCCAAACGACCTAGGGATAGTCCAAACGACAGATATCTATGGCACCTGAGATTAGGTCATATAGCAGAAGATAGGATCAACAAATTGGAGAAAAATGGGCTATTGAGTCCATTGACTTCCGAGTCATATCCAACTTGTGAATCCTGTCTTCAAGGCAAAATGACTAAACTCCCTTTTGTTGGACATGGGGAGAGGGCCACAGATCTCCTTGCCCTAGTACATACTGATGTGTGCGGCCCATTTGATGTGCCGGCTAGAGGCAATTTTGTCTACTTCATTACCTTTACCGATGATCTGTCTAGGTATGGGTATGTGTATCTTATGAGACACAAGTCTGAAGCCTTTGAAAAGTTCAAAGAATTCAGACATGAAGTAGAAAAACAAACTGGAAAACCCATTAAGGTTCTTCGATCAGATCGAGGAGGTGAATACCTTAGCAGGGAATTCCTAGACTATCTCAAGGATAAATGGCATAGTCTCTCAATGGACTCCACCAGGAACACCTCAACTCAACGGGGTTTCAGAATGGAGAAATCGGACTCTATTAGATATGGTTCGATCCATGATGAGCTTCACAGACCTCCCTGATTTTCTTTGGGGACACTCATTGTTAACTTCAATCTATCTACTGAATAGGGTTCCCTCTAAAACCGTTCCTACCACACCGTATGAGATATGGCACGGTAAGAAACCAAGTCTGAGTCATCTCAGAATTTGGGGTTGTCCGGCTCATGTCAAAAGACAACAAGCGGACAAGTTAGAGTTTAGGTCCTTCAGAGCTCGATTCATAGGATATCCTAAAGAGTCATTAGGATACTATTTCTACATTCCAGAAGACCACAATGTGATTGTGAGTCGACATGCCATCTTTCTTGAAAAATAGTTTATTCAAGATAGCGGCATTGGAAAATAGATCAAGCTTGATGAGAAAGTCTCACAAGCAGAACGAGCTAAGGACCAAGTGGAACCAAATCAGGTTGAGCCAATAAGAACACTACCTCCTCCACCTCGTAGATCGGAAAGAGTTTTCCGTCCCCCTGAAAGATACTTAGGTATTATTTCAGAGGATGTAGAGGAAATGTTCCTCGTAGGTAATGGTGCTCATGGTGATGATCCCAAAACCTACAACGAGGCGATATCAGATATCGACTCCGAGAAATGGCTAGAGGCAATGCAGTCAGAAATTGACTCGATGCACTCAAACCAAGTCTGGACCTTGGTAGATCCACCAGAAGGTATAGTACCTATTGGATGTAAATGGATCTTCAAGAGAAAGATTGGTGCAGATGGGAATGTGGAGACATTCAAGGCTAGACTTGGTGGCAAAAGGTTATAGTCAACGCGAAGGCATTGACTATCAGGATACCTTTTCCCCAGTAGCTATGCTAAAATCCATCCGCACATTGCTTGCTGTTGCAGCCTATTTCGATTATGAAATATGGCAAATGGACGTGAAAACGGCATTCTTGAATGGATATCTTGAGGAAGATATCTATATGGAACAGCCGCTAGGTTTCACATCCAGTGATACTGATCACAAGGTTTGCAAGCTGCAAAGGTCCATATATGGACTTAAGCAAGCATCTCGGAGCTGGAACACTCGTTTCAATGATGTGATCAAAAAGTTTGGTTTCATCAAAAATGAAGAGGAACCATGTGTTTTCAAAAGGGTCAGTGGGAGCGCTGTTGTCTTCCTCGTATTGTACGTGGATGACATCCTCCTTATTGGGAATGATATTCCCATGTTGACATCAGTCAAGATGTGGTTGTCCAAGGAATTCTCCATGAAAGACCTAGGTGAAGCATCCTTTATTCTAGGAATTAAGGTCTATAGGGATAGACCGAATAGGATGCTAGGACTTTCACAGAAGATGTACATAGAGGAAAGTACTAAAGAGGTTTAGTATGGAAAACTCTAAGAGGGGATTAATACCCTTCAGACATGGTATTCATCTTTCCAAGAAGATGTGCCCCAGCACACCTGAGGAAATAGAACGCATGAGCAAGATCCCTTATGCTTCTGCAATAGGGAGCCTCATGTATGCCATGCTATGTACACGACCTGATATAGCCCATGCTGTGAGTGTCACAAGCAGATATCAGTCAAATCCAGGTGAAGAACACTGGACTTCTGTGAAATGTATCCTTAAGTACTTGAGAAGAACTAAGGATATGATGTTGGTCTTTGGTAATGGAGAACTCCAAGTCCAGGGATACACAGACTCGGATTTCATGTCTGATATAGATGATCGAAAGTCGACATCTGGCAGACTGTTTGTGTGCAATGGTGGTGCTGTCAGCTGGAAGAGTTCCAAGCAAACGGTGATACCACCCCATCCACGATTACCTCGAAAAGGGTTATGTCGAGGTCAAGAGAGTCAACTCCGCAGATAATGTGGCAGACCCACTTACAAAGCCGTTGGGCCAGCAGAAGATCGAAGCCCACCTTGAGAAGATGGGACTTAGACTTGTAGCCAATTGGCTTTAGGACAAGTGGGAGATTGTTAGATATATGTGCCCTAGAAGCCAGAATTGGCTGACACTTGTAATACACTTCTAGGGGCAAAATTATAATTTTGACTAAAATCAATAAATGGGTTATTTTCTATCACATATGTGTATTTAGTGTCTGTGATACATCCTTTGAGTTAATGGTAATGATAATTCATATTTTCAAGAGTTGAAAATTTAAGACATGAATAATCATTATTAACTCATAAATTGCTCCCGACCATAGGATCATCACGAGGATGGTGATTGATCCGGAAGGTTGGTGTACAATCGCTTCTCTTTAGTAGATGAGTCTTGAGTCTACGGTGTGGAGACACCGGAGCGAGAGTACAGGTACTCGTTAGAGAACGAGGGCACTGAGCGTGACCACCTCGAGTAGTCATTAGGGAGTCTACCTTCTCGTCAATGACTGACTCGATGCTGCAGTAGTGTGTCTGGTTCTTTGACCTGAGATGCATCGGCAGTTCACCTTGAGGGTGTTATAGTTTGACTACACCATTACTCGGTCTCCTAGCCATATGGAACCCTGAGGTGTATGTTGGCTATAGCATGTTCATTGTAGGAACTGGATTGGCATCAAGATGGAATCTATCTACCTCGGTGGTAGAGGAGCAGCCCTATGATGAATCATGAGAATCAAGTCCAGAAATCCATGGCCATGGTAGAGTGAAATAATAGAAAGAGTTTCTATTTAGATTTTCACATTGGACTCGAATCGAATGATTACATCATATGACAGAGACTAGGGTTTGACGAGTTCACCTTAACCCTAATCTGATCGGGGCTCAAGATAGAAGAACTTAATCACACAGGTAGCTGCACCAAGAGGTTCGCATTCAGCTCTGATGGGTTGCCACCATATACTGCTAGGTGTCACTGGTGGATTTTGGGAGCAATTAGAATGATTTAGATGATCGATCATTCTAGCTGTTCGAATCAGAAGAGTTCTGATCCATCGAAAGGAGTTTCGATGATGTCGATGATAGAGATCATGACATATCCCATTACCATACAGAACTGAACCTAACTGGGTCACACAAACAAGGGTTTGAATCTGGTGATCATCAATTGAACTGATCTAGTTCAATTGATCTGAATGAGATTCAATTAGGTTCAAGGAAATCGTGCTAGCACTCGATTGAACCTAACGTTCTTCTTTTGCTATCATAAATAAGTTGTCCTGTCTGAGCCAAAGGAGTTTGTGCTCAATCAGAGGCCTTCATATGGTCTGACTGGAGGTTGTCCAAGTCAGAAAAGGTTGTCTTATTTGTAAGACATTACCTGCCATTTTTGGTCACCTGCCATTTCTTGTTCTTTGACTTTGGTCAAAAGTCTACCTTTGACTGGTCAAACGTTGACCATTGACACTTTGACTTTTGACCACATGTCATGCACCTATTGGAGAGCTGGTGGGGGCCTGTCCCCCTGCCAGAACCTGGCAAGGAGAAGGGCGCACGCCACCCTAGGCGTGTGCCCAAGTTGGAGGCGCCTAGGAGTCCTTGTTGGACAAGGACTCCATCTCCTTTTTGGATTCCAATTAGAGTTCTTCTAAGAACCAACTTTGACTGGTCTTAGGCACCCTCTAAGGAGGAATCCAGGGGACTCTATTCCCACCAATCAGATTTAGATCTGATTTCACAAAGGGTTGTGATTGGTTGGGAAGAAGAGGAGTTGGATCACAGCTAGTCTATAAATAAGACCCTGTACCCAACTCAGATTGTAAGAGATATGATGAGATCATAGTTTCCCCATGCCCCAAGGCTGCCTCTCCCCTCCTTCTCCATGCCATAGTCTCTTTCTCCCCTTGCTCTCCACGTCCAAAAGGAGTTTTGGACCTTGGTTGGTGCGATTCAGATCAAAGAAAGGCGATCAAAAGCAAGAAGGCTGCGCTGCTGCAAAGGACGACTGCTCATCTTCAAAAGAGTTTTGAAGATCCTCCAGATCAGATCCAGATCTGAATTTTTGGAGGTGTGATAGAGAAGAAGAGGATCTCCAGATCCAACCCGAGTGGATACCGGTAGAGGCCAGGCGCTTGCGTGGCTAAGATCCAGAACCTTCCGCTGCAAACAGGATCATCAACAGGGTAATAGGATTACCCAGATCAGGTAAATTAAATTTGATTTAATTTATCTTTTAATTTTATTTTATTAAAATAATAAGAATCAGATCTAAAACATATCAAGATCTGATTGGGATCAAGAGAAAAATTTTTGAAATATATCTCTTGATCTGATCAGATCTGAACGAACCTGGACCGAAAAATCAGGATTTCCCGATATTATCTAGAATCCACCTCCTAAAGCGACTCTCGGTGGGCTTCGATTCTCTGTTGGCCCAACGGCTTTGTAAGTGGGTCTGCCACATTATCTATCGAGTTGACTCTCTTGACCTCGACATAATCCTTCTCGAGATAATCGCGGATGAGATGGTATCGCCGCTCAATATGCTTGGATTTCTGATGAGACCTCGGCTCCTTAGCAAGGGCTATGACATCATTGTTGTCGCAGTATAGAGGAATGGCATCTGATGGCATTACTCCAATTTCTGTAGCAAACTTTTTGTACCAGAATGCTTCCTTCGCAGCCTCTGATGCAGCGATATATTCTGCTTCCATGGTGGAATCTGCTATCACCGTTTGCTTGAAACTCTTCCAGCTGACAGCACCACCATTGCACATAAACAGACTCCCAGATGTCGACTTTCGATCATCTATATCGGACATGAAATCCGAGTCTGTGTATCCCTGGACTTGGAGTTCTCCATTACCAAAGACCAACATCATATCCTTAGTTCTTCTTAAGTACTTAAGGATACATTTCACAGAAGTCCAGTGTTCTTCACCTGGATTTGACTGATATCTGCTTGTGACACTCACAGCATGGGCTATATCAGGTCGTGTACATAGCATGGCATACATGAGGCTCCCTATTGCAGAAGCATAAGGGATCTTGCTCATGCATTCTATTTCCTCAGGTGTGCTAGGGCACATCTTCTTGGAAAGATGAATACCATGTCTGAAGGGTATTAATCCCCTCTTAGAGTTTTCCATACTAAACCTCTTTAGTACTTTCTCTATGTACATCTTCTGTGAAAGTCCTAGCATCCTATTCGGTCTATCCCTATAGACCTTAATTCCTAGAATAAAGGATGCTTCACCTAGGTCTTTCATGGAGAATTCCTTGGACAACCATAATTTGACTATTGTCATCATGGGAATATCATTCCCAATAAGGAGGATGTCATCCACGTACAATACGAGGAAGACAACAGCGCTCCCACTGACCTTTTTGAAAACACATGGTTCCTCTTCATTTTTGATGAAACCAAAATTTTTTGATCACATCATTGAAACGAGTGTTCCAGCTCTGAGATGCTTGCTTAAGTCCATATATGGACCTTTGCAGCTTGCAAACCTTGTGATCAGTATCACTGGATGTGAAACCTAGCGGCTGTTCCATATAGATATCTTCCTCAAGATATCCATTTAAGAACGCCGTTTTCACGTCCATTTGCCATATTTCGTAATCGAAATAGGCTGCAACGGCAAGCAATGTGCGGATGAATTTTAGCATAGCCACTGGAGAAAAGGTATCCTGATAGTCAATGCCTTCGCGTTGACTATAACCTTTTGCCACTAGTCTAGCCTTGAATGTCTCCACATTTCCATCTGCACCAATCTTTCTCTTGAAGATCCATTTACACCCAATAGGTACTATACCTTCTGGTGGATCTACCAAGGTCCAGACTTGGTTCGAGTGCATCGAGTCAATTTCTGACTGCATTATCCTCTAGCCATTTCTCAGAGTCGATATCTGATATCGCCTCATTGTAGGTTTTGGGATCATCACCATGAGCACCATTACCTACGAGGAATATTTTCTCTACTTCCTCTGAAATAATACCTAAGTATCTCTCAGGAGGACGAAAAACTCTTTCCGATCTACGAGGTGGAGGAGGTAGTGTTCTTATTGGCTCAACCTGATTTGGTTCCAATTGGTCCTTAGCTCGTTGTACTTGTGAGACTTTCTCATCAAGCTTGATCTACCTTCCAATGCCGCTATCTTGAATAAACTATTTTTCAAGAAAGATGGCATGTCGACTCACAATCACATTACGGTCTTCTGGAATATAGAAATAGTATCCTAATGACTCTTTAGGATATCCTATGAATCAAGCTCTAAAGTACCTAAACTCTAACTTATTCGTTTGTTGTCTTTTGACGTGAGTCGGACAATGTATAGAGGATAATTCCTCTTCCATTGCCTTAGGTTCTTGCAATAGAAGCATTTTGACTAGCACTTTGCATCTTTTTATTCTTCTTCTTCTTTCTTTTCAAAGGGTTGACATCTAGAAGAAGATTCTTTCACTAAATTCACCATCTTCTTGTGGAGCTAGTAATCCTTCTCAAAAGTGAATAGTAATCCTAGCAAGCCATGGTAGTTTACTACAAGCTTAGTCATTCTATAATGACTAAGAAAGGGGAGGTATGACTTTGGTAGAGAGTTCAGTATCACATCTTTTCCAAGCTATTCTTGCAAGGAAAAATCAAGTTTGCTCAAACACTCGATCATCTTAATTATGTACAGTTCATGATCTATGATCGATGCCCCTTCATCTAAATGTTAAAGATAGCACAACTAGTCTTGTGCCTCTTAATGTCATTGGGTGTGCTAAAGGATTCATTCAATGCTTATAACATCTTCTCTGGTTGAGCATTCTTGAACTTGTGGCTAAACTCGTCATTCATGGCCGCTTGTATTATACAATGGATAGTGGTTCGATCATTAAGCCACTTTAAATAAGTATCTCATACTAAACCACGAGCATTTGGAGCGGGCTCTTTAGGTGCTGGATCCATTATCATATACAGGATCCGTTCGTGCTTTAGAACTATCTTAAGTTTGTGAAACCAGCTATTGAAATTAAATCTCATCAACTTATCATCTTCCAATAGTGATCAGAGCGACAAAAAAGTGGCCATAACTACATAAAAGGAAAATCAAAAGGATAATTAGTATATGAATTGATTAAGCCTAAAGACATGGACATTAGTCTAAAGGTTCTCTCACTATTTTATACAAATTGATAGTCTCTACCTTTAATTCGAGAAATTACATTAATTTCTTAGTAGGTATTAGAATCCACACGGCTACACACGAGCCTGACTTTGGTCGGCCAACCCATATGTATCTTTGGCTATGTTCTTAATCAATTATTTTTCTAAACAATTTTTAGTAATTAATTTTATCCCAAGTTCCTTTTTGGTAAGCTTTGGCCTCTACAAAAAGATTTGGCCAGGTCCAACTATTAATATGACCACACTCAGTGCATCTTATCAATGAATGATTAGGCCTGACTTTGGCCAGCCAACCTAACCATCTAATAAAGAGACATGACCGTGTTATCATATAATGAATGATAATTTTAATAGTAGATAAGGATCAGATATTTATACCTCCAATGATCATCAAACTATTGGACCCATTATCATCCATCTTAATAGGAGGCTATGAATTTGTTATCTCCATAATATTTTTATTTTATGGACCTAATAATTTAGAGGATTTTATTAAATAATTTAAAAGAGAAGAGAAGTGATTAACTAGCAGTCAACATTTCTTCTACTGACTTCACTAAGTCTTAAAGAGGACTAATGACAAGGCCAGTTAATAAGCACCTAAATCAGTCATAGTGATTAACCTAGGTGAAATGGGTTAGCTCAAATCAATGAGCAATCTAATCAAAAGTTGACTAACCATATTGGCCAGATAAGTAAGATTGGTAGGAGAGTCTGCCAAAGCTTATCTTAGACACCATCAAAATAGCCAAGTAAACGGGCTGCCAATTAAAAACCATCGATCCAGATTGCTAGACTTATCTTAGAAATTAATTAGTTTATCAGTTTCAATTTAGTCTGCATAAAGACTCGGACTCGACTACTGAGCCACGATCAAGTCTATTTGGTAAAATCAAAAGCATGGACTTTAATCAACTACAACTATGAAGATTGATCTATAAAGAAGACTTGACCTAATTAGATTCAACTCTTGGTTAGATTTAGTCAATTTCTCTATTATGTCCATATTTGATTCTAGCACTAGATCTAACCTAGTTAATTGACCTGATCTAAGCTAACACATAGACCCAAATTTGATGCAATAACTTTAGATCTTAAATTCATAGTTCTAGATCTAATGTTACAACTCTTTTTTTTAATTAAGTGTAAAAAGATGAAACAATTTCAAGTGTAAACTCTTTTATACAAAATTTTATGCAGAATTATTCTATCCAAAAACTTGAGTCAACTCCCCTTAGAGTTGAGTTGACTCAACTCTTGAGTCAATTCGCTTAGAGATCGAGTGAACTCGCACTGACAAGCAGCAAAGAGATGATCTAGGCCTTCGCAACTGAGTTGGCTCATCTGTAACTTTTGCAGAATATTCAGATCAGATTAATTTTGCATTAATAGTTTCAATATTTAGATTAGATCCTAAGATTTTGAATTTAGAGTTTTGTAGAAATTAAGTTTCAATTCTAAATTTTACAAAACATATATATCACATATGTAAGTTTTAGATTCAAATCAAAACCACATATCCAACATATATATCATAAGGATCTAGATCTAAAATATGAAACACATCATTTAGATCTCATCTAAACAATGTAAAATCAAATCATAAATCAATTTATTTTAGATCTAAAATTAAAAAATAAACTATAAATTAATTTAGATCTCATCTGATATATTTATGATTTAAGTTTTTAGATTAGCACGTACTATGATAACCTATTCACTGTAAGAGGTAAATCTTGCAACAAGACAATCTTATAATCAGCACATGCAATTTTTGATATTATTATTTTTAGATTTTTATGCATGCATGATCATGTGAAAAGAACCTACGCTCTGATACCAATTGAAGAAAAGCTAGGGCAATTCATGCATGGATTTTAAAAAATTTTTTAAGTAGAAGCAAACTAGATTAAATAGTTTAATCTACCATGTACTAGAATTGATCTAAAACTGCTTAGGCTAGGATCATATGACTCAAACATGCATGCCTAATCTGAAAATTACATCTGAAATAATTGACTAAGTTTTCATATTAATAGAAATCAGATTTCTATACCTGAACATGGGTCGAAGATCACCATTGTTGATTCCACAGATTTGTTGATTCTTCCTGTTGCAGAATAGCCGTACACACATAAGGCCTCCATAGGTATCCACACAGGGTTGAGGCAAGTCTGAAACAACCTTGATCACCAAGATGCTAGCCTCCTTTAGATCAGCTCTGTAGATTGGATCTAGGTGTAGAAGAAAATCTGCACGAATCTTTTCATGCAGGACCTTGAAGAAGAAGGTAGAAGAGAACCCTTTCTCTTCCTTTTCTTTTCTTTCTTTTTCCTCTGAATTTTCTCTCCCTTTTCTTTGGTTTTCTCTACCTTTAGGCATAGAAACACTTTTGTAATACTAACCTTAGGCATCCTAAAGGGTGGGGTGCCATATATATAGCAAAGGGGACGACAATATGGGGTTAACGCAGCATAAGAGGAGTCCTTCTCCACTTCAAACTTTCCTACCCAAAATATAAAATAAAATCAGTCAATTTGAAAACTAATCTGATTCCCAATTAGATAAGGATAGAAACTATCCAAAAAGAGAAAGAGGGAGAGTCCATAGGGATTGGGGCACCAACTATTGGTGCCCCCTCTCATTCTCATGTGCAAAAAGAAGAGGGTGCCATCCTTATCATTTTTAACACCAATAGAGGAGGGAGAGTCTCAGTGCAATGGATGGCACCCCACTCATTCTCATACACAAAAAGAAAAGGCTGCCATCCCTCTCATTTTTAATGCTAATAGAGGAGGGATAGTCCCAGTCCAATGGATCTCTCCCATCCTAATCTAATTAGGTTAGGTTCATTTTAAATTTGGGTTCAATCCAAATCCAATTTGAAGCTAAATCGAGCCCGATTTGAGTCAAACTTGAAATCTAGTTAGATTAGGTTTCTAATCCAGGTCATACTTGGATTAAGATAACCCATTCAACTAAAATTAGGTCTAAATCAATTTAAATTAAATCTAATTTAATTTAATTAGATTCTAAATCCAAATTTAAACTTATTAAATTAAATTAAAATATTTGTAATTAGGTCTAAATTTGCTAATACTTAGCAAAACTTCTACTTGTAACTTTTACTAATAGATCCAAATCATCAATCCAATTGATAATTTGATCTTGATCCAATCAAATAACTTGGTCAACCCTTTTTGTCTGTGACCCAATAGATTCAAACACTAAGCCGGTAGCATAGGAACAAATTTTTATATCAATCAAAGTGACCATCTAGTAATAATACTAAATATCTGGATAGGTCGAATGATTACAATGCAACATTCAAGAACCTTGGACTATGGTTACCATATAATTCATCTTTTTGACTCTAATGCTTAGGATGACATTGGATTTAAAATGTCAATCCTAGATAAGTCATGCATCCATATTGTGTTCCAATCTTTCACAAATCCTGTGACACCTCACAAGTATTATCCTGGCTAAGATTTTACAAAATTGAAATAAAGCAAAGCATTTACTCCAAACTTTTGGAGTGGTCAATCACATCTTGATTTACACACTAACCTCGCAAGTACTTGACTGTACCCAAGATTTACACACTAACATCTTGATTCGCGGTATTAAAAATATAGATAGTTTGATACCAAAGCATAGTGAGTTGCTTGCAAGTCACTATGATGATCTTAGGTTGGAGGAACACATACTTATATCCTTCGCAAGCTACTCTTGATAGCAGAGTACTCCACAGGTAGATCACCTTCAGTAAAATGTACTCTTACATCTTACTTACATGCCATATCAGCGTCTCCACACTTCTTAGTTATGAGGACAACCAACCCATATGATATACAACAATCTATACTCGATAAGTTATCATCCTAGTTAATAAGATATAATTTGGTCACAAACAATTTTAAGAACAATTTGCTAAATCCTTCTTTATTGATTGAAAGTGGTTCTAAGGGCTTCATCACAACATAGAAGTTCATTTAAGAAAGATAGATAATTTATGATAAAAAGGTTAAATAATTTTTATTAATTAATAATTTATATAAAAATTATAAGAGGAGCACAATCATCTACAACTTAGATGATTAGCTTTAGGATATAATTTTCAATAATGATGGCCAACATGAGGAGGTAGATCATATTGAGTTTGTTTTTAAGGAACATCCTATCCAAGATGGTGAAGAAAAGGAAGAAGCGGAAGAAGTGGAAGAAGAGGAGAAAGAGGAAGAATTACATGAAAAATTCGAGGAGTACCAAACATTTAAAGAGGCTAATGAGTAGTGCTCCTTGCTTGCGATGAACTTTTGGACCTCTGACTCATTTTAAATACTTGTATTGCATTGCTACCCATCTGAAGGGTACCAAACATCCAAAGGGTATCAAACATCTAAATACTTATCTTGCATCATTTTAAATCTACATTGCCATCCATAAGTGTATAATTAATCTATGAATCTATTTATTTTTATTTTTAGAGATTATAGATCATGTCTTCCAAAAGCCAAAGCCATCATAATTGAGGAGAGAGCTCTCAAGGAGATAGCTTTCATGCAGCCAGCTTGCATGGTTCTATGGCACACATACCATATGGTAAACTCTAATATTTTAGATATTCTTTTTTATATTATTTTATTATTTACTGTCTAATATAATAATCTTTATGATGTCTTGATACTCTCATGTTCGGACATCGTGCGATCACCAGTGATCCCATAATCACATGGAGCAGCGCTCGGCTCTCAGAGTCAACAGCATGGTAGAGGACCCGTCTGGCTTACGGCACCTCCGACTCAGTTGGGGGATAGAGAGCTCATTCACATTCAGAGCTGTTCATAAGTATTATATCTTCATTAAATATATTTAAGATTTAGCCATTTTAGAGACTAACATTTATTATTCAAAATCAATTTTACAGCATATTTACAAAGCTTGGGATGCCTCATGTAGTTATCGGGATCATCCGATGATGGATGCTGAGTTCTCTAGTTAGCCATTGGGAGCTCGTGATGCAGCTTGGGAGATGTTCCTGATAAATCAAAGATATTTAATTTTTTAATTCATGGTAGGTTTGCATTCTATTTATTAATACATGGTTGCTTCTATTTATGGGGGTACTATCAATTTGAGACTCCTTAGGATGAGGAGTCTGGCCATTAGATCTTCAAGGAGGTGGCCATATGGAGGTTCTAGGATGGGCTGTATGGCCTTTGGTAGCTCGTTATAGAGTACTCTAGTTCTAAGTCACCATCAAATTAAAAGTCTTACATAGATTACTAGATGCGGGTGGACATATGGGAGGCCCTCAGCGATCAGTGGAGTACTCTGGTAGGCAGTGGAGGGCACGACAAAATTGGTCTGCCCACCAACATCCGATCATTTACACTGGCAGCTCTATTGGCACACATGTTGTAGCCAATAGATTGGTAAAAATTATATACTTATGTTAATTTCATATTGAATTGATCATATATATATTGATTAATTTAATTTTATTATTTATTTATTATAGACATGGTAGTTGGGTCGTACACCAAAGCAGCAATAGATATAGGAGGTTACACATCAGTCTAGGAAGACTAGTGATTATTTAGATCCTAGATCTTGATAGATCACGATAACAAACTTAAAAAATATTATTGATTAAGATTTTATATATGCTGATATGTATGCACTAATGAATTTCCAAACTATATAGGGAGATTACGTGAAGTATCTCGTATCGTAGCATGGTGAGTATCTATCCTCTCAGCCCTTTCTTGATCTCAAGGGATGGCTTAGGACCACTAGAGGGGTGAGTAGGAGCTAGATCATAGGTTTCGACCATAGCTTCGACCTTCTAGTAGCTCGATACTCTTCGACATCCTCCTCTCAGGCCTTAGCGACTCAAACATGGGGTGATGCACATGTGAAGGAGGTCATACAGAGACTTTGGAGCCAATGACCTTAGAGCTTCCAAGATGCCATCCATGATACAATCATTGAAATTTTGGGATCTGCATCTGTGCGATCAGCTAGGCTCATTATCATAGTTATAATAGTAGGTAAGTCTAGCTATAATTCTTTTTTTACTTGTTTTAAATTTTTACATAAATTAGAAAGCTTCGTCTATTTAGGCTTGAGTTTGGAAAGAATATTTAGGAGGTAAAAATTCAATCTAACCATCCAATCAAAGGACTGAAGATGTCCATGGCTCCATATCATCGAATGGGACATGTAGGAATAATTTGTTCGAGAATCAAACTAGTGTATCGAAATAAATATCTTTATATTAATATATATACTTTCATATCAAAACTTATTAATAATATTTTATTTTTCTTTATTACAAGATGTTGGGACATCCGACTCTCATCCACCAACTGTTAGAGATAACATACAGGAGCAGAAGGAGGATGATGAGGACAACGAGGAGGATCTCACATGATTTTTTTTGGATATGTATGTAATTTTGATAAGTAAAAAGCAGTATAAATTTATGAAATTATATAATTTGTAATTTTAATATATTATAATTAATTTTATATTTTTGATTATTATAAAAAAATATTATTTTATTTATAATAGATTTAAGAAAATATTATTGCTTGTTAATGTGATTAAAATATGTTTTAAAATATTTAACTATGAATTTTTTTTAAAAAGCTAAAAAACTATTAGCGACCGCATTAGCAATGCAAATACCATCGCTAATAATTTTTTTAAATTTTTATTAAAAAATTAAAAAAACTATTAGTGGCAGCATTAGCGACAACAATCACCATCGCCAATAGTTTTTTAAAATTTTAATTAACAAAAAATTTAAATTATTAGTGATGGCTTTAGTTGTCGCTAATATCGTCACTAATTATATTTATTAAAGATAAATTTTTTGCCATCGCTAATAATAATAATTAGCAACAATATTATTTCTGACAAAATTTAATGATGAAAGTCTGTTACTAATAGTATTAGCGATAGCAAAAATACTATTAGCGGTGATAATTAGCCATCGCTAATAGTCTATTTTTTGTAGCACCTTCAACGCTCAAGTCAGGATTCTGGAATAGAAATGAAGTACATAAGATAGAGAATGTCATACTTGAGGGTTCCTTTAAGATCCCCATTTATAGACAGGGATCAAAGCTATTTATGGGGCACAATCCGTGGGTGATCCTGACCAGATCGGGAGTAATGATGTGACATTTGTTGCTGAGATTCTCGAGATTAGTTGGTTGGGACTGTCTTATCTGGATCATGGCTAGTTGCCACAAGGCAGTCACATAAATTTGAAAATGAAATGTGGGAATCCCAGAGGAGGTTGGATTGGGCCGGAGGCAAGCCGGTAGGGAGTTAAGATCAATCATCAATGAGGTTAGTGCCAGGATTGGATCAATGGTCACCAGATTCATAGAAGGGAGTCAACACACAACGAGTTCAAATGATACCAAACTCAAGAGGAAATTGGAGGCTGGCAAGTTGCAAGATCAGAAGATGTCGAGCCCAAAAGGAGCTAGAGGCTAAAGCCGACAAGGTCGGATGGCACCAAACTTGGAGTTGCAGGAGAGTTGAGCGAGTTGCAGAGTTGGAGGGAGCTAGAGTAGGGCTCGACAGGCTACGATCTCACCAAGTTGGGATCAATAGTCATCGAACTCAGCAACTAATAGGAGGTTAGTGCGAATTTCACTAGGCTTGAAGTTGGTTGATCATGCATCAAGGATTGAAAGTTTTGAACTTAGAAAGGACCAACAAATAGACAGTGGGGTTAGATGATGATGAACTTAAACACTACTACAAAAATGGCCTATGGCAATGGTTTTTAAAACCACAACCATAGCTCCTATGGCGATGATTTTCGTTAACCGTTACTATAGATCGAACTTATGGTAGCGATTTTTGTAACCACTGCTATAGATTCGACATATAGCAGTAGTTACCAAAAATCGCTACCGTAGGTCAGACCTATAGCAGCGGTTCCTAAAAATTACTGCTATAGATCGATCTATAGTAGCGGTTCATTATAACCGCTGTCATAAGTTGGATCTATAGCAGTGGTTAGTAGGAACTGCTGCTATAAGCTGATTTATGGCAGCAGTTAATTATAACCACTGCCATATATATATATATTTAAATATTATATAATTTTAAAATTTAATATTCATCTTTACTATTCATTATCTAAATAATTATCATTAGAGTGTCATCGCAAAAGATTGCCTCGATCCGATGGCCCTAGCTTCATCAATCAGAAAAATTTGATTTCGATGACCACGAATAATAATGCGATGATCTGATAGATGGAGACATCCGATGGATCTAAAAACCTACAACGATGATCTTGATGATGTTTGTAGTGTACTATCAAAGTTTCACTTCAATCGGATATCATTATCTTGGTCAATTTAGTATAGATTAGTTTCGACTGTTAAATGATAAACGAGTGATCAAAGGACCAAACGGTGTCCGATTATGAGATAATTTTTTTTATAAATGATCTTGGCTACTAGTTTAATTATTTTTTATAATGATGATCATAAAATTTAACTCATGAGATGAAGAATGATCTAAAACTATACGTCTCTTGATAACCATTCTAAAACTTCACTGATCGTTATGCTCATGCTTTTGCAATATCTGTTTAACACGAATAGTTTATACAAAAATGATTTAAATTTTATTATTATTATCATATAAAATATTTAAAATTATAACAAGATCATTTAACTAAAAAACTATCTCATAATCGAACACTGTTTAACACTTTGATCGTTTGTTTTTAATTTAATGATCGAAATCATTCCGTACTAAATTGACCATGATAACGATATCCGATTGAAGTGAAACTTTGATAGTATGCTACAAACATCATCGAGATCATCATTGTAGATTTTTGAATCCATCAAAAATCTTCATCTATCAGATCATTGCATCATCATTAGTGATCATCGAAATCAAATTTTTCCAATCGATAAAGCTAGGGCCATCGGATCGAGGTGATCTTTTGTGACGATACTCTAATGATAATTATTTAGATAATGAAGGGTGAAGATGGGCATTAAATTTTAAAATTATATAATATTTATAGAAAAAAATTATTTCTAACCTATGGCAGCGGTTATCAAAAACTGCTGCTATAGATCTACAGCAGCGGTTATAGAACCGCTGCCATAGATCAATGGCAGTGGTTTTGGATAACCATTGTCATAGATTTATGGTAGTGGTTTGATAACCGCTGCCATAGGTTAGGATAAAAACTCCCAAATTTTTTCTTTTCTTCCGTGCGCGCTTGATCTCTCTCTTTGTCTCTTCTCCTCCTTTTCATCATCGATGAGGCTCCTTCCCCCCCTCCGGTCGGCGTCGCCCCTCCTTCCCCCTCGACCGACGTCGCCCCTCCTTCTCCCTCCCCCTTCGACTCCCCATCCCTGCCCCCCTCCCGCCACTCGCCACCCGCCACCCCACCTAGCCCCCCCACCCTCCACCGGCCGCCCCTCGTTCCCCCTGCCCTCCTTCCCCTCCCCTCCGGCCCCTGCATCCCCGACCATCCCTCCCCACCACCTGCCACCCCCCACCCTCCCCCGGTCGCCCCTCCTTCCTTCCATCCTCGGTCGCTCCTCCCCACCACCCACCACCCCCATCCGGTCCCCACCACTCCCCCCGGTCGCCCCTCCCTGCACCCTACCACCCCCTAGTCCCCCATCTCCGACCGTCCCTTCCCGCCACCCCCACCCAGCCGCCCCACCCATCGGTTGCCCCACCTCCCCCCCATCCACGACCGCCTCTCCTGCCACCCTGCCACCCGCCACACCCCAGCCCCCCATCTTTGGCCGCCCCTCCCGCCACCCCCCACCTGCCCTCCCACCCCCCACACTATCCTCTCGATCGTCGACCCTCCATCATTGTGCCTCTCGGGCCTCCTCATCACTGTGCCCCCTCCCCTGGCCCCCCATCGTCAGCTGCCCCTACTTTCTCTCTTTCTTTCTTTTTCTCTCTCTTCTCTGTCTCACTATCCTGCTTTTATTTCGTAGGTTATCTCTAGTGCCGTCGTCCTCCTCTAGCATCCTCACCGACGACCTTCGAAGCTTTCGGTGCGACTCGCTCTCTATAGCCATAGGTATATATTTTTTTTAATTTTATAGTATTATTTATTAATCATATATATTTATAATAATTTATAGAATATTTATAATAAATATTATAAATATTTATTATAAATATTATAATTATCTGCATGCCGTAGTTTTTGGGCTGTGCCGTGGCGGTTGCCTTGGGCTGTGGCATGTCGGCGGATGTGGACTAAATCTGTCAATGGATTGGGTTTAGATCAGAATCTGAATATTTAGCTCTAGACTTAATTTTAATTACTGATATCGGATCCAAACTCGAATACCCGATGGGTCTGTACTTGAGAGAGGAAGGAAGGGATCCGACCTTGCCGCCATCATTGGGAGGGAGGGGGTCCGGCCTTACCGCCCATCATTAGGAGAGAGATCGAGAGAGGAAGAGTGGGAGAATGAGAGAGCGAGAGAGGAAGGAGGGGGTCTAGCCTCGCTGGCATCACTGGGAAGGGATGGGGTCCGACCTTGTCGGTGAGGGAGATCGAGAGAGTGAGAGAGGGAGGGACGGGGTCTGACCTCACCAACGAGGAAGATCGGGAGAGGAAGAGAGGAAGATCGAGAGATGGAAAAGCTGGAAGGAAGGGGTTCGTTCTCTCCGCCATCGCTGATGAGAGAGATCGAGAGAGGAAGAGAGGGAGTGATCAAGGAGATGGCACACTACCGAGCTGGCTCGGATGATCGAGCCGATAGGAGAAGGACTCAAGCCGAATGTCTCAGGCATGGAGCCGGCTGTCTCAGGCATGGAGCTGGCTCAGCTTCTAAGCGAATAGAATTTGATATGTCTCTCTAAGGTTCCAACTTTAAGCCCTAAGGTGCCACATCATCTACTTTGTTCTTCTTTCAGATTTTTGGATTAATACCAAGGTTTGCACAAGAGATTGGATCTATAACTATTGCTCATCCTTAATTATTTATGAATGTAATTTATATTGTAGAATTTATTGCATAACATTTTTTGGATGTTTATATCTTGTTGCTTTTGTTTATTATATTGCATAACGATAGACCCATCAATTGATTAATGTACATATTAGAGACTATTTATTGATGCTATACTAATATTATTGTTCAATATATTATATTGATTAATGTTCATTAACATTGCAGATCACGATGGCATCAAAAAGCCATTTAGCTTTCACCCCTATCCCTCGATGGGTTATGCGTAGTTCAGCATCCGAGCAGTAGTCGGAGCATACTCCATCCACCTTGGCATCGGCTGCTCAGGGACCTCCATCAGCGGCATCTACTCCACCGATAGCTGAGCCTCTATCGTCTCTCATATCTGAGACACATGCTCCTATACAGGCATCTAAGTGTACTTTTTTATTATATTAGCATAATTTTATTTTTTATATAGTATTTGTATACTTATATATTTGCATAATATATTTGCATTGTAGGTGCATCATCCAGTCAGATATTTTACGATCCCACACATATGGCACACATGTGGAATCGCCAGCATCAGGTGATGGTCTATTATGATGCAGAGGGAAGGCCGATAGGAGAGACTGCATGAAAGATGCATTTCTTTTTTGGAGTGCTTGTGAGGCGATCGAACATCATTTTCATAGAGCCCAGAGACTAACGTTTGATGGATGTTGCCATCAAGAATCGAATATGGAAGGAGATATGGGTAAGTACGTGCATCTTAGTTATATTTATGCATTTTATATATTTACACTATATATGTTTGATTAGAATAATTTTGTAACTAATTTTTGATAAATTTATGCAGAGGAGGTATGACTTTCTCGATCACGAGAGGGCTCGAGATGTCCGACTGAGGAAGATCGAGGAGTTGTATCGGGGTTACAAGATCAAGGTCCATAGAGGATGGCTCGAGCACCGATGAGATATTCCGAAGGAGCTTGTTCCCTAGATACAAGACTATCCTCTGAGTCAGTGGGAGAGGATGGTTAGACACTGGAGAAGCTAGGAGTTCGAGGTAAAATTCCTAACTTTTAAATTTTTCAATATGCTTAAAGTTTTATCTAAATATTTTTTAAATATTTATTATTTATTTGAATACTAGTTAGGCTACCTTCCATTAGAACTGGAAGAACTATGTAGTCCAAGAGTATACGCACACTCTAGGCTGCGAGTCTATGGCTAATCATGTGCATAGAGAGGTAATTAATTCTAAATCTTACTAGATAAATTAAATTCATATTTTTTATCATCTTTCTGATAAATTTGTTCTTTGTTATAGTTGATGAGAGATGGAGTGATGCCCAACTATAGCGAGATCTTTCGATCAAACCGCACGGACAAGACGGGCAGAATATCATGATCGGGCGTATTTTTATAAGTATTAAATATATTAGTATATATGATTAATATTATAGCATTTCTTATAAAATTTTATTTTAATTTATAATTATAGGATCAGATAGATGCACTTGCGAGTGAGGGTCCGGATACCTCTGGGCCCTATGATCATTTGTCTCAAGTCTTGGGGCCTGAGCACTCTAGGAGGATCCGATGCAGGTCCGGACACATGCCAATGAGCTACTAGTTCGAGGCGAGCATCTCCCAATAGACTTTTGGTGTCGTCAGTCAGGAGGAGCTTGAGGAGGCATTGGCATGGGTAAATCATGCTATGACGCGGGCAGATTAGGCTGAGGAGCGTGCATCTCATCTGAAGGGTATGGTGAGAGATATGATATCGATGCTCAGCACATATTTTGGAGTCATGGACTTCGAGAATATGTTGGCCCATATTCCAGCTCCAGCTTCAGCTCCAACACCAGCTCCAGCTCTGGCTCCAACTCCAACTCCGACTCCGGCTCTGACTCCCTATGACGATGATGATGATGTAGATTTAGGAGACTTTTGATGTATTTTATTTTTTTAAAAAATATTATAATAAATTTTATTTGATAATAAAATTTTAGTATTTTAGAATAATTTCTATGTTTATTATATTTTCTTATGTTATATATCTGTATTTATCAAGTAAAATATATAAAAAATAAAAATTTTATTTTTTTTAATTATTAAAAGATCTACGATAGCCATTTTATAATCGCTGTCATATCCATACCAACCACTGCCATAGGTCCATGGTGCAAACGGTGCCAACCGCTGTATTAGATCTTTGGTAGCGGTTAAGAAACTACTGCTATAGATTATCTATGGCAGCGGTTATATAACCACTGCTATAGATAATCTATGACAGCAGTTACATAACCACTGCTATAGATCGATATATTACAATGATTTATAAACCACTGCAATAAAAAATCTATGATAGCAGTTCAAACAACCGCTACAACAATCGCTGCAATAGAGCTACGGCGATGGCTGCAATGGCAGCGGTTAGAAAATTGCTGTCATAGTCTATGGTAGTAATTTTTTGGGCTACGATAGTAGTTACGAACAACTGCCGTAGCTCTTTTTTATAGTAGTGAAAAGAAAACTAGATCGACGATAACTGAAATAATTAGCAGGGATTGGGAGTCGACTTAAGGAGTTGGGGTCATCTACCACCAAACCCACCAATAGGGTTTGGTAGTTGGCGAGTTTAGTGGAAGAAGGGATCTAGCTGATGATGCGATGGGGATCAACAAAGTCTGAGATAGACATGTTTTTAGCAAGGATGATTTTACCTCCAATGCATGCCCCCTTACTTCTGAGTTCAAATCAGATGGGGTTTGGGCAAAGCGAGCATTCTAATTCAAGCATGCCAAGGACATATAGTAGACTATTCAATCAATTGAAGTAGTGCATCTTTTTAAGAGAGTTGAAGAGGCATGCTGTTTCAATCATTATAGAAATGTGTCTCCTCTTTTGGCATGCTCCTCCTTAAATGGGCCACCTAACATTTTTTTTGGGCTTATCAAACCCTGCCAACTGTCGGTCCCCCATTAGTCAGTGGTGATTTGGTATCTATGTCATACCGCCCCATTGGTGCCATAAGGCATCTTCTTTCTCCTAATGCCTTCTAAAATTTATCTCTTTTGAAGCCGTCAGAGCACTTCTTTCTGAATTTTGTCTGAGTCCTCCGGTTCTAGCCATCTTCTCTAGTCCTCTCATCACCGGCATTCTCTAACTTCGATCACCTTCTCTCCTTCTCTTGTTGCCTGCACACCTGTTGGTGTAGAAAATGGTGTAGGTGTCGGAGTTGCTAAAGTGAATGGAGATGAGGCTGTCGATGGGACCTATAAAAAGAAGTCCAGATCAGAGATAGGTGGCTCCGGTAGGATCCTTCGATGCTCAAGTTAATTCTCTGACCAATAAGAATGGAGTACTTAGGAGAACTAGAATGGAGATGAGAGCTTAGATAAAAAAATATATCTGGAGGGTCTTTTATATAGGCAGAGCATGTAACAAAATGATAGTGACACCTATAACAGAATGTTAGTTGGCCATTCAAGCTATGTGGAGTTTGTTACAAAGTTTATTATGGAGCGGGGCTGTCCTTTGTCATGACTTACAGGTGGTTAAATTTCATGTGCTAGAGCTCGGATGCAACTTTTGCATATATGGGTGAACTACTCATGTTGAGATGAAGAACTTGGAGTTGGGTAGACCGAACTTAGAGGCCAGCTCTTGGGTGGTGGATGATGAATCTATAATCAACTAATATCGTTGGTGCTGTCCTTGGCAACTTTGAGGAGTTTGACCATCTTCTAGATTAGCTAGCGACTGATAGAAGTATCTTGCAAAACTTCCCATAAGAACCATTTCCAGATTTCTTGAAGAAGTTTGACTATGCTGAGATCGGTTGAAGCTGGAATAAATAAACTTCTTGCTAATGCTATTCAACCTAGTTTGTAGGAGTCTAACTGCCCTTAAGATCAACCTGAAGTTTGGATTGAAAAAGCGCTGTGGTAATTATCTCACATTGGGAATCAGACTCATGCTGAGGATGAAGTCATTTCACTATTCAAGTTCAACCGAACGAAATTCATCACCTCTTTGATGGGTTTTGCGGTCAGGTTCTTTGGGGAGAAGCTTAGATTGACATTGTTGACGAGGTCTTTTGGTGGATTCAAGTTTATACAACCAATTCTCACCATAGGGGTGCCAAGGTTAGTCTTTCATAGAGTGGGGTACAAAAGTTTGATCGGGGGAAGTTCTATCAACCTAAGGTCCCAGACGTGAGTCTAGTGAAATCTGCCAACTATAGTGGAGAGATGGGTTCGGAAGGGAAATTCAATTGGAGGAGAGTTTGGCCGTTGTTTATTGAGCGAAGGAATTTAACTGAAGAACAATTCATCTAAATGAACCCTGATTAGAAAAAAGTTCGTTCGAGAAGGAGTTCGGCTGGGAAGGAGCCGTTAGCACTCAAAGTCATTCAATCGAACTTTAGTATGCTTTGGGGAAGTCCTATAGTTAGAGGTTATAGTTGAGAAAATCCTTCAATGCTCACAAGTCAGATGTTGGCTGTCCATAACCTAGTGGACTTCGGCGGAAGCTAATTATCTCCAATATTTATCTTCCTACTCTCGAGTTCGAAGTTCGAATGATGGGAGTAACAGTTCCCGCTATTGAGAGGCAATAAAATTTTGACTTCCTCTAGATTGGCGCCAAAGCTTCCTTAACGCCGAATGATGTGAGGTGACTTGTTCTCTTTGAAAACTCGCTCGACGCAGAGCTCCATATATGAAGCAATAACTGCCTCATCAATTGTTTGTGATTGGTGTAATGACCAGGATGCATGGCAGGTTGGGATTGGACGAAGGGGATCCACAATTATGATCCTTTCTGATTTCCTTTAGCTATTTAAACTCCTCCTCCTTGACCTCTCTTTTTTGCTTGTGGCTCCTTTCTTTTCCTTCCATTCTTCGCTTCCTCCGAGCACCTTGTTCATCTTCCGTTGGGATTTCTCTGACCATTGACATCCTTCTCGACTGTCTTCTACTCTTTTGATCATCTTCCCAAGTTTCTCAACTGATATGGGTTAGTTTTTCATCCTTTTCTGTTCATTTCTTTACTTTTCTTTTCTTTTCCAGAGATCATGGGAGTTTGTTGTTCCTCAAGGATTTCATAACTTCTTTTCTTTCAATTTTTGGGGGAAAATTTTCTAACCATTTTGATCCAAATGTCCTTTAACATTTTTGGGTCTAATGATTCTGGTAGTTTGTCTGAGCCAAACTCTCAAGATTCGGCTCCTAGGGTGGAGACCAAGATTAGGAAGGCACCTCATCCAGTTTTCATCCCCAAAACCATCCCTTGCTTTTTGCATACTGAAGACATTTCTTTGGTGAGGATTCAATATGGGGTACCTTCAGAGTATGAGCTAGAGCTTCCAGGGTCGAGTGATTGAGCTTGCGCTCCTCCTCCAGTCCGCTGCTACTTGTACACTAAAGCACTTCATGCTGGACTCCAGCTTTCAATTCTTCCTTTTATTCTTGCTCTCTTTAGGTTTCTTAATATTTTCTTCTCTTCCATGTCTCCGAACTTCTTCTGATTCATCATAGGATTTCTTTCACTCTGCATTTTAGCCGAGGTTCAGCCTACCATTTCTTTATTTCAAAATTATTTTATCTTTAAATACCATCCTACTGCTAAAGATTGGTGGTACCTTCCTCTTAGTTCGGTAACAAGAGGCTACTCAAAGGCACTCCTTCTTCTATCCATAACTGAAAGAAAAAGTTCTTCTCCATTTCCTACCCAACCCTAGAGTTAGGACTTCCTCCCTAGAGACATCTAAGAGATTTGATCTACCATGCTTCAGGGTTAGAAAAAGAGGATCAAGACTCTATCAGCAGACTTAAAAATTATTGAGCTCCTCTCCTGCCCAAACTAATAAAGGATCAAACTTTGTTCAATCTCGACCTAAGTCTCTTCAACCCTATGGGTATACCTTCAATTTTTTGAAAGTTACTTCTCTTATTTTTCCCTCTAACTGTGACCTTTTCATGATTGCAAACATGGATGTGGATGAACTCGAGCAGCTTTTCAAGGAGCTCCGAGCTCATAAAAGAAATAGGGGTGCATCCAATGAGACCTCTAAGAAAGCAAGGACTGATGTTTCAAGCTCCTTTGCACTTGTTGCTACTGAGGCCACCACCGCATCCGAGGCTGCTGTGCCTTCAGTGTCTCTCAATCCTTT
Organism: Cocos nucifera; assembly: GCA_006176705.1. NCBI lineage: Eukaryota > Viridiplantae > Streptophyta > Magnoliopsida > Arecales > Arecaceae > Cocos > Cocos nucifera. The sequence continues at coordinate 207,037 of QRFJ01003553.1, forward strand.
CGCCAATGTCCAAATTCCAAAACCTCCCTTCAAGAAGGAAAAGGGAGAAGAAAAGAGGGGGACGAAGTGTGTAACATTCTAGACCAGCAAAATAGTGAATTAAAGATTTGTGTTCATATATGTGTGGCATAGTGATTTAATTATGGTATATTTGAGCCATTTGAGCATAAATTTTGACTATCTGCCATTACGAGTTCTAAAATTTTTATAAGTCTTAAAAGCTAGCACCAATATGGAGAGCTATATAAAATATAGATTTTCTTAAAATAAAAATTAGTGATAATTAATTTTCGAGTGTTGGTGAGCTGCAAGATGATTTTTAACGAATTGTGGAGACCCTTTGACCTACTCGGTATGAAGTAAGAATGTTTTAAAAGTATCGGGTTTGAGAAAATTTGAACCAGAATCCAAATTTTGGAATCTTATTCTTAAGGATTTTGATTTTTGAGATAATTTTATTAGCTCCAAAAAGGGGAGTGTTTCTTATTTATATTTATATTTTAAAGTTAATGGAGAGTAAAATAAATGAGAACATTAACTTAAAAGAGGGTATCAAAATAAAAATTTCTGAAACTCAAGGTTTAAGAAGTCTCGGCATAAACTTGGGACAACTCAAGTTTCAGACGATAGAAACCAAGTTTCTATTTTTTTGAGAGTAAGATATTTCGATTTAGAATTGAGAGGTCTCGATTATGTCGAGTGGTCTTGACCTAAGAGCGAGACATCTCGATTTGTGGAAATTCCTGGGAGCAGTGATGAACTGATAGTATTTTAAGTTATGAGTTTCAAATTATTTTAAATGGGGTGATAGAGTAGCTTGAGGTTATAAAGAAATAGCTGAAAAATCATGTGAATAACATTTGTTAAGTGGGGAAATGGGTGGATTCTTGTTGGTGTGACATCTAGCAAACTTCCTTTAGTTTATATTTTCCCATCCTTAAAACCACCAGTTCCTTTACTATTATTTCAATTCCTAGGTTCTTTAGAAAAGTCAGAGAAGGAAAGAGAGCTGAGAGGGTTCTATTTTCAATTAGCAACAAAGGAAAGTTAGTTGGTAAAGAGGAAAGTGAGTAAGAAATTGAGTTGAGAAGGGAGGAGTTATTGAGGTTAAGAGGAAGGAAAACCTATATAGCAGAATTTCTGGATATTAAGGAAAGGAAGAAAGCTCAAGAGGGTGCTTCAAGTGACTTAAGCACCAAGATAAAAAAGATAGCATAGTAGCTAGTTAGAACTTGATGTGAGTGGTTTTGTATCTACTTTGGTATTTTTTATTATATTTTATTATAAAAAAGATTAAATTTGGAGAGAAACTAACTTTGGTTATTCTTTAGCTTATATATATATACTTTTGTGTAAGCGTGGAAGCAGGAAATGAATTTGGTAGAAAGATTATTGAAGATATGGATATATGTGTATATCCAACTCAGAATGAAGTTTCATGTTCATTAATAATATTTTGATTTCACCTTACAGCTTTTAGAATTTAATCTCCTGATGTGTGAGAACTTATTCAGCATTTATTTTGAAAAGGATTGCCCCTAGGAAGATTTATGGGAGGAAACTTTGATGGAATAAGAAAGTTTTATGAGAGAAAACTATAATAAAATACTATAGCTAGTGGCAGTAGGCATTAGCCTTAGTGCACCATGTTTTATTTACCTAGCTAGTAAGGGTGGTGCCAGTCGGGCGTGTTTGGTGGACGTAGCTAGTTTTGTTTACCTAGTTGGCAAGGGTAGTGCCAGCGTGGTGTGTTTGGTCAACACGACTGGTTTTGTTTACCTAGCTGGCAAGGGTGGTGTCAACCTGGCATGTTTGGTCGACATGGCTAATTTTATTTTTCTAGCTGGCAAGGGTGATGCTAGCCCGACGTGTTTGGCTGATATGGCTAGTTTTGTTTTTCTAGCTAATAGGGGTGATGTTAGCTCGACGTGTTAATATACACATATAGTTCTATTGAAGTCTCGAATAAATAAGTAACTATTTGATTTCAGATTAGAGATCTCCCCTCATATATATTGGACAAATAATTACTTTAAAATTCAGTACATGAAGTTTGATCTATTCATTAATCATTATTTAGAGGATTATTCAAATTATAATTTTTAAAGGAATATGTTTACTTTTAATTATGCTATTTTGTTTGTATCTATTTCATTACACTACTTAACTAAAAATGTTATTTATGTTTATGTTTTGGAAAAGTCATGAAAGTGCTTTTTATTTAAAGCACTTATGCCTGAGCTTGTCACATTTCTTTTATAGATATGTTTTCACTCACTGGGACTTAAGTCTCATTATCCCTCACTTCTTTTGTTTGCAGCTTTGAAGATTGGAGTATCCTAGTTTAGCTATGCTAGCATTGAGAAGGGTCTAGGTTCCTCAGCTTGATAGGAGCAGTCTTTTTTTTTCTTGTGTGAACCAACACTTGCATGTTTGGGCATCTACTTTTGCTACCATATGATTGTAATCCTTTTGATATGTTTTGGTTATGTATAAACTCTAAGTATGCTCCATTATCTATAGGCTGGATCTAGCTTCCACTATGTCTATTTAATTGAGATGACTGTATATGTATGTATGTATGTATATATATATATATATATGTATGTATGTATGTATGTATGTATGTATGTATGTATATGTGAGAATATGCCAGGTTAAGTAGGTAGTCGTACTTGTACCTTTGGGAATGTCCAACTTTTAGAAAAAATTCCATCAAATTTTTAGTAGAAATTATGGATTTGATTTATCTCATTTGGTGTCTTTGTTAGGCTTGCTAGGTTGGCTAGTCCGTCCTATGCGCTGGTCATAACCCCGGGTTTGGGTCGTGACAATGTTGGTATCAAAGCTTTAGGTTTCCCTATGGTTGATGGAGCAAGTGTCCTTTAGTAGGGTCATGATTGTGTTAATGAGGTCGGCCATTTTCATGATCGAGGCACTATCAGAGGCCTGTTAGGATATTTTTCTTGTTCATTTGTTGTTATTTAGTCTTATATACTTCCTTGTTGACATAAATTCTATTTATGTTTTGATCCTATATGTTGGTATTGCTAAATAGAGATACCACCTAGGACTTATTTTTGTGCTTGTGGAGCCAAAGTCTTGAGGCTCCTGACGCAGCACTTGATGGGCCAACCTCTCCTGAAGTGAGAGAAAAAGGGCCAAGGTAGAGTTAGAGGCCGTGGTAGGACTGTTAGGTAGACTTGAGAGCCAGTTCAAGGAGAGAATGTGATGCCACCTTCCAATGTTCAAGGTGGTATGGTTGATGTAATTATTGAGTATTTGGTTAATGAGAATGAATTTAACAAGTATATTTATAGTATTGATAGTTATGAAATAAGTGAAATACGTCTATTCTTTGTGAAGTATATGTTGGTATGATTTAACAAATAGTGATAAATAAAGAATCAGATAGCAAATGTTAAAGATTGTGATGTATTGAAAGCTTTGAAATTTGTAAGTTTATAATCTATTTTTTTTTTAAAAAAATGAAGGTAAGATGAACTCATATGTTTAAGACATAGAGTTAGTATTTTCAGTATGAATATTTGAAAGTAAGAATGATTTTCAAAAATACTTGGTATTTAACAAAGTAAATGGATCAGAGTAGTGCAGCAGAAGTGTGAAAGAATTATAATCTAGAAATAGAAATTTTCGTATAAAACAACATGAGAAATAAATTTAGAATGAAATAGTAGATTGTTTGGTTGTTATTTAATCAATTCTTATGTTGTTAAGAATGACTTGGTATCAGCAATCGATGCTTGGAATAATTTAAAGCATCATTTTAATTTTGAAGTTCGAGATGTAAATTTTTAGGATATGAAGGAGTATAAGCATTTATTTCAAAGAGCAAGATTAAAGTATAACACTGTAAGTATAGAGCTTCAGTAGTTAAGGTGGGATTATGATAGGATAAGAGACATGAATAAAAGGGGTGGACCTAAGCCAAAGTAAAGGTTTATAATTTGTAGAGATGAAGTAGAAAGGAATGGTTGAAAGACTAAAATAAGAGTATAAAAGCAAAGTATGTGTAGTTCTGATCTTGAGTCATATGATATGAGTTTAATTAGTATTTGTGGATGATATAGGAAAAGAAAAGAGTTGGAAAGGTACTTTGAATAAGCCAATTAACAAGTAGCCTATTGAGGTGAGTGGATTTTCTTATATAGCATTGGTATTTTGTTTCTTATATATGGTTCTATTCGTTTTCATAAGTATGAAACATTAATATATACGAATGTTTTAATACTAAACTTATTTCTTATTTGAAATTTATTTAAATCAGCATATTAGTATTTGAAAGTTATTCAGTATCAGCTTTTGAAAGAATGCATAGCCCGACATGTCATATGGCATATAGTAGTCGGCACCTCCTTGCGATTAAGCTATCAGAATGCCCAGTGGGGCTTGATAGTGTATTGGCAGTGTATTGGAATGCCCGATGGGGCTTCAACATCAACATTATTTAGAAAAGAAAAGAATTCAATTTTTAGACACAATTTCTTGTGATGCTATAAATTATTAGTAGTTTTATATTTTTATTAAATGAGTAATACATAATGGTGATACTTTATGTGATTTCATCTCTTATATGGTTAATTTTGTTTTTGTGTTGTGGAGGCCTATTTATGTTTGTGATATATGAAGGGACTACTCATCTAAGAGTGTACTATGATGTGGTTGCCCATATGAAAGTGTGTCAGTGTGGGACTGTTCATATGTGATTGTGAATATGGTTTGGTTACCCATGTAAGAGGAGTCAACAAAGGTATGGCTTACTAATGTTTGAATTAAGTTTATGCATATTTGATGAATGGGAATGTATTAATTCAGTTTCTTTGAACATTAGCTTATGTTGAATACTTAAGATAAAATTCATCATTGTGAAAAACTTTGAGAGGGGATTGAATTGTTCTTAAGAGGAATTTTTTTTCAAAAGCATATGTTGATTATTTAATGGGTGTTTCAGCAAAAGTTATAACTGGAATGTTAAAGTTGCTTAAAAGTAGAAGTGCAAATATCAAGGAGGAAATTTATTTTAAGGAGGGAGGAATGTAACATGCTAGACCAGCAAAATAGTGAATTAAAGATTTGTATTTATGTATGTATGGCATAGTGATTTAATTATGGTATATTTGAGCCATTTGACTATAAATTTTGTCTATCTACCATTACAAGTCTTGAAAATTTTCTAAGTCTATAAGCTAGCACTTGTATGGGGAGCTATATAAAATATAAATTTTTTAAAAAATAAAAATTAACGATAATTGATCCTTAAGTATTGGTGAGTTGCAAGATGATTTTTAACGAATTATGGAGATCCTTTAATCTATTCAGTATGAAGCAAGAATGTTTTAAAAGTATCGGATTTGAGAAAATTTGAACTAGAACCTAAATTTTGGAATCTTATTCTTAAGGATTTTGATTTTTGAGTTATTTTTATTGGCTCCAAATAAGAGGATGTTTCTTATTTATATTTATGTTTTAAAATTAATGAAGAGTAAAATAAATGAGGATATTAACTTTAAAAAAATGTAAATAAGCAGAGTATTAAGCAAGCCACTTTCTAAGAAAAGCTGTGAAGAGAGTATCAAAATAAAAATTTTTGAAACCCAGGATTTGAGAAGTCTCGGCCTGAACTCGAGACAACTTAAGTTTTAGGCCATAGAAACTAAGTTTCAATTTTTTTGAGAGCGAGACTTCTCAATTCAGAATCGAGAGGTCTTAGTTGTGTCAAGAGGTCTCGACCTAAGAGCGAGACATCTTAATTTACATAAATTTCTGAGAGCAGCTATGAACCAACAGTGTTTTAAGTTATGAGTTTCAAATCATTTTAAATGGGGTGATAGAGCAGCTTGAGGTTATAAAGAAATAGCTGAAAAACTGTCTGAATAACATCTGTTACGTGGGAAAATGGATGGATTCTTGTTGGTGTGATATCTAGCAAACTCTCTTTAGTTTATATTTTCCCATCCTTAAAACCACCAGTTCCTTTGCTGTTGTTTCAATTCCTAGGTTCTTCAGAGAAGTCAGAGAATGGAAGAGAGCTGAGAGGGTTTTGTTTTCAATTAGCAACCAAGGGAAGTTAGTTGGCGAAGTGGGAAGTGAGTAAGAAATTGAGTTGAGAAGGGAGGAGTTATTGAAGTTAAGAGGAAGGAAAACCTATGCAGCAGAATTTCTTAATATTAAGGAATGGAAGAAAGCTCAAGAGGGTGCTTCAAGTGACTTAAGCATCAAGATAAGAAAGATAGCATAGTAGGTAGTTAGAACTTGACGTGAGTGGTTTTATATCTGCTTTGGTATTTTTTATTATATTTTATTATGAAAAAGATTAGTTTTGGAAAGAAACTAACTTTGGTTATTCTTTAGCTTATAGACACACACACACACACACACACACACACACACACACACACACACACTTTTGTGTAAGCATGCAAGTAGGAAATGAATTTGGTAGAAAGGTTGTCGAAGATATGGATATATGTGTATATCTAATTCAGAATGAAGTTCATTAATAATATTCTGATTTTACTTTACAACTTTTAGAATTTAGGTGCGCCCAATCAGAGGCCACTGCATGGCATGCCTGGACTACTAAGAGATTTATAGAAAAAACTGGCCTCATGGCTCACAAAGATTTTGAAGTAGGGTCAATTCAAGTGGCATGGCGTGACGTGATTGGTGGAGGTCTTCAGTGAGGCCGGTTCATTGTCAATGTTTGTCTACAGCTATAGTAAAGCACCATCCGACAGTTCTTGTTCATGCCGACCAAGAGGATTTAGCTTCACTGTGTCTATTTAATTGAGATGACTATATGTATATACATATATATATGTGAGAATATGCTAGGTTAAGCAACCTTGTAACTTTGGGATTTTTTAGAAAAAATTCTATGAAATTTTCAGCAAAAATTATGTATTTGTTTATCTCATTTGGTGTCTTATCTTGCTAGGAGTCTCCTATGCGTCGGTCATAACCGGTAGTTTCGGCCACCAGGAAGGCCTGCTTGATCCAATGGTCGAGGATTTAGAGGAAAATCCTTTCAAAAATTGCATCATTAAGTCTTTGATTGATGGATGCACCCTACTCAGTTGATATCGTTGATGTCAATGAACAATGCACCTGGGACTGTCTTTCTCGAAACCACTCCATTATTTTCTTTGATCGGCATGCTTCTTCATTAGCATAACACATTGTCCTTGTATTTAAGATCTAATTTCAAGTGATCAATCATTAAAGATTGCGATGGAGGAGCATTTAAACACATTAAATATATATATAATATTAATTTATTAATTAATTTATATTTATTTCTTAAAAAATTGACTTTATTTATTTTTTATAAAAAGAAGGTCAAAAAAGAGCTCTAGACACAACAAAAAAAATGGAGCGAATCAGACCAAAATTGAACAGAATGAAGATTTAAAAAAAAGAAAAAAATTAAAAAAATTAAAAAATCGGCCCAAAAACCTGGCCCATCTTATTAGAGCCGATGGTGGACCAATCGATCGGTCCAAATCATCATAGGGAATCAGAGGCCACTGCAGATGCCTGGATTAAGAGATTTATAGAAAAAACCCTTTAGATGAAAGGGTCTTTTTTTTTTTTGATTCATTTCTCAGCATTAAAGCACCATTTCTTGTTCATGCCGACCAAGATCAAATTCCCAGGTTTTGATTTTTCCCCCAAAATATAAAAGGTTGTAATTTAATCCCTTTTAAGCTGTGGGCGATGGATTTTGACTAAGACCTAATGGTTGAAAATCAAGGGAGTAGAATTTGATTTAGACTTTTTTTTTTTTGATTTTTCATCAAATTCTTTTGATTTTTCCCTATAAAAGGCCCTTCCCTAAAGCCCTCTTTTGATCTAAAACTCTCTCCCTCTCTCTCCCTATTCCTCTCTCTCAAACCTTTCTTCTTCAAGCTTTTCTTCTTTCTTTCACCAATAGACCATAAAATTCTTTAAATTCTCCATCAAAACTCCTCTCCTGCTCTTGATCTCTACAACCAGCTATTGTCCAGGATCTTTTGCAAGGCTCCAAGGATGAAGATTTCAGCGAGAAGCTTCCTGATGGCTGGCTGATCGATTTTTTCTCGGGAGATAATTGTGATCTTATTTAACGATGTTTTCTATTTTTCTATCTTTTGTATTTCTTTTTAATTTACAATAAAAATTATTTTTATTTATAAAATTTTTATGTTTTTATTTTCTTGTAATTGATTTAGAATAGTTTATGACTCTTGGGATGAGCTGTGATCTATAGGTATGGTTCATGCTTTTGGGATAAATTAATTTAGATTAATTCTTTTTATTCTAGCTAATTTAGTTTAGACTAGCCTATAACATTAAGGGATGGGTTGTGATCTAAGGATACAGGCCGTGCAATCTAAGATATATAGGTTATATCTTTATTGATTAGATATCAATTACAGCTTTTTAAAAAAGAATATCAGCGGTCAGATAAGAGATCAGTTGAGATCTTGAGAATCCATCTCCATACTTGCAACTTCTTTTTTAATTAATTTACTATTTAATTTATTTTCTTAATTAATTTAAGTAGCCCTTTAATTAATTAATTTTTAATTAATTTTAATTAATTTTAATTTATAATTTAAATATAATTAATACGATCCCTGAGGATACGATCCTAACTCATCCTATCTATATAGTAGTGAGTTAGATTTTATTTTTGACCACCTATGGCAGCAATCAAATTTTGGCGCTATTGCTGGAGATCATGATTTAGTTATTTTAAAAAATTAAAAATAAAAAAAATAAAAAAAATAAATTTTTTAAAAAAATAATTTTCAAAAAAAAAGGAGAAAATTACATTGACACTGCATAAGATATTTAGGGGGTTAGAGATTTAATCACAGAACTTAATAAATAAAATTAATTAATTTAAGTTTGATTGTCTTACTTTGCTTGGATATCTTGACTTTTTGCATCTCATCTTCATAAGATACTTTAAGGGCAGTAAACCCAATTAAAAAAGATATGGTGGGGATTTGATCATCTTTCCTTAGTCCAAAATCACAAACCATCATATTGCATTAAGCTAAGCCTTTAATTTTTTAAATCAATTAGACGTTGGCCCCTAAGGATACTCAAGCTCATTAGGACAAGAAATCCTAAAAGTTGCATTGGGTTAGTGTCAGTCAGTTCAACTGGTGTCTAAGGCAAGTGGTTCAGGGATCACGTCCTAAAGAAAGATAATTACTTAATTGGTTCCATTAGCTTACCTGACCAAGACAATTGGTGTCTAAGAAAAGCAATGAGAGGGCTCCCACTAACCTTATACTTACCTGGCTAGTTGAGTGGCTGATTCTATACTTTGAAGACTTGAAGATGACCTTGATAGTTAGGAGCTGTCTATATATAGGGTAACCCTTAGCCATGATTGACTGTATAACTTAATTGCTAACTAATATTAAACCTAATTAAACTTCTCTAATCTATTTCTTAGTTTTAAGACTCTCTAGGTTCTCATCTTTAAATTTTTTTTATTTTTTTTACTTTATTAAAAAAACTTTAAAAATTTAAAAAATATCTTGCCCTAAGATATAATTGTAGGGTTTATGCTCGGACGTCTCTCACTGCAACCCGAAATTCAACCCCTAAATCCTGAAATCGAGAGAACCCTTAGAGCCAATAGATCCAGAAACATGGACCGAAATCAGAAGAATGATCCACCTAGATAATTGAAGTACTTCACTCCTTCTACATATTCTTTCTCTCCTTGCATTCAGGTTCCTCCAGTAGAAGCTACATAGTATGAAATCAAGTCTAGTGTTATTTAGATGCTCTCATCTTTTTATGGACTTACTAACGAGGATCCATACAAACATCTTAATGAATTCCTGAAAACATTCTCAATAGTTAAAATTCAAAATTTCTCTGATGATGCCCTTAGGTTGAAATTGTTCCCTTTTTCATTGAAGGACAAAGCCAAATATTGGCTAAACTCCTTAGATATTATAACTATTTCAACCTGGGACCAACTTCAAAAGAAATTTCTAAAAAAATACTTTCTAATAGGAAAAACAAATCAAATAAGAAAGGTCATAACTAGTTTTTCTTAGTTAAAGGGAGAGATGTTTCATGAGACTTGGGAGAGATTAAAAGAATTGATTATAAAATGCCCCTATCATGCTATACCTAAGTGGCAACTAGTCTAGTACTTCTATGGTGGCTTGACAGAGAAGCACCTGCAGATGGTTGATGCATCCTGTGGTGCAACCTTCATGCTGAAAAATGAGCAGAAAGCCTGGCAGCTATTTGAAATCCTAAGCAAAAATTTATTACACCATATGTCTGCTGCTAGGAGAGACCCTCTCATGTCCAGACCTAAACTGGGTGGAATTTATGAAATAGGTAGTTCGATGAATATCTATAGCCAAGTAAATGAATTATCTCAAAAGATGGACCAACTACTGCAAGCAATGCCCACTAGTACTCCACCCACACCCATTATAGATGTATGTACAATATGTTCAAGTCTTGTACACACTATTTATGATTATCCTGCTGCATCCCAATTTTCTGAGTTTATACACAAACAAGTAAATCAATCGCAAACTTAGAACAATTTTAGGTCAAGATACAACCCTTACTCCAAAACCTGCAATCCCGTTTAGAGAAACCATCCAAATTTTTCTTGGCCCGAACAACTTACTGCTAGGCCACTAGTTCCCAGACCTAATTACACTGAGGCAGCTTATAAACCAACTTCATACCCACAAGTTGCACAAAATTCACAACCTTCTACAAACAGTGCCTTTGAGGAAAAAATCACCCAACTCCACTCCCACACTTAATTAATAGCCAAGCTAGAGATCTAAATAAGTCAATTAGCCATTGCTTTGAATAGAAGGAAGGAAGAAAGACTTCTAAGTTAGCCCATTTATAATCCAAAAAGGCAGTACATGGCTGAGAGCTCCATTGGCCCAAAATTTTTTTTTGAACATGCCAAGTCTATTATGACCCTGAGAAGCAAGAAAACCATAAGTCAGCTTGAAATAACTCAAGAACCAGAACCATCAAAATTAGCCGAATCAGAGAAAAATAAAATCATAGAGAAGGAAGAACCTATTGACCCAACACCTGCACCTAAAGCCCCATTCTCTAGTGCTTTAGAATCCCTTTGCCTTTAGACAAGAAGGGCATTAAAATGAATGAAATGCTTGAATAATTTAAATAATTACAAATTAATTTACACCTTCTTGATGCTATTAAACAAGTCCCAACATTTGCCAAATTTTTCAAAGATTTGTGTACTCAAAAATGAAGAACTAAAGCACACACACCTAAGAAAGTCTAGTTAACTGAACAAGCCAGCTCCATCTTTCAACAAATAATCCCACTCAAACTTAAGGATCCCGGTACCCCAATCATATCTTGTGTTATAGGAGATTTGACCATTAAGAAAGCATTGCTACATTTGGGTGCGAGTGTTAGTCTTCTTCTAAGTTTTGTTTATGAACTTTTTGGATTTGGAGAATTAAAACCCACTACAGTAACCCTACAACCAGTTGATAGATCAATTAAGGTACCCCATGGAATATTGGAAGATGTACTAGTTAAGGTAGATGAATTTTACTTTCCTATAGACTTTCTGGTGTTAGACATAGAATCTGGTAGCAACCCCAGCCAAGTACCTATCATCCTAGGTAGACCCTTCCTAGCAACTGCCAATGCTTGCATAAACTGTAGGACTGGGATTATGGATGTATTTTCTGAAAATAAAATGTTGAGGTTGAATATTTTTAATGCTACATAGGGACCATCTACTTTTGACCATAGTGAAATTAGTTTACTAGAGGAAGTTTTAGAAGATAAAACCCTTACTTTGCTCGACTTAGACCCTTTACAGGTATGTCTAGCACACTTTAGAGTAGATGATTTTGATATTAATGGGTACACTAGAGAAGTTAATACACTTTTAGAACCACCCAATTTTAGTACTACTCCTTCCTAGATTATAAAGCATTAATAATTATCAACTCAGTTGAGCCCTCTAATACCATCTCTAAAAGCACCTCCTACCCTAGAGTTAAAGCCTCTTCCTAATACATTAAAGTATTTATTTCTTGGACCCGATGAGATCCTTCTGGTAATCATATCCTCTAAATTAACTACTGACCAGGTAGACCAACTTGTAGGCATACTCAAAGGGCACAAGGAAGCCATGGGATGGACAATTGCTAATTTGAAAGGTATTGACCCTTCTATTTGCATGCATCACATACATTGCGAGGCCGAGGCCAAACTATATAGAGATATGCAACGTAGATTAAAAACAAACATGCGGGAGGTAGTAAAGCAAGAGTTAATAAAATGGTTAGATGCAGGCATTATCTACTCAATTTCTGACAGTAAATGGATTAGCCCAACTCAAATGGTACTTAAGAAGTTGGGTATCTCTGTGGTAGAAAATGACAAACGTGAGATATTATCTACTTGCGCAGCAACTGGTTAGCAAGTATGCATGGATTATAGGCGACTCAATGCCATAACTAGGAAAGACCACTTTCTATTATATTTTATCGACCAAATTCTAGAATGGTTAGCGGGTCAAAGCTACTTCTACTTCCTGGATAGATATTCAGGATATAATCAAGTGCCTGTATTCCCAGAGGACCAAGAGAAAATCATCTTTACCTATTCCTATGGTACTTTTGTCTTCTGTAGGATGCCTTTTGGATTATGCAATGTACCAGCCACTTTTCAGTGGTGCATTATGGCTATTTTTTCTGATATGGTTGATAAATTTTTAGAAGTATTCATGGATGACTTCTCTATTTTTGGCTCTACTTTAGATGTCTGTCTCCAAAATTTAACTAAGGTGCTTAAACGATGTGTGGAGACAAATTTTATATTGAGTTGGAAAAAGAGCCATTTTATGGTTTCTGAGGGAATCATACTCGAGCATATTGTATCTGAGCGGAGGATCAAAGTAGATAAAGCTAAAATTGAGATAATATTAAAACTACCACCTCCAACCTCGATTAAACAAGTATGATCTTTCTTAGGTGCTTTATTAAGGACTTTAGCAAAATTTTTCGACCTTTATGCAATCTTTTGGCTAAAGAGAATTTCTTTGATTTTAATGAAGACTGTTTAGCTATCTGTAATAAACTTAAAATAGCATTGACTACTACACCAATTATTAAACCATCAGATTGGATCCTATCATTTGAAATTATGTGTGATGCTTCTAATTATGCGGTAGGGATAGTTTTAGGACAAAAATTCAATAAGGAACCTCATATAAATTACTATGCTAGCAAAACTCTCTCTGATGCTCAATTAAACTATACCATAATCGAGAAAGAATTGCTTGCTGTTGTGTTTGCTCTAGAGAAATTTATATCATACCTTCTAGGCTCCAAGGTCTTAGTTTACTCTGACCATGCTACATTGAAGTACCTACTATCAAAATAGGATACAAAGCATAGGCTGATTAGATGGGTCATTTTATTACAAGAATTTGATCGAGAAATTTTAGATAAGAAGGGTTTCCAAAATGTGGTAGTAGACCATATCTCAAAGATCTTGGTAGAACACAATAGTGAAAGCATTGGAGATAGGTTCCCTGATGAACAACTATTTTCATTATCTTCTAATAATAATCTTTCCTGGTTTGCACATATAGTTAATTACTTGGCGATAGGACAAGTCCCATCCTACTGGACCCAACAAGAGAAAAATAAATTCTTTTCTCAAGTAAAACACTATTTTTGGAAAGAACCTGAGTTGTTCAAAATTTGCCCAAACCAAATTATCCAATAATGTGTCCCTGAGAGTGAATTTCAAAGTATTTTAACTTTTTGTCACTCTTTAGCTTATGGGGGATATTTAAGTGGAAGAAAAACAACAAAAGTACTACAAAGTGGATTGTACTAGCCAACATTATTTAAGAATACCCATGATTTTTGCCATAATTGTTTAAGATGTCAATAAATAGAAAATATTTCAAAAAAAGATATGATGCATCTAGCCGTAATTTTAGTAGTTGAAATCTTTGATGTTTGGGGAATTAACTTTATGAGCCCATTTTCTTCCTCTTATGGTTATGAATTTATTATGGTGGTAGTAGATTATGTTTCTAAGTGGATAAAAGCTATGGCAACTCGAACTAATGATCATAAGGTGGTGAAACATTATAAGTCGGTTCGATTGCCCTAGAGATATAATTAGTGACGGGGATACCCATTTCACGAATGGACACTTTGAATCTTTGATGAAGAAATATGGAATAACACATAGAATAGCCACCCCATATCACCCCCAGACCAATGGACAAGTTAAAGTTTCCAATTGGAAAATAAAAAAATCCTAGAAAAAATGGTTAGGCCCGATCGTAAAGATTGGTCCAAGAGATTAGATGATGTACTATGGACCTACCGTACTGCCTACAAAATCCTTATAGGAATGTCTCCTTATTATCTTATTTTTGAAAAACATTATCATTTGTTGGTAGAATTAGAACACCGTGCATATTGGGCAATAAGAAAGTTTAAGTTTGATATGAAAAATGCGGGTTCAAAAAGGAGCCTACAATTAAATGAATTAGAGGAATTACATATGAGGCATACAAAAGTGCTAAAATCTATAAGGCTCGAATCAAAGCTTATCATGATAAGATCATTTTAAGAAAAATATTTGAACCCAATCAAAATGTAAAGCTCTTTAATTCTAGATTAAGATTATTCCCTAGTAAACTTTGCTCATGCTGGGACGGACCATTCATTGTGACTCAAGTCATTCCCCATGGAGCAATAGAACTTAGAGATCCAAAATAGAGAAATACTTTTAAAGTTAATGGCCAATGGATCAAACCTTCTGAAGATCGTATAAGGGATGGACAACAAATTGAGTCAGTGGATCTTATTGAACCGATTTATGAACTATCATAAATTTTTGGCTTGTCTGGTTGAAGACCTTAAACTTAAGATTTGTTGGGAGGCAACCCATCGTTTTCTTTCTTTCTTTCAAAATTTTAGTTTTTATTTTTGTAGGAAATCAATAAAGACTATTAGCCCAAGTTGGAGAGATCACATCATCAAAATTCCTCTCCTGCTCCTGATCTCTACAACTAGCTGCTATCTAGGATCTTCTGCAAAGCTCCAAGGATTAAGATTTCAGTGAGAAGCTTTCCAATGGTCAGCTGATCGACTTGTTCTCAGAAGATTATTATGATCTTATTTGATGATGTTTTCTATTTTCCATCTTTTATATTTTTTAATTTATAATAAAGACTATTTTTTATTTATAAAATCTTTGTGTCTTTATTTTCTTGCTATTAATCTAAAATAGTTTATGACTCTTGGGATGAGCCATGGTCTATGGATATAGTTTGTGCTCTTGAGATAAATTATATTTAAATTAATTTTTTTATTATATCTAATTTAATTTAGACTAGCATATAACATTAAGAGATGGACTGTGATCTAAGGATACAAATCGTATTCTCTAAGATAGATTATATCTTTTATTGATTAGATATCAATTATAATATATTAAAAAAATACTAACTGTTAGATAAGAGATCAATTAAGATTCTGAGAATCTATCTCCATACTTGCAACTCTTTTTTTAATTAATTTACTATTTAATTTATTTTTTAATTAATTTAAATAGTCTTTTAATTAATCAACTTTTAATTAATCTTAATTATTTTAAATTTATAATTTAAATATAATTAATATGATCCCTGAGGATACGATCCTCACTCATCCTATCTATATAGTAGTGAGTTAGGTTTTATTTTTAACCGCCTATGACATTGATCAAATTTTGGCGCCGTTATTGGAGATAATAAACCTAATGGAGCTTAATAAAGAACCTGCCAATAACAAATTAGGTGGTGTCCTTCCTTGATAAATATTTTTGTTTTTCTTTTCTTCCATTGAGGATAATAGAAATTAAGTTAGAGGCGAGAATAACTAACTTTAAAATTTGTGAGTCCTCAAGTATGATTTAAAATAATTAGCTTTATATACTAAACTTTGTTTTGATTAAAAGTTAATTGGATATCCTAATTAATGAATGATTAATGGTCTAGATAATTTTAGAGATACTAAGGAATAAATTATTAAAAAAATCTAAAGAATGATAAAGTTTAGTCCATACCAAATATAAGAGTGATTCTAGAATCCTCTTCTTACTGATCTTAATAAAGAATCTACTTCATAAGGATTGGATGGAAAGATCGAAATATGCAAAAGTTTTTCTTAAAATCTACTTTTATTTATAAAAAAATATTAATTTTTCACTGAGTAACCGACTCCTTAATCTAAATAAGCATTGGGGTTTGCATAAAAAGGTGGATAATATGAATTAAAAAGAGAGATTTAGCATTGTCTCACTGAGTAACCAAGTCTCTTCGCCTAAATAAGCATAATGATTCGCACCAAAAGGTGGAGATGCTTGAAAAAAAAAGTAGATAATAAGGGGACTAAATTGCAAAAAGATAACAAACCCCACTCACATCAAGTTAAAGGATTTAAAAAATAAAGTGTGGAGTCGGTAAAAGAAGATCTCTAAAAATTTTAATGGCTAATACTCAATCACTAATTGGCTCAAATTAGTAATCCGATGATATACCTCTTTAATGATCTGATCGGATATCATTTATCATTAGGAATGTCTGAACCTAACTTTTAATTCAAGGCTAAGTCGGTATATATTTCTAATTAATCTGCTTTACTCGAGGATGAGCAAAGTTCAAGTTGGGCGGTGTGATAAACACATTAAACATATACATATAAATTTTAATTTATTAATTAATTTATCTTTATTTCTTAAAAAATTGATACTTTTATTTATCTTTTATAGAAAAAAAATCAAAGATAAAAAAAACACAATTTATGGGTCATAATAAAAAAAAATTTGGAGTGAACCAAATCTAAATTGAATCCAAAATGAAGATTTAAAAGAAAAAAAAGAAAAAAATTAAAAAAGAAACCAGCCTAAAAACCTGGCCCAAAATAGCTTATTAGGCCAATCGGTTCATCGCTGGTGCATGGTGGACCGACCGACCACTCTATGGATCAGGCACGGACTGCCCAGCTCAGCAGGCGTGCCCAATCAGAGGTCGCCGGATGGCACGCTTGGATCGCTAAGAGGTTTACAAAAAAAACCCTCATGGCTCATAGGGGTAAAAGGGTCAATTCAAGTGGCATGGCATGATGCGATTAGCAGAGGTCTTTAGTGAGGCCAATTCATGGTGGTCTATAGCTATAGCGAAGTGCCATCCGACAGTCCCTGCTCGTGCCAACCAAGATCCAATGGCCAGCCTCATTTCCCAGGTTGATTAAGACTGCATCCAGTAGTTTTGCACGATTCAACGGTCCAAAATCATCTCTAAGTTGAATCCAGCAACTATAATTTAATCTGGATCTTGTTTAAGCTATGGGCGATGGATTTTGACCAAATATGGACTATTTGAACCCGATCTGACGGCTGAAAATCATCATAGGGAGCATAATTCAATTTAGACTTATTCTCTTTGATTTTTCTCCATTTTTAACTCAAATTCTTTTGATTTTTCCTCTATAAAAGGCCCTCTTCTAAGACCTAACGAGCCATCAACCCTCCAAAGCCCTCTTTTTACCTAAAACTCTCTCTCTCCTTCCCTATTCATGTCTCTCAAACCTTTCTTCTTCAAGCTTTTCTTCTTTCTTTCTCCAACAGACCATAAAATTCTCTATCAAAACTCCTCTCCTGCTCCTAATCTCTATAACCAGTTGCTGTCCAGGATCTTCTGCAAGGCTCTAAGAATGAAGATTTTAGCGAGAAGCTTCTCGATGGTTGGCGGATCGACTTATTCTCAGAAGATCATTGTGAACTTATTTGATGGTATTTTCTATTTTTCTATCTTTTGTATTTCTTTTTAATTTACAATAAAAATTATTTTTATTTATAAAATCTTTGTGTCTTTATTTTTTTGCAATTGATCTAGAATAGTTTATTACTCTTGGGACAAGCTATGATCTACGAGTATGGTTCATACTCTTGAAATAAATTATATTTAAATTATTTTTTTTATTCTATCTAATTTAATATGGACTAGCCTATAACTTTAAGGGACAGGCTGTGATCTAAGGGTACATGCCGTGCTTTCTAAGATAGGTTATATCTTTATTGATTAGATATCAATTATAGTATTTTAAAAAAGAATACTAGCTATCAGATAAGAGATCAATTAAGATCCTAAGAATTTATCTCCATACTTGCAACTCCTCTTTTAATTAATTTACTATTTAATTTATTTTCTTAATTAATTTAAGTAGCCTTTTAATTAATCAATTTTTAATTAATTCTAACTACTTTTAATTTATAATTTAAATATAATTAACATAATCCTTGAGGATATGATCTCAACTCATCCTATCTATATAGTAGTGAGTTAGGTTTTATTTTTGACTACTTACGATAGTGATCAAGCATCAAGCCGAGATCGATCACCTCCTCAAAAAAAAATTAGCCGAAGTCAAGGGCCTTCAAGAGATGGTCCGAAACACTGAAAAGGTTTTGGCAATGGTGAAGGAGGAGCTGGCCTCAAAAATTGAGAAGAGGAAGAAGATCGAGGTCGAAATGGCAGAGAAGGAATAGTAGGCCTTGAGGCAAATTTTGGAGGCCAAGATTCAGGCAGTACGAGACTTCAAGGCCTCCTCTGAGATGGACATAAAAATTGACTTCAGCAAAATTTTCTTCATCAAGGGATTCGAACTCTGCCAAAGAAACATGGTCGAGAAGTTTTCCGAACTCGACCTTAGCTTCTTAGATGAAAAATCTTCTGATGATGAAGCAGAGCTGTCTACTGTAGGTGCCGATCAGCCATCCACCTGACTTCCTTCTGCTGCACCCCCCATCATATTATCTGAACCAGCTCCAGAGCCTGAGGTCGCTCAGGGCATGCCGAGCTCATCTATTGCTTCTCCTCCAAAGGTTGGAGGTTTTTGACTGTTGTATATTTTTTTTCTTTTTACTATTTTTTTTGTTGATTGCTGTCGTAGGCGATAAAAAATAAAACCTAACTCACAACTTTATAGATAGGATGAATCGGGATCGTATCCATAAGAATTATGTTAATTATATTTAAATTATAAATTAAAAATGATTAGGATTAATTAAAAGTTGATTAATTAAAAGGCTACTTAAATTAATTAAGAAAGCAAATAAATAGCAAATTAAATAAAAATTGAGTTGAAGTATGAAAGATAGATTCCCAGGATCTCAATTGATCTTTTATCTAATAGCTGGTATTCTTTTTAATATGCTATAATTGATATCTAATCAATAAAGATATAATCTATCTGAGAGAGCATGGCCTGTATCTTTAAATTATAGCCCATCCCTTAAAGTTACAGGTTAGTCTAAATTGATTTGATATAAAAAGAAAAAAGTTAATTTAAATATAATTTATTCCAAGAGTATGAACCGTATCCATAGATCATGACTCATCCCAAGGATAATAAACTATTGTAGATCAATTTCTAAAATAAAGATACTAAGATTCTATCAATAAAAATATTTTTTATTATAAATTTAAAAAAATATATATAAAAAAAATAAAAAATAAAAAATACTGTCAAAATAAGATCACAGATCTCCTGAGAACAAAGATGATCAGCCAGATATCGAAAAGCTTTTCATTGATATCTTCATTCTGTAGCTTGAGATTTTTCTTTCAATAATTTGGAGGAGGGATTAAGACCAAGAAGAAAAAATTTTATAGAGAAGATGATTTTGATTTTTGGTTGTGGAAAAAGAAAGAAAGAAAAGAAGAAGAAGGAAGCTTGGGTGACTTGCTATTTGGAGAAGAGAGAGGGAAAGAGAAGCGTCGGCTGTTTGTGGAGCTGTTTGGAGAAGAGAGAGGGAAAGAGAAGTGTCGGCAGTTTGTGGAGAAGAAAGAGAAAGAGCTGTTTGGAGAAGAGAGAGGGAAAGAGAAGTGTCGGCAGTTTGTGGAGAAGAAAGAGAAAGAGAGAGAGGGAGAGGGCAAAGGCCGAAGGCCTGAGAGGCCGTTTAGAGTTTTTCGTCCAAAGGGGCGGCTGTCCCATGATGTCATGGTTTAGAGGGTTTAAATAGAAAAGAGAGGTTGAGAGAATCCGATTCCAAGAAGGAATATGGAATTTGATTTATAATCAAACTTGTCTGCTGAACCCACTTGAGCGTCTGCGGCCATGAACCCATGCTCGTGAAGCTACTAAAACCACACCCACTGGCCCTCACGAACCTGCTATCCCGCGCACAATCGCAAAGGAGCGACCCACCAAAATATCTCACGGACCCACTAACACTCCCCAGCGTATCTTTAATTAAAAAAAATTATAGGAAGAAACTTTTATTTTTTTATAATGATACATGTACCTTTTTTACGTAATATTTTTATTTTCTATAATATCGTATGCATCCTTCTTTTAATTTAATTTTATTTTGAGTCAGATTTATTCTAAATTTTTTTTATTATGATCCATAAATCAAAATCTTTTCATCGGTGATCCTCTTTACTGCAAAAGATAGATAAAAATATCAATTCTTAAAAAATAAAGATAAATTAATTTATAAATTAATACTTTATAAATATATTTAATATATTCATCATACCCCTCAATTTTAACTTTGCGCATCCTCGAGTAAAATAAATAAATTAGGAATGTATACCGACTTAGCCTTGAATTGAAGGTTAGGTTAGACACTCCTAAAGGCAACTGATATCCGATCAGATCATTAAAGAGGTACGTTATTGGATTACTAATTCGACCTAATTGGTTGTTGAGTATTAGTCAAAGAAATTTTTAGAGATCTTCTTTTACCAACTCTCCATTTTACTCTTTAAATTCTCTAACTTGATGCGAGCTGGATTTATTATCTTTTTGCAATTCAGTCTCCTTATTATCTACTTTTTTTTTTCTTTTTAGATTCTTGCATCCCCATATTTTGATGCGAATCACAATGCTTACTTAGGTGATGGTGCCCAATTACTCAGTAAAAAAATGCTAAACCCTCTTTTTAATTCACATTGCCTATCTTTTTATGCAAACCACAATACTTGCTTAGGCGAAGAGGCCTAGTTACTTAGTGAAAAACCAATGTATTTATTTTTTTAAAAATAGATTTTAAGAAATATTTTTGCATATTTTGATCTTTCCATCCAACTTTCATGAGTAGATTCTTTATTGAGATCAGTAAGAAGAGGATTCTAAAATTACTCTTAAAATTTTAATCTGGTCTAAATCCTACCACTCATTAGATTTTCTTAATAATTGACTTCTCAATGTCTTTAAAATTATCTAAGCTATTAATCATTCATTAATTAGGGTGCCTAATTAACTTTTAATCAAAATAAAATTTTGGTATATAAAGCTAATTTTCTAAATCATACTTAAGGACTCATAAGTTTTAACGTTAGTTATTCTCCCCCCAACTTAATTTCTATTGTCCTCAATGGAAGAAGAGAAAAATAAAAAATATTTATTAAGAAGGGTACCACCTAATTTATTATTTGCAGATCCTTTTGTATACTGCATCAGGTTCATACAGGATGTTTTTGATGTACTCCCTCCAACTTAGGCTAATCATCTTTATTAGTGTCCTACAAAAAATTAAAAAAATTAGAAATTTGAAAGTAAAAAAAAAAGTAAATGATGGATTGCCTTCTAACAAGCGCTAAGTTTAAGATTTTCAGCCAGACCAGGCGATTCTACCTATCTCGTGTTAAAAATTGGATTGACAAATTTTAATGATTTTGGATTGCCAATCTTAGGAAGATGGCTTGTTATTCCATTATTTATAAATTTCAATATTTTCTTGCCAATCTTTAGAAAGTAACTCATGACCCCATTTTTAGTCAATTTTATTTTCTAAATTTTAAGAAAATAATTTATGAACCCATTTATAGATCCTTATTTGTTGAGAATTTTTTCTATCAGTTCTTCTAATATGCTCATGAATTTAGTTGTTAGTTTAAAGATTGAGCAGAAGGGTGTCAGTCGATTCTAAACATGCATACCTAGATGTGACCAAGGGCGAATTTTGTTCTGAAGGAGATAATGATTCTAGAGGGAAAGCTATTGGAGCTGATATTATTTTATATTTCTCAATCCCTAGGATAGTAGTGCTATAATTAGATGGCTCTAATAATGTATTTTTATTTTTAGTATATCCATCTATATTAAAATTATCCACTCCAAAAGGATCTAAACATATATGCATATGGTCTTGAGAAATAATTATAGGAGTATCTTCCTTATTTACATCTTTAGGTATATCCACCTCAAAATAATTTTTAGTTTGCATATTGGGTTGTCCTATAAGGGTTTCATGAACATTGAAGCTCTTAGCTATATATTGCTTCCTTGTGTCACTTATGGGTTGACTAGATAATTTTTCCTCCTCCAAACTATTAAATGCAGCAGTTAACTGACTAACTTGAGTTTCTAGCTTGGCTATAGACTGAGTTTGTGTGTCTAACATGTGTAAAATATTCTCTTTAAATGTTGAACTATAGGCACTTGAAAAGGATTACAGAATATTTTGATACTAGTATGCTGTATAAGTTTTCGTCAGATAATTAGGTTCATAATTAGTTGCTGGTTGTGGTGTCTTATAAAAATTTGGATGATTTTCCTAACCCAGCTTGTAGGTGTTGGAAAAAGAATTATAATAATCAGTAGTCTGGGTTTGGGTTGGGTAAGTTTGTTCATGTATAAATTTTCAAGATTGATACACAACTGGACATTCACTAACTAGGTGGGTGGGACTTGAACATATTTCGCACACATGCAAAGGTGAGGTAGGATAGTGTCTCATATTTAATAGATGATTAAGTTTCTAGGATAACTCATTTATCTTATTATGGATATTTATAGAGTTTTCAGCCTCATAGATTCCATCACTATTAGGTTCATACATGGGTGTATAGGGGTCATTGGTATAAGAAGAAGGGGCAAAGTATTCCCTTAATTTTTAAAAGGATGCATCCATAATTCTAGATTTGTTAACTCTAAGGGTTTGCTCAATTTCAAGATCTAAGGATTGAATTTCAGGTCGTGATGAACAACACCCAAGTAAATACCTTATAATTATATCTTAGAGCAAACATAGGTAGATATTTTTTTTTTTAGATTTTTAGATTTTTTTAATAAGATAAAAAAAGATGAAAGAAATTTTAAATATGAGAGTCTAGAAAGTTCTAAATCTAAGAAATAAGTGAGAGGAGTTTTAATTAGGTTTGATGCTAGTTAGCAATCAAGTTATACAATTAATTCTAGCTAAGGATTATCCTAGATCTAGATAGCTCCTAATTGCCAAGGTCACCTTCAAGCCCTCCAAGTATAGAATCAGCAACTCAATTGGCTAGTTAAGTGTAAGGTCAGTGGGAGTCCTCTTGTTGCTTGCCTTAGATACCAATTATGCTTGGCTAGGTAAGCTAACGAAATCAATTATAAAACATCTTTCTTCGGACCTAGTCATCCCTGAACCACTTGTCTTAGACACCAATTGAATTGACTAATCCTAACCTGGTCCAACTTTTAGGGTTCCTTATCCTAATGAGTTTGAGTATCCTAAGGCTAATGTTTAATTGATTTTAGATTAAGGTCTAGATTATGCAGATGCAAGAAAGTGATTTATGGACTAAGAAAGGATGATCAAATCTCCACCTTATCTTATTTAATTCGATTTAGTACTCTTAAAGTGTCTTATGGATATACAATGCAAACAAAATAAGATGTCCAATCAAAAGTGGGAAGTTTTTACTTGTTACATTTTTTGGTTAGATCTCTAATCTCCTAAATAGCTTATATGGCATTAGTATAATTTATTATTATTATTAAATTATTAAATTTATATATTCATCACTCCTGTTGTTGACCCCTTAAGTGATTTTGATGATGACCAAATATTAAAGCAAGTGATTACTCATATATTCTATTTTAAGTATTCCAATATCAGAAGAAAGAGAGCACTTTGACCAAAAATAAGGAAGATATAAAGTGAAAATCACATGAAATTCAAATCTCCTAAAATTACCTTGGAGCAGTCTTTGAGATGTCTCGAATTTTTTCTGAGAGCTCTCAAGTGAATTGGCACGTAGCAAACGCAGTTCTAGCTCAATTTCGTAAAGTCTCAAGTGAATCTCGAGATGTCTCAATCTCAGATGACAGAAACCTAGTTTCTGTGCTCTCAGAGCGAGAGGTTTCGCAGTTTCAGCGAGACGTCTTGTTCGGAACTGAGATGTCTCGATCTCAGGCGATAGAAATCAAATTTTTATGCTCTGAGAATGAGTGATCTCATAGGATTCTCGAGAGGTCTCACGGTTCCAGCGAGATGTCTTATTTAGAATCGAGATATCTCGGTCTCAGGTGAGCCATTTTTTTTAGAAAGGTGATTTTTCGTGCAACCAAAGATGAGAGCTCTCCTGATCAATCCGAGAGGCCTCATAACCTAGCGAGACATCTTGAGACAAACCAAGAGGTCTCGAGACATGATGATAGCTTTTTGATGAGGCATTCCAGGTTGGATTTTTTTCATTCCAACGGCTAGTTGCTGCTCTCCAATGATCAGATTTTGCTTTTTCTGATATCCAATCATCATCAGAAAAAAAAAATGTTGAAGATATAAAAGGAAGAAAGATTATTTTTTAAAAAGTGAGAAAACAAAAGAAAGAAAAGAACGCTCTATTCTTGAATGAATACCCAATCTCTAATCAATCTATTTTCTCAAGCTTTGAAGAATCCTGAAGTGCATTAACTCCACACATTCAAAGAGGATTTCAACAAACTGCAAGGACAACTTTTCTGCTCATTCAAAAGGGCATTTTGAGTTATAAAATTTCTTTTTTTCTTTCCATGTACTTGATTTCAGCAGAGGCTGAAACTTGAATTTTGGGGCTTTTTCTCTTCTCTATTTATTTAGATTGATTTATCTAATTCTTGTTAGGATTGTGGTTGGTGAACCTAGGAAAGAACCAACTGAGTTTTTGGATAGTGAGCCCAAAAAAACTATCTGACTATAATCTTGCGGATTATAGTAAAATTTTCAAAAGTATGCTTGGAGAGGAGACGTAGGTGCTGGAAGAGCACTGAAGCACTATAAAATTCTCTTGTTTGTATGTGTGCTCTTAATATGTCTTCTATTTGCTCTTACACTTGATTCACTTAGGTTTTAATCATTTAGCACTACACATATTTATTTTAATTTTTGAAAACCCAATTCACCCCCCCTCTTGGGTTGTCTATCTGGGTAACAATTGGTATCAGAGCCTTGATTTTCTACTAATTATTGATTTTACCAACTAGAGACAAAGATTATGTCAACCCAACTAGGAGGTTCACTTGTCGAAGGGCAATCCACAAATAGGCCACCTCTTTTCAATGAGTCCAACTATACCTATTGGTAAGATCGCATACGCATTTTCATTCAAGCCCTTGACTATGATATATGGAGTGTCATTGTCAATGGCCCACACACACACCTACAATCATTGTCAATGGCACATCCTCTCCTAAGCCAAAGAAGGATTGGGATGAAATGGACAAGAAACTTATCCAATTAAATGCCAAGATAATGAATGTACTCTATTGTGCCCTTAATGCAAATGAGTTTAATCGAATCTCCACTTGCAATTCTACAAAAATAATTTGGGACAGACTTGAGGTCACACATGAAGGGACAAATCAAGTAAAAGAAACTAAAATTAACATGCTAGTTCAGCAATATGAGTTATTTAAAATTGACCCTACTGAATCTATCACTAGCATGTATACAAGATTCACTGATATTATAAATGATTTAAAAAGCTTAGGTAAAGTTTACACTAACAGTGAATTGGTGAGAAAGATTCTTAGGTCTTTGCCTAGGTCATGGAAAGCCAAAGTAATAGCCATCCAGGAGGCAAAGGATCTAAACACACTACCACTAGAGGAGCTCATTGGATCTTTGATGATAAATAAGCTAGCCATAAGTCGGCACAATGAAGAAGACAACAACAAGAAGAAAACAATAGTGCTGAAATCCATGGCTAATGAAGAAGAAGATGATCTATCCATCAGTGAGGAAAATGATGAAGACATGTCCCTGGAGATCAGAAAATTCAAAAAATTTATGGGAAGAAGAAGACAAGAATTCAAGAAGAAAAACTTCATTAGAGGAGAAGCCAGCAGGAAGAAAGAAAAAGAAAAAGAGAGAGAGAGATCAGCCCACTTGCTATGAATGCAAGAAGTCAGGATATTTTAGAGCTGAATGTCCTCTGTTGAAGAAGAGGCCAAAAAGAACAAAAAAGAAAGCTATGTTAGCAACTTGGAGCGACAGTGACTAGTCAAGCATGGAGGAAGAAAATCAAAATGAAGCAAACTTGTGTTTCATGACACAAGATGATGAGGTATCCTCTACTTTTGATTTAGATTTTACCTTTGATGAGCTTCATGATGCTTTTTATGATTTGATGAAAGATATCAAAAAGATAAGCTTAAAAAATAGAAATCTTAAGAAAATGACTCAAACACTCTTGAAAGAAAAGGAAGAGGTAATCAGTAGCCATAATAAGTTAAAAGAAGAAAACAAAATCCTAAAGGATGAATTGGATAAATTAAAGCCTTTAGTAGATAAATTTACTTATAGTTCTGAAAAATTGCAAATGATTTTAAATAGTCAAAGAGGAGTTTATGATAAGGTTGGATTAGGATATAAATCTAAAGACAAAACCAAGTTTCTAAAAAATTTCTTCACTGTACCCATCACTAATAGCACTTCTCATACCATTTACTTTAAATGCAAAAAGGTAGGACACAAGGTTTTTGAATGCAATACTAGAAGAGTTAATAAAAAGCATGTTAAAAGCATTTGGATTCCGAAAGGAATCATGTCTACTAACCCTAAAGGACCCAAGAAGACTTGGATATCTAAAACTATCACTTGATTGTTTATGCAGAAATGCCTTGCAGCCCAAGGATCAAAATGGGATTGGTATTTAGATAGCGGCTGCTCAAGGCATATGTCAGGTGATAAGTAATATTTCGTCATCCTAGAAAGAAAGGATGGGGGAGTAGTCACCTTTGTCGATAATGGCAAAGATATAAAATAATTGGCTATGGTAAAATTCAGATTACTCCTTTGATCTTTATAGATAATGTATTATTAGTTGATAATTTAAAACATAACTTGCTTAGTATTAGTCAACTATGTGATAGAGGTTTTAAAGTCTCATTTGAATCTTCTTTGTGCAAAATATCTAGTTCCTTGGATGATAGTTTAAAATTTATTGGATTTAGGTGTGGAAACATCTACATGGTGAATTTTGATGAAATTATCATGAAGAGTGGCCAATGCATAGTTGCAATGAATGCTAACATAAAAGAAACTAGTTGGCTTTGGCACCGAAGATTAGGTCATGCTAGCATGCATACTCTTTATAAATTGCATAATCAAGACTTAGTTAAGGGGCTACCAAAACTAAATTTTCAAATTGATCATATTTGTGATGCTTGCTAATTCAAAAAACAAACTAGGAAGAGTTTCAAATACAAAAATGTAGTTTTAACTTTTAGGTCTCTTAAATTGATTCATATGGATTTGTTTGAACCTTCTAGGACTACAAGCCTAGGAGGAAAGAAGTATGGTCTAGTAATTATTGATGATTATTCGCGTTTCACTTGGATTCTATTTTTAGCTCACAAAGATGAAGCATTTTCATTATTTTCAAAGTTTTACAAGAAAATAACAAATGAAAAAAACTCTACTGTGGTATGTATCTATAGTGATCATGGCACAGAATTTGAAAACAAACACTTTAAAATTTTTTTTAATGAATATGGCATAGAACATAATTTTTCAGCACCTAGAATCCCTCAACAAAATGGAGTTGTTGAAAGAAAGAATAGAACCTTAGTTGACATGGCTCATACCATGTTGTGTGAAGAAAATCTATCCAAATATTTTTGGACTGAAGCCATGAATACAACATGTTACATCCTAAATAGAGTTTCTATCCACCCAATTTTAAAGAAAACCTCCTATGAGCTTTGGAAAGAAAAACGACCTAATATTAATTATTTTCATATTTTTGGTTGCATATGTTTTATTCATAACAATGGTAAAGATAATCTAGGCAAATTTGATGCTAAGGCAGATGAAGGTATATTCCTTGGATACTCTATATCTAGAAAAGCATATAGAGTCTTCAACAAACAATCTTTAGTTGTTGAAGAATCAATACATGTCATTTTTGATGAAGCTAATAATTATTCTTCGAGAAAAGAAGATGTTTTTGATGATGATACAGGAATTTTCAAAGATAGAATGAAGGAGCTAAACTTAAGGAACAACATCATTCATGATAAAGATAACTCTACAACAATCATTGAACAAGATAAGGATGTTGAGATTAAAGCATCTAATGATCATAGAAATCTATCCAAGAAGTAGAGGTATGCACATAATCACCCAAAGAAATTAATTTTAGGTGATCCTTCACAAGGTGTAAGAACTAGATCCTCTTTTAAAGATACATTTGATTATCTTGCATTTGTTTCTCAAATAGAACCTAAAAACATAGAAGAAGCTGAACAAGACTCTAATTGGATGCTAGCCATGCAAGATGAACTAAACTAATTTGAAAGAAACAATGTATGGACTCTTATAAACAGACCCATAAATCATCCTATAATTGGTACAAAATGAGTATTTAGGAATAAATTAGATGAACATGGTAATGTTGTAAAAAATAAAGCTAGATTAGTTGCTAAAGGATATAATCAAGAAGTAGGAATTGACTTTGATGAAACATATGCACCTGTAGCAAGATTAGAGGCTATAAGATTGTTACTTGCTTTTGCCTATTATATGAATTTTAAACTATTTCAAATGGATATGACAAGCATCCTTTTAAATGGTTATATTGCCGAAGAAGTATTTATAGAATAACCATCCGGATTTGAAAATCACTCACTTTCCAATCATGTATATAAGTTAAATAAAGCACTCTATGGACTTAAATAAGCACCTAGAGTTTGGTATTAGAGATTGAGCAAATTCTTATTACAAAATAATTTTATCAAAGAAAGTGTAGACACTACACTATTTTTAAAAAAGAAAAATAATGACCTTCTTGTAGTTCAAATATATATGGATGACATCATATTCGGAGCTACTAATGAAATTCTTTATCAAGAGTTTGCTAAGTTGATGCAGAGTGAATTTGAAATGAGTATGATGGGAGAGCTGAATTTCTTTCTTGGACTACAAGTCAAACAATCAAAGAAAGACATTTTCATTAGCCAAACAAAATACATCAAGGAGATGCTCAAGAAGTTTGGCATGAAAAATAGAAGGAAAATCAGCACACCCATGAGCCCTTCTTGCAAATTTGATAAAGATAAGAATGGTAAGAATATAAATGAAAAGCTCTATAGAGGTATGATAGGATACTTACTTTACTTAACTGCAAGTAGGCCTGATATATTATTTAGTGTATGCATGTGTGCTAGATTTCAATCTAACCCTAAAGAATCACACTTATTAGCTGTTAAAAATTTTTTTAGATATTTGATCTACACACACAACTTAGGTCTTTGGTACTCAAAACAATCTTCCATTGAATTGATTGGATACATTGATGCAGACTATGGAGGATGTAAAATTGATAGAAAGAGTACCAGTGGTATTTGTCAATTTCTAGGATTAAACTTGATCTCTTGGTACAGCAAAAAGCAAAACATTGTAGCATTGTTAATGGTCGAGACCGAATATGTTGCTGCATGGAGTTGTTGTGCTCAAATACTTTGGTTCAAACAACAACTTGAAGATTTTGGAATTAAGTAAAATAAGATACCTATTAAATGTGATAACACTAGTGCCATAAACCTGATAAAAAATTTTGTTCAACATTCAAGAATCAAACACATTGAAATTAGACATCATTTCATTAGAGATCATGTTCAAAATAATAACATTGTACTTAAATTTGTTTCAATTGAAAATCAATTAGTTGATATATTTATAAAACCTTTAAGTGAAGATAGATTCTCTAAAATTTGAGGTGAACTTGGTGTATGTGATCCTCTATAAAAATATTTGATCATAAATTTTTTAGATTATTTTTTGATCTTCCTCTATCATACTAAACACTCCTAATTCAATCTTAAAAAATAAAAAAAAGGCTTGAAATTTTGTTTTTATCCTAATTTCTTTCCCTTATGCATGAGAAGTCTCGTGTTATTCACGAGACCTCTTGGCTGGATTTCGAGACGTCTTGTGGTAAATGCGAGAGCTCTCAAAATTTTTGAGATATCTCATCTTTAAGATGAGAGCTCTTGACTCTTGGGGGCCCTCTTTTTAATCGATCTATGAGAGGTCCCCTGTTTCATTCAATCATTCCGTTCTTTCGAGATCTCTCCTCCAAACTCTTCAAAACTCTTCTCCTCTCCTCAAAAACCTTCCGAATCACCTTTTCTTATCCATTCCCTTCAAATCTTAAATCCCAATGGCTCTGAAGAAGAGATCCCTTGCCGCACAAAGACCTTCCATCATGCTATCGACTGAAGCTAGGGCTAAGCGACAGTGGGACCTGCCTCAATCATCTCTGCCTGCTTCATCATCTCGTGCTCATCTCTTTGTTGCTACTAGGATAGTTCTAACAGGTCGCTGTGTGGATATTAAATACCTAGATCAAGAACACTTCCATATTGGTACTTGGATTTGGCAGCAAGGATGGAAAAAAATGTGTACGCTAGAGGTAAATATTTACCTAGACTTGATAAGAGAATTTTTTGACAATATTAGCTTCGATCATGGGTCGAAGGTTGAGTCCATTTTGAAAGGGGTACACATTTTCTTAGATGAGAGAAAAATAGGGCAGCTTCTCAAAGTGCCTAGGGCAGGGATTAGCAATCTAAATTTGTTTGACAAAACTAAAGCCCTCAAGTGCATCTTAGAAATGGATGATGTTGATGAAAATGTACAATTAGTTTCACATCTTCTCTCGATTGAGACAAGATTACTGTAATCTGTTGTCAGTCACATAGTTTTTTCTAAAGTAGGAAGACACGACTAGGTTGGGAAGAAAGAACTAGGTGTCATATTCTTTATGGTGACTAGAACTTCCATCAACTTTTCCTCTCTTATGCTTCAACAACTAGAAGACACCACCAACAAAAGTAAGGCTTGTTTACCCTATGAATTGATCTTCACCTTAATCTTTATGGACTTTAAAGTTAATCTAGAAGATGAAAACTTTAAAAAACTGGTCCACATAGACTACATCAATGAAGGAACATTGAATTGGATGAAGTTTGTAAAAAGGGATGACAAATGGGTGATAACAGATGAACATGCTGCAAATGAGCCCGAAGAACATAGGTCTCCACGCCCTCCACCATCACCATCTGCTATTGGATCCTCTTTTACTACACCAGGGTCCCCACACTCTCCTTAGGTGCCTCCTTATCCTGCACCAGCACCTCCCTCAGCTTTTGATCAAGATCTATTAATTGAAAGGATGGTAGAAGAAGTAGTTCAGAAAGAATCTGAAAGGTTTATGGATATACTGTCTAGCATGAGGCATCAACTCCTTGTAAGCATTGAAGAATAAAGGATATCCACTGAAGGTCAGACAGAAATACTTAGCCAACAGATTAGTGAATTATCTTAAAGACTTGAGATTTTGGAAAAAGGAGCAACACTGTTCGTCTGGTCAAATTGAACTACTCCTATCCGAGAATGCCAGACTTGCACAAAGACTTGAAGAGAACATCACTGTTCAGTGCACCATGACTAAAGTCATTATCTCCTTCCTATGGCAGATTTGCAGTCAGACTCCATCCTCTTCTGGGCCATCATCTTCTTCTAGACCATTACCTTCTTCTAGACCTACTCCTCACTTGTCCTCTACTAGACCCAAATCCTCCTCTGAACCCATCATTGAGTTCCTCTCTGATGAAAACTAGGTCTAGTATCTCTTTTGTTTTAACTTTTGGTTTAAGTATATTGGTATGAGATTCATTTTTTTGTAAACTAACATACATCTCTATCTATATATTATCATATCTTGCAATGAAATCAATCTTTTTCATGCTCTTGCCTTTTTATGATTCTCTCATTGTTGTGATTTTGATACTGACAAAAAGGGAAAGAAATATTAAGGAGAAATACGCAAATGCATAATCAAATCTAACATACAAAATACAAACGTATAATCATTCAAATCAAAAATACAAATTCACAAAAAGGGACTTTTAGAAAATGAAATGATTGAAATGAACAAATGAAAAATGGAAAGAATGTTATTCAAATCCTATTCATTTCATGAGAGCATACACTAAGTGGGAGCTTTAGCACAAAAATTTTGCATTCATTAGTTCTTGATATACATTGCTTACATTCCTTTTATGGCTTGCTTAATGTTTTATCATCATCAAAAAGGGAAAGATTGTTGACCCATTAAGTAATTTTGATGATGACCAAATATTAAAGCATGTGATTACTAATATATTTTATTTTAAGTATTCCAATATTAGAAGAAAGAGAGTTCTTTAATCAAAAATAAGGAAGACATAAAGTGAAAATCAAATAAAATTCAAATCTCCTAAAATTACCTTGGAGCAGTCTTCGAGATGTCTCAGATTTTTTTTGAAGCTCTTGAATGGACTGGCATGCAACAAATAGAGTTCTAGCTTGATTTCGAGAAGTCTTGAGTGAATCTCGAGATGTCTCGATCTCAGACGACATAAACCCAATTTTTATGCTCTAAGAGTGAGAGGTCTCACAGGATTTTTGAGAGGTCTCATAGTTTCAGCGAGACATCTCAATCTCAGATGATAGAAATTCAGTTTTTGTGCTCTAAGAGAGAGAGGTCTCACAGGATTCTTGAGACGTCTCGTGGTTCCAACGAGACGTCTCGTTCAGAATCGAGACGTCTCGATCTCAAGCAAGCCATTTTTTTCAAAAAGATGATTTTTCATGCGACTAAAGACAAGAGCTCTCCTGATCAATTCGAGAGGCCTCGTAACCTGACGAGACATCTTGAGACAAATCGAGAGATCTTGAGACATGGCGATAGCTTTTTGATGGGGCATTCTAGATCGGATTTTTTTCGTTCCAAAGGCTAGTTGTTGCTCTCCAACAGTTAGATTTTATTTTTTCTGAACTCCAATCATTATCAAAAAAAAAAATGCTGAAGATATAAAAGGAAGAAAGATTATTTTTCAAAAAGAGAAAAATAAGAAAAAGAAAAGCATGCTCTATTCTTGAATGAATACCCAATCTCCAATCAATATATTTTTTCAAGCTTTGAAGAATTCTCAAGTGCATTAACTCAACACATTCAAAGAGACTTTTAATGAACTGCAAGGATAACTTTTCTGCTCATTCAAAGGGGCATTTCGAGTTGTAAAATTTCTTTTCCTCTTTCCGTATACTTGGTTTCAGTAGGAGCTGAAACTTGGGTTTTGGGGCTTTTTCTCCTCTTTATTTATTCAGATTGATTCGTCTGATTCTTGTAAGGGTTGTGGTTGGTGAACCTAGAAAAAAATCAACTAGATTTTTGGATATTGAACCCAAAAAAACTATTCGACTATGTGGGACTTAGTTAGAACATTTTAATCAATGAAAGTAAATTCCTTTTTCTTTCATCATACCTTTGTGTCATGGCCTTTTATGAATTGAACACAGTCTTCAGTTGAAGCTGATCATTTGCCTCAGGGTATTTTCTTAAAGGCTATTATTAGAAGTTTGAAGAAAGAAGTTTATTACCTTAAGAGGAAATTGAAAAAAATAGGAGGAGAGCTTAAGAAATCCAAAAAGAATTTTGCTAAGGCCTCCATCAAAATCAATCATCTCCACTGATCCTCCAAGTAGTTCTTTAGAAAGTATACTGCTAAGAAAAATCATTTTAATAAAGAGATTGAGAAAATCAAAAAATGCATCGGTGAGAAGTCTTGGACCTTATTAGCAAAGATCTGTTCTCTCGAGGCCGAACTCTGTGAAGCAAAAGGAAAGATCAAACAATTAGAGAAAGGTTCGGTCTGGGAGCAGATAGAATTTGATTGGGATTGGTTAAAAAAGTTTTTTGATCTTTAAAAGTAGCTGGATGATGCTGAGAAGGCATACGATTCTTATCGCATCGGCTGGTGCAATCAAATTGATGATTATAGGAAAAAACTTCAGATGGCAAATGCCGAGGTGATGTGCATTCAGAAGTAGTTAGCCGATAGAGCTCAAACTAGTTCGAGCAAAGAATCAGGCGAACTTCTTTCCCTACGGGGTACCCTAGAGAACTTATCTGCAATATATGAAAAAGAAAAGATCGAGCTTCAATAGTTGAAAATACGGATGATCTACCAAAAGGATGCTATCAAAGATGTGAGACAGAGTCGACCGTTTTGAGGAAAAGGCTAAGAGAAACAAAAGATGATTTTTGGAGGGCCAATAAATTATTTGGTGAGAGTCTGGCGGCAAGAAGAGATCTTGAAGAAAATATTAATAATTTAAAATAAGCTCTTGTATTAGTTAGAGTCGGAAGCCCAAAGTCTGACTCTAAATGATACTTCGGCTTTTATTCTTTCTTTCTCTCTTTTTCTTTGTAATTGATCCTAATGACTCATGTAATGACCTTTATTTTTAATGAAATGAAGTTTCTTCCATTTACTTGTTTGTGTTTCACTTTAGCTCAATGCTTGCCAATTTGCTTTATTTTCTTGACATTTACTTGTTTTATATATCTGTCCCTCTTATTTGTAAGCAAGAGTCTTTGGATCTGTTTGGAAACTAAAAGTTTATATTTCTATTCTATCTCCTGTTTAAGAACTGGAGGCCTTCAATTTCCTATAGGATGTTCATCCATGTCAGGATGAGGTCCATCTCTTGTTTCTAACATGATCAGCTAATTTTCTTATTAGGATGAGGTCCACCTCCTGTTCCTAACAAGATTACCAGAGCATAAAAGAGTTGTTGAGAGGGCCTCTTTCCGACGTCTCTGGTTTAAGAACCAGAGGTCTTCACCCTCATTAAGATGAGGCTAGCCTCCTATTTAAGAACCAGGGGCCTTCAACTTTTCATAGGATCTTCATCCATATCAAGATGAGATCCACCTCCTATTCTTGACATGGTCGGCTAATTTTCTTATTAGGACAAGATCCACCTCTTGTTCCTAACAAGGTTGATGGGGCATAAAAGGGCTATTAAGAAGGCCTCTCTCTGATGTCTTTGGTTTAAGAACCGGAGGTCTTCACCCTCATTAAGATGAGATTAGCCTCTTGTTTAAGAACAGAAGCCTTCAATTTCTCGTATGATTTTCATCCACGTTAGAACGAGGTCCACCTCTTATTCCTGATGTGGTCGGCTAATTTTCTTGTTAGGATGAGGTCCACCTTCTGTTGTTAATAAGATTACCAGTGCATAAATGGGCTATTAAGAGGGCCTCTACCCAATATCCCTAGTTTAAGAATCGGAGATCTTCATCCTCGTTAAGATGAGGTTAGCCTCCTGTTTAAGAATCGGAGGCCTTCAATTTTATTTAGGAATAAAATTTGATTGGATAATTTCTTGCCATTATATAGTTTTGCACCAAAGAATAGAATGTTAAAAATAAGAGGGTTTTATTGAAAATGGATTCATTGTTAGTACATTCATAAGTTTTTCGAGTTTTAGGACCGTGGGAGTATAGTTCCTCCAAGCTACTTTAGATAATAAGATCCAGTTCGGGCGATTTCCATAACTTCATAAGGGCCTTCCTAGTTCAGGATGAGCTTTCCTTGATTTTATGGCTGTGAGATGTCTACTTGTCGGAGTATTAAATCTCCCACTTTGAAAGTTTTGCTCCTAACTTTGGAGTTGTAGTAGTGGGCCACTTTTTGTCTATATGCTATCATTCGAATTTGAGCTTTCTCCCATTTTTCTTCCAGTAGATCAAGATTCACTCTAAGGTCTTATAAGTTATTTTGCTCACTGAAGCTTTCAACTTGGGCTGAGGAAAGTCCGAGATCAATTGGTATTACTGCCTCTATTCCAAAAGCTAGAGCGAAAGGAGTTTCTCTAGTCGACAATCTTTGGGTGGTCTTATAAGTCCAGAGAACATGATAGAGTTCATCTACCAATGTTTCTTTTGCTCTTTTGAGCCTTGCTTTGATCCCTTGTAGTAGAGTTCTATTCGTTATCTCGGCTTCACTATTTGCTTGTGGATGAGCCACCGAGGTAAAATGATGGAAGATGTTCAAATCTTCACAAAACTCAGCAAACTTTGCTGTCATGAACTGGCATCCATTATCTATGATGAGAGTTCGAGGTAGGCCAAACCAGCAAACTATTGACTTCTATATGAAGTGCTACACTTTAGCTTCGGTGATCTTTGTCAGGAGCTTAGCTTCTACCCACTTGGTAAAGTAATCTACAGCTATCAGAAGAAATTTTTGCTGTCCAGATGCCATAGGAAAAGATCCAAGTATGTCCATCCCCCACTATACAAATGGCCAAAGAGCACTCAGGGGTGTGAGTTATGAAGCCGGCCATCTCTGAATGTTAACATTTCTCTGATATCGATCACATTTCTTCACATAGTTAGTAGCATCTTACTGTATAGTTAGCTAGTAGTATCCTTGACGAAGTAGTTTGTAAGATAATGATCTGGCCCCAAGATGATTTCCACATATTCCCTCATGGAGTTCTTTTAATGCATAATCAACTTTTGAAGGTTAGAGGCACTTTAGGAGTGGCAAGGAATAGGACCTCTTATACAGCTTGTCTTCGTACAATACATATTGTGAAGCTTGATTTTTTAGCTTTTGAGCTTTCTTGGGATCTTTAGGAAAAATACCATCTTTGAGATAGGTAATGAGCGGGTCAATCTAGTTAGACTCATGATCAACCTGTGTTATTATTTAGGATTCCTCCATACTTGGTTGTTGCAAAATTTCATAATAAACTTTTTTTGGTAATTCTCCAGGAGCTAAGATGGCCACTTTTGAAAGAAGATTGGCCTTAGTGTTTTCCACCCTAGGGATCTATTGAATGCTGAAGCTACTAAAGGCTGAAATTAAGCTCTTCATCTTTTCCAAGTATTTCATCATACTTTCCTCTCAGGCTTCATAGGTGCCATTGACCTGCCCTACTATTAATTGTGAATCACTATAAACCTTCACATAGTCTACCCCTAATTCTTCAACTATTCTTAACCCAACGATAAAAGCTTTATATTCTGCTCCATTACTTATTGTAGAGGATTCAAAACATAGTGCATACTCAGCAACAATTCCTCCTAGATTGATTAGAATCAAGCCCACACCTATTCTGGAGGCATTGGATGAACCATCAACATATAGAGTCCAGAAGTCTTCAGGAAGGTTGACTTTTTCTTTGGTAAGGTTTGACGACAGAATGAAGGTATTATCTTCTTTATGTTTAGGTTCGGTTGGATCTAGAATGGTACATTCCATAATAAAGTCTGCCAAAATCTGAGCTTTAATAAATGGCCGAAGTTGGAAGTTAATGTCAAACTCGATTAGCTCGATGGTCTATTTTGCTATTCTTCCAAAGCTATCAGGTCGGTGAAGAACTACTTTAATAGACTAATCAGTGAGAAGCATGATAATATGCCCCTAGAAATAAGGTCGAAGCTTTCTAGCTACAATCAATAAGGCATAAAATAGTTTTTCTAATTTTGTATACCTTATTTCTACATCCCTTAGAACTCAACTTATATAGTAGATCGATTTCTGAATTTTAGCCTCTTCTCAGACTAGGACTTCTCCAATAGCTACTAGAGACACTGCTAAATATAGAAAT
Organism: Cocos nucifera; assembly: GCA_006176705.1. Lineage (NCBI taxonomy): Eukaryota > Viridiplantae > Streptophyta > Magnoliopsida > Arecales > Arecaceae > Cocos > Cocos nucifera. The sequence continues at coordinate 244,822 of QRFJ01003553.1, forward strand.
AATTCTTCTTTGGGTTCGGGCTTGGCAAGGAGATGAGGTGAATCGAGGTAGTTCTTCAATTTTTCAAAAGCCTCCTGACACTCAGGAGTCCAACAGAAGTTCTTAGGTTCTTTGAGTACTTAAAAAAAAGGCATGCAATGCTTTGCCGATCTCAAGATGAAATGATTCAAAGCTGCAACTTTGCCCATAATGTGTTGGACTTTTTTTATTATTTTTGGGGTAGTCATTTCTTGAATGACTCAAATCTTCTCCGAGTTCACCTTGATGCCACGTCTCGATACCATAAATTTTAAAAACTTTCTTGAAGTTACTCCAAAGGCATATTTGGTTGGATTCAGCTTCATCTTATACTTTTGGAGGGTGCTGAAGGTCTCTTCAAGATCGACAATATGATTTGATGAAGATCGATTTTTAATAAGCATGTTATCTACATAGACCTCAATATTATGGTCGATTTTCTCCTTGAAGATCTTATTCACTAGATTTCGATAGGTGGCACCTACATTCTTTAGTCCAAATGGTATGACCCTATAATAATAAAGACTAGGGTTAATAATAAAAGTAATTTTTTTTCATCTTCTGATGCCATTTGAATTTGATTATAGCTAGAGAAGGTATCCATAAAAGTAAGGAGCTCATGGTCCGAAGTTGCATCCACCAATTGATCAATTCTCGATAAGGAAAAGCTATCCTTTGGATAGGCTTTATTCAAATCAGTGAAGTTTATGCACATCCTTCACTTGCCATTTGCTTATTTGACAAGGATGATGTTGGCAATCCAGTCCGTGTAGGATACTTTCTTGATGAACATGGCTTTCAGGAGTTTGTCAACCTCATCTGTAAAGGCTTTTTGCCACTCCAATGTAAAGCCACACTTCTTTTATTTTATTGGTCGATGTTTAAGATCTACAATCAGATGGTGTTTCATCACTTCTGCATCAACCTCGGGCATATCTATGGGTACCCAAACAAAAACATTGGCATTTCTTTGCAAGAATGTGATGAGCTATTTCCTAGTTTCTTCCCCCAGGTTGGAGCTAATTTGCATAGTATGGTCTTTATGTCCATCATTTAAAGGAACTATAATAAGATCCTCGATTGGTTCTCCTCGTTCTTCCGTCAAATGATCATGGGCATCAAGCTCATCTATCGGATAAGATTCCATCTACTTTCGTCCTTATAAAGCAATAGTGTAATAGTTGTTGGGAAAGGTGTACAGGATGGAAGCACGAATTTCAAAGCAAAAACATAAAATCATATAAACCAAACATGAATCCTAAGACCACCTTATTAGCAATTAAATCATAGAACATGCATTTATAATATAAAAGAAAGTATTAGAACATACCTCTTATCACTAAATCCTAAATTAACCCTGATCGCTGGTAGCAATCCGTTAGGGGTTCCACCAGGTGCCCATGTGTTCACCCTCCAATGTTGATCCACATAGAGACTTGATCAAGATACCAGCACCTCTAATTTGTATAATTAAAATTTTAATAGTAAGAACTTTAATTAAATGGGCAAGACCTTCCTTAGCCTTTATGTCACCTTCCTTGCCTTTTCTTACCTCTCTTTCTTTTCCTTATCTTCTTAATTTTTTCTACCTAATCTCTTTATCTTAAAATCACTTCTTATCCTTATAAGGATAAGGTCTGGACAAGAGAAGGGAAGAAAAAAAAATTGGACAATAGAAAACACTTGTAAGAAAGAAAGATGATTTTTTCACACTCCCGGACTTTTGGTGCACATCCCTATTTATAATGTACGTAGAGATGCCATCTAAATTTCTCACGCCCTTCCCGCATCAACATCTCATGCCCCATCATCAAATCTCACATCCATCTAAATTTTGTGCCATTTAAAATTACGTAGACTTAGTCCAAGAGGTGCCTTAAAATAGAAGGACTATTCGGACTAATTCTACATAGTTTTTCTACGAAGAGTCGTGATGCATAAATATATGGCGCCATAATTCAAAGGCTTGGATCAGATTAGATGGCCATCTAATGGCCCTTAATGGGATGCCCATTTAGCAAGAAGGAATGGAGATGAACTTTGAATAGTCAAAGTCCCAAGGGACTTTGACTTGGTCCAAGAGGCGTTAAGGTTGAGAGGGCGGCAAGGAGTCTTGGGTGGCAAGAATTCCTAAGTGACAAATAGTCCCTTCTCAAAATAAAAATGGAGTATTTCATCTACAGAAGGACTCTTCTACGACCCATATAAGATATCCATGCCTATTCAAAATTTTTTTACGCGACATAACAAATGGGAAAAGTAAAAGAAGGTAGGTGCCAACTAATTCCATGTGCCAAAAAATCCTTTGCACATGAAATACTTCCCATGCGCAAGGGAGAGACTCTCTAGTGCATGAGATTCAGGTATATGGAACCCCAACTGAAGCTCAATCAGTCTAGGTTAATCCAATTCAAGATCAAATCATATTTTAATCAAATCGGACCTTAATTAGCCCAATTCGAAAGCTGATTCGAATCCAATTCGAATCCAGGTGCTAGGGTTTGCTATATGTGCTAGCATGTTTATCTTGCAAACATAGTCTAATCCAATTAGACCCTTAATCAATTCTCTTTGTATGTGATCCATTGGGTTTCACATCTAACTAGCAGTGAGTCTGGGTGTGATTTGACCTAATCTGGTTAGAACTCAACCAAACCGATTTAGGTCAAAACTAGCCAATCCAATTTGACTTAATTTAGAATACTTTCTAATTTAATGATCAAATTAAAATTTTAATTTGATGAAACTCACAAGACATGATTGACATCTAGCAACGTATCATGACTATCCGAAAGATATGAAATTTTGATGAAAATACCAAAAATATCCTTCAATGAAAATTACCATGCAACTAGATCCTTCATTCTCCCTGCATCCTGAATATGACTCTGGGTATGGAAATATATCAATCCCAATATCATATTCATTTTTCTTTCAATCTTATAATAATGATTTATTTAATAAAATATTAAAAATTATTTCTAATTTTCATCATGCTTTGATCAAAGTCTTCCTGAATCATTATTTGTTTGAAGCAGGTAGGATGCTATTTCCTCTTACCAAGAGTGATCAATTCCTTGTTAACCTACTCACAAACTTCATATATATAATCTACCATATCTATATCATCCTATACGTAACTAAGTCATGAATGAGTATGAACCAAAATATGGATTTATATATATAAGATTCTAAGGTAGTTTCAAGTCAAAGGATTACATGCATAAATTCCACTATGAGAACCATCTATTGACATGTAGATAAGACTCCATTAGATATTCTCGATTTGAATTAATTCAGTGAACTCATTCTCTAATGAGCATCCACATTCTTGTATTAGTATCATACACAAGTTATTATGAGATCAATTACCCTCTCAATCGAGCATATAAAGAATGTGCTAGTCTTATCAAAAAATATTGATCCTTAACTCAATGTCCCATTGATTAGAAATATTTAAATTAGGATTTTAAGGTTTTAGGTCTCACTGGTATGATCTCATCATAATCCTAAAATCATAGACCTAATTTATAGGGTTCATCATAATCTTAAATAAATAATAAGACACTGCATATGATGAAATAAATGTCTTTATTTATTTTATTAGAACATGCCATTACATGAGTTTGGAAGATAAAAAATAGTCTAAAAAATTAATTGACTTGAGGGAATATTCCTTTCAATCTCCCATTTGCACTAAAGCCAATCGCCCTTATATTTTAATCCCATACAATCAAGGTGGCGATCAAATAGTTACAGTGGTAAAGCCTTAGTGAATGGGTCTGTTATATTATTTTTTGTGTCAACTCATTCTATGACTACATCTTGTCTTTCAATAATTTTATGAATGAGATGGAAGCATCTCAAAATGTGTTTGAATTTATGATGAGACCTTGGTTTCTTTGCTTGAGCAATAGCTCCAATATTATCATAGTAAAGTGGTACTGGATTTTCAATTTCAGGAATAACACTTAATTCAATGATGAACTTTTTTAACCAGGCAGCTTCCTTGGCGGCTTCACTTACAGCTATATATTCTACTTCAGTGGTTGAGTTAGCTAGAGTTGGTTGCTTAGTGAAGGGAAATCCTGATTTCCCGGTGGTTTTGGGATCATCTCCATGAGCACCATTACCACGAGGAAACATTTCCTCTACGTCCTCTGAAATAATACCTAAGTATCTTTCAGGGGGAAAGGGAAACTCTTTCGATCTACGAGGTGGAGGAGGGTAGTGTTCTTATTGGCTCACCTGATTTGGTTCCACTTGTCCTTAGCTCTTTCCACTTGTGAGACTTTCTAATCAAGCTTAATCTGCTTTCCAATGCCACTATCTTGATAAACGTTTTTTCAAGAAATATGGCATATCGACTCACAATCACATTGTGGTCTCTGGAATGTAAAAGAATAGTATCCTAAGACTCTTTAGGATATCCTATTAACGAGCTCTAAAGGACCTAAATTCAACTTGTCCGCTTGTTGTCTTTTGACATGAGCCGGACAACCCCAAATTCTGAATATGACTCAGACTTGGTTTCTTACGTGCCATATCTCATACGGTGTGGTAGGAACGGTTTTAGAGGGAACCCTATTCAGTAAATAGATTGAAGTTAATAATTATGTTCCAAAGAAAATCTGGGAGGTCTGTGAAGCTCATCATGGATCGAACCATATCCAATAGAGTCCGATTTCTTCATTCTGAAAACCCGTTTGAATTGAGGTGTTCCTGGTGAGTCCATTGAGAGACATGCCATTTTCCTTAAGATAGTCTAGGAATTCCCGGCTAAGGTCTTCACCTCCTCGATCTGATCGAAAGAACCTTAATGGTTTTCCAATTTTATTTTCTACTTCATGTCTGAATTCTTTGAACTTTTCAAAGGCTTCAGACTTATGTCTCATAAGATACACATACCCATACCTAGATAGATCATCGGTAAAGGTAATGAAGTAGACAAAATTACCTCTAGCCGCACACTCGAATGGGCCGCAACACATCAGTATGTACTAGGGCAAGGAGATCTGTGGCCCTCTCCCCATGTCCAAAAAGGAGTTTAGTCATTTTGCCTTGAAGACAAGATTCACAAGTGGATATGACTCAAAAGTCAATGGACTAATAGCCCATATTCTCCAATTTGTTAATCCTATCTTCTGCTATATGACCTAATCTCAGGTGCCATAGACACTGTCGTTTGGACTATCCCTAGGTGTTTGGCATTCACGTTTTGCTCGATAGTTAAAATAGGTACATCAATATGCAACTGATAAAGACCATTAACAAGGGAAACCATTTGCAATTTATTATTCTTCATAAAGATGTTACAATGGTCCTTAAAAAGAAGGTTGATCACATAACCTTCTTGTGCTAAGCATGAAACAGAAATCAAATTCCTGCTAGCTGCAGGCACATAATAACATCTTTTAAAACTAAGTCTAAACCAGATGGTAATCGCGGAGAGGGTATGTTTCCCATGGCTACTGTAGCAACTCTTGCTCCATTTACCGATGCCTAGGATCATGTCTCCATCCCTCAGCCTCCTGCTATCCTCAAGACCCTGCATAGAAGTGCACAAGATGAGCACTAGAACCCGAGTCAAGCACTCAACTGGATGCAAAGAAATCATAAGGTTAGACTCAATAACGAGCATACCTAAGAAGGACCTTCCTTCTTGTTCTTCAGGGTGGCCAGGTTAAGTAGGACAGTTCCGCTTCACATGGCCGTCGCTATTGCAATGGAAAACACTTTCCTTTGCCATCGACCTTCTTCTTCGGTTCTCGCTTCTTCTTCTTTGATCCTTCTACCTTTTGCTTTTTCACAGACTTCTTTTTCTTTCCATAAGACTTTCTTTTGAAGAAGTCCGTTCCATAGCAAGACTGAGCCTTATAGATAACCTTTCATAGAAAGCTCAGCGGTAACCATCATATTCATCACTCGGCCAAGGAATTTGAAGTTTATGCATGTGGTAATTCATGATGTAATTGCCCATATGCATCAGTCAAGGATTGCAGAATAATATCATTCTGCAAGGTCCAAGAGTCCAACTTCACACCGAGCTTCTCAAGCACTTCCATGTCCTTGTCATTGTCAGACAGTGATCTTGGACTGACTGTCCATCACGCATCTTAGCCTTAAAAAGTCGTTTCGTGACTAGATATTTGGCTGCGCGACTCTGTCACCAAACATCTCCTGCAGTGAAGCCAACATTTGGCGAGCAGTCCGATATCTTCATGTTGGCACTGAGGCTCATCAGACATCGAGCCCCAACATGTAGTACTCTGGCCTTATTATCTTCGTCAATCCATTTTTCCAGAGACGTTCTCTATTCAACAAGATGGACGAGCTGGTAAGGTGGAGAGTCCTGGTCCAAAACATTGTTTAACTTCTCTGAACCCAAAACAATTTTGTAGTTCCTGAGCCAATCTTTATAATTGGGTCCAGTCAGTCTATGTGTGTCTAGGATACGTGCCAGTGGGTTTGGACGCAGACATTTCCTGTAGAGAGTCAAGATTCTAGTTAGTACTGTAATTTGACTTGACCAATTTGTTTAGGGATTTATTTTTAAACAAATTAGCTCCCACTATTTCTCGGATCCCTACACTCCCTCTGTAGAGATGCAAAAATCTCCGCGATTGATGATTCTAGTGGTTGGTGCGGTCTCACCAACTGACTCATCACCTCACCTAACAGTTATTGGTGATGGGTTAGCCAATGAGTGAAACTCTTGTTCAATGATTCTCTAATCATTGGTGCCACCCAAACTTGGTCTCTAATTCATGAATCTCACGTATCCGGAATATTGATCCACTCCTTAGTTAAGTCAGACCCACCATTTGCATAGACTGGGTTCCTAATTGGGTCTCTCACCGTATTCGAATATTGAGCCCAACTCATCCTCCAGCCATAGCATAATGCCTAATAGACATGGTTGCGTCTTCCCGTGCAACTGAGCCACTGTTATCTAGCCGAGAAACAATCAACCCCGGGAAGGGCCCGCACGTCTACAATGTGGAAGACCTCGGACTTAATCTTTTTCTTAGCTAGGGAGAATTGATTCAGGTCTCATTTAACTAAACTTGCTTAGTCATAACAATTATGACTAACCTAGTGCATGGAGACTCGGATTTAGACCACCTCAGATTAGAACTGTGTCAATAGATATGGCCAGGTAAGTGAGACCGGTTGGAAGGAATATGCCGTTAACTCGCACAAAAACGCATTCAGGTCGAGTAGCTTCCAATTAAACCAGTCGGTCGTCTGTGCCAAACTTACCTTAGACATCCAAATTGTTTGAGTCGGAACCAATTGGGTTAGCCTACATATCCAGACTCTAACCTCTGAGCCTAATTAGGTCTTGCTTGATCGTGACTCGATCTTGACCCAGACTTAATCCTATTAGCTGGTCAATTTAAGCATTGTTGATCCCAATCTAACAACTCTTGATTTGGTTTGATCAACCGCTTAGACCTAATTGAGCCTACCAAGCCCGAAACCCATATTATGAATATGTCTTAGATCTGAAATTCTCAATTTTAGACCTAATTAATATTCCATAAACTTAATTCTTAATTAAAGTTGGGTTCATAAACAAAATATGCACAATAAATCTAGGATTTCAGGATCTAGGGTTTTGCAGAAAGTAAGTTTTGGTTCTGATTAAGGACGAAACACGCAGCACCTTACACGTCATAAGAACATCCCATCAGAATGGGAAAGAGAGGGCCTTTAAACCCTTCTTCGTTCTTATTGACGACGCAAGAGGATGGCCTTTAATCAAGGAACATGTAAATCTACAAAACAGTTATAATCTATATCTATATCTCATATACAAATCTTAGATCTAATCAGAGCCATATTTTTGCCATACAATCTCATGTATCAAAATCATGCATGTTTTCAGACTTAAAATCTATCACATAATAATCTTATGAAAAATTAGATTTAAATTCATCAAATTCAAATAAATTCTATATCTAGAGAATTAGATGAGAACATATTCTACAACTAAGTCTAGACATGCACAATCATATCTCTATGATAATTTTAAAATTAAATATATTTATTTGCTGTTTATCAGATGTATATTATAGATATTAATATCAAAAATTAGAAATAAGAAGATTAAATTATGATTTAATCAGATTAAATCAAAGACATTGCAAAACTATTCTTATTAGAACTATTCTATTCTAGAACTAGTCATGCAATATCTTCATGTGCCTTAGATCCAAAATCATTTAATTTAATTTTCTCTGATTTCCAAGGATTTTTTTTTCTGGAATCCCACATCTCATGTGAACATTCGAAATCACTTAATTTTCTAATTAAAATAAATTAAATCAGATTAAACAATTAGAACCATGGCTCTGAAATACATTGAAGGGAAATCCTGATTTCCTGGTCCAGTTCGTCC
>QRFJ01003553.1:253268-290822 GCA_006176705.1 Cocos nucifera
TCAGATCTGATTAGATCAAGAGATATATTTCAAAAATTTTCTCTTGATCTGTAATCAGATCTTGATATATTTCAGATCTGATTCTTATTATTTTAATAAATAAAATAAAATAAGAATAAATTAAATCAAATTTAATCAAATTAATTTACCTGATTTGGGTAATCCTATTACCCTGTAGATGATCCTGATTTGCAGCGAAAGGTTCTGGATCTTAGCCACGCAAGCGCTGGCCTCTATCCGATATCCACTCGGGTTGGATCTGGAGATCCTCTTCTTCTCTATCACACCTCCAAAAATCAGATCTGGATCTGATCTGGAGGATCTTCAAAACTCTTTTGAAGATCTGCAGTCGTCCTTTTGCAGCAGCGCAGCCTTCTTGATTTTGATCGCCTTTCCTTTGATCTGAATCGCACCAACCTAAATCCAAAACTCCTTTTGGACGTGGAGAGCAAGGGGAGAAGATGACTATGGCATGGAGGAAGGAGGGGAGAGGCAGCCTTGGGGCGTGGGAAATTTCTCTCAATTTCAATTCACTTTCACTTGGAATTAGGGTTGGGCGCAGGGTCTTATTTATAGACCTCTTGTGATCCAACTCCTCTTCCTCTCAACCAATCACAACCCTTTGTGAAATCAGATCTAAATCTGATTGGTTGGAATAGAGACCCCTGGATTCCTCCTTAGAGGGCGCCTAAGACCAGTCAAACTGGATTCTTAGTAGAACTCTAATTGGAATCCAAAAGGGAGGTGGAGTCCTTGTCCAACAAGGACTCCTAGGCGCCTCCTAACTTGGGCTCACGCCACCCTTGGCGTGCGCCCTTCTCCTTGCCAGGTTCTGGCAGGGGGACAGGCCCCCACCAGCTCTCCAATAGGTGCATGACATGTGGTCAAAAGTCAAAGGGTCAATGGTCAACTGTTTGACCAGTCAAAGGTAGACTTTTGACCAAAGTCAAAGAACAAGAAATGGTAGGTGACCAAAAATGGCAGGTAATGTCTTACAAATAAGACAACCTATTTCTGACTTGGACAACCTCCAGTCAGACCATATGAAGGCCTCTGATTGAGCACAAACTCCTTTGGCTCAGTCAGGACAACTTATTTATGATAGTAAAAGAAGAACGTTAGGTTCAATCGAGTGCTAGCATGATTTCCTTGAACCTAATTGAATCTCATTCAGATCAATTGAACTAGATCAGTTCAATTGATGATCACCAGATTCAAACCCTTGTTTGTGTGACCCAGTTAGGTTCAGTTCTGTATGGTAATGGGATATGTCATGATCTCTATCATAGACATCATCGAAACTCCTTTTCGATGGATCAGAACTCTTCTGATTCGAACAGCTAGAATGATCGATCATCTAAATCATTCTAATTGCTCCCAAAATCCACCAGTGACACCTAGCAGTATATGGTGGCAACCCATCAGAGCTGAATGCGAACCTCTTGGTGCAGCTACCTGTGTGATTAAGTTCTTCTATCTTGAGCCCCGATCAGATTAGGGTTAAGGTAAACTCGTCAAACCCTAGTCTCTGTCATATGATGTAATCATTCGATTCGAGTCCAATGTGAAAATCTAAATAGAAACTCTTTCTATTATTTCACTCTGCCATGGCCATGGATTTCTGGACTTGATTCTCATGATCATCATAGGGCTGCTCTCCTCTACCACCGAGGTAGATAGATTCCATCTTGATGCAATCCAGTTCCTACAATGAACATGCTCATAGCCAACATACACCTCAGGGTTCCATATGGCTAGGAGACCGAGTAATGGTGTAGTCAAACTATAACACCCTCAAGGTGAACTGCCGATGCATCTCAGGTCAAAGAACCAGACACACTACTGCAGCATCGAGTCAGTCATTGACGAGAAGGTAGACTTCCCTAATGACTACTCGAGGTGGTCACGCTCAGTGCCCTCGTTCTCTAACGAGTACCTGTACTTCTCGCTCCGGTGTCTCCACACCGTAGACTCAAGACTCATCTACTAAAGAGAAGCGATCGTACACCAACCTTCCGGATCAATCACCATCCTCGTGATGATCCTATGGTCGGGAGCTGTTTATGAGTTAATAATGATTATTCATGTCTTAAATTTTCAACTCTTAAAAATATGAATTATCATTACCATTAACTCAAAGGATGTATCACAGACACTAAATACACATATGTGATAGAAAATAACCCATTTTATTTGATTATAGTCAAAATTATAATTTTGCCCCTAGAAGTGTATTACAAGTGTCAGCCAATTCTGGCTTCTAGGGCACATATATCTAACACTTAGTACTCTTCCAACTCACTGCTCCACTATTTAGAGTAAAGACATATCCTGAAATGGATTTACTATCATCTGGGTCTGATTGAAAACTAGAGTCAGAATATGCTTCTAGTTTAAGATCAGAACCACCATATACTAGAAAAATATCTTTAGTCCTTCTCAAGTACTTAAGAATATTTTTCATAGCTTTCCAATGATCCTCTCCTGGATCAGCTTGAAATCTACTTGCAATGCCTAAAGCATAAGCAACATCAGGCCTTGTACATAACATGGCATACATTATTGATCCAACAGCGAAGCATAAGGAATAGAACTCATTCTATTTCTCTCTTCAGGTGTCTTTGGAGACATCTTTTTAGAGAGATGTATGCCTTGACTCATGGGTAAATAACCTCTTTTACTCCCATCCATACTGAATCTTTTCAGTATTAAGTCAATGTACCTTGATTGGGACAAGCCTAGCATCCTCTTAGATCTATCTCTATAGATCTTTATTCCTAGTATATAGGATGCTTCTCCCAAATCTTTCATGAAAAACTTATTTGATAGCCATAATTTGACTGATTGTAATATTGGGATATCATTCCCAATGAGGAGTATGTCATCTACATACAGAACCAAGAAAACTATGGTTCTCCCACTAGTTTTCTTGTACACACATGGTTCATCCACATTCTTGATAAAACCAAACTCTTTTACTTGTTTCATCAAAATGGATGTTCCAACTCCTTGATGCTTGCTTTAATCCATAAATGGATCTCTTAAGCTTGCATACCTGATTTGGTCTCTCATTTGACTCAAATCCCTCTGGCTGTGACATATAGACCTCCTCCTCAAGGAAACCATTAAGGAAGGCAGTCTTTACATCCATTTGCCATATTTCATAGTCGTGGTATGCTGCTATAGCAAGCATAATCTGAATAGATTTGAGCATGGCAATAGGTGAAAATGTTTCATCATAATCAATCCCCTATTTTTGCCTAAAACCCTTAGCCACCAATCTGGCCTTATAGGTTTCAATTTGACCATCAGCTCCAATCTTTTTCTTAAAAATCCATTTGCATCCAATAGGGTTTATATCCTCTGGTGCATCCACCAAAGTCCATACTTTGTTGGTGTGCATGGATTCCATTTTGGATTGCATGGCAGCCAGCCATTTGTAAGAGTCCTTACTTTTGACTGCTTCCGTATATAGGTCAGAGGTTCGTCATTCTCAATGACTTGGGCTTCATTGTTCTCAATAATGAATCCATACCTCATAGGTGTATTTCGTACTCTTTTAGACCTACAGATAGGAGTTATGTGTTCTGGTTCTTTTATGTGATTATTTGGTTGAGAAATTTCTATTTGATTTTCTTGAACTTCACTAAGTTCAATATTTCTGCCACTACCCTTTTCTAGGATAAATTCTTTTTCCATGAAAATGGCATGCCTACTTACAAATACCTTTTGTTCAGTAGGATGGTAGAATAAATATCCTATACTATTTCTAGGATATCCTATAAATAGACATCTATCTGATCTAGCATCAAGTTTATGTCCAAAATTTTTTTTGACATATGCTGGACAACCCCATATCTTAAGATACTTAAGATTAGGTTTCTTACTTCTCCATATGTCATATGGAGTACTAGATACAGATTTAGAAGGTACTCTATTCAAGATGTAAATTGCAGTCTCCAGAGCATGACCCCAGAAGAAAATAGGTAATTCAGTGAAGCACATCATGGACCGTACCATATCTAATAAGGTATGATTTTTTCTTTCGGCTACACCATTTAATTATGGTGTATAAGGAGGTGTCCATTCAGAGAGAATTCCTTTAACTTTAAGATAGTCTAGAAACTCACTAGATAAGTATTCTCCTCTCCGATCAGATCGAAGGATTTTTATACATTGTCCAGTTTATTTTTCGACCATACTTTGATACTCTTTAAATTTATCAAAGGCTTCTGATTTGTGTTTCATAAGATACACATATCCAAACCTAGATAAATCATCAGTGAACATTATAAAATAAGAGTATCCTCCTCTGGCTTGAGTTGTCATAGGACCACATACATCCGTATGTACAAGTCCTAATAACTCATTTGTCCTTTTCTCCATGTCCACTAAATGGAATCTTGGTCATTTTACCCATGAGGCATGATTCACAAGTTCCCAATGATTCATAATCAAAAGGATCAAAGAACTTTTCTTTGTATAACTTGTTAATCCTAGCCTCACTAATATGACCTAATCGACAATGCCAAAGTAAAGTATTATTTATGTCATCTCTCTTACATTTTTCTATTTTCATCAATATGAAATATATTATCATCCAAACATAGAGTCAACAAACCATTGCTAAATATGCCAAAATAAATATTTTCATTAGAATATTTGATCGAGCAACCTTTGCTCATTACATTAAGACTATAATCTTATTTTAATAACAAGGGTATAGATATAATATTTTTAATGATCTTAGGTATATAATAATAATTTGTAAGCTCTAAGATCTTTTCATAAAGTAACTTCAATATATTTGTCCCTACAGCTTCTGCTTGGATATACTCTCCTCCAGCACCATATAGCTTGAAGTCATCTTCCTTCAAACTCTTAATTTTCTGCAGTCCTTGCAAAGATTTGTAGATATGAAAACCACAGTCGGTATCTAATACTCAAAAATTTGAAATGAAAGAATTTAATGATAATATAATATGTATCTCATACACATATTTTGGTGCATTATTTGCACCAAACTTCACGGTTGCAAGGTAAGCCTTGCAATTCCTCTTTCAATGACCTATTTTGCCGTAGTGAAAATAGATCGTCTGTTCGAAGATCTTCTTCCCCTTTTTCTTCTTATTTATACCACTTTAGGGTTTAACGTTCTCTTTGAACCCTTTTTGCCTGTCTTCTTCTTGGAGATCCCATCCACAAGAAGAAGAGGAGCCTTATCCTTCTTGATATGGCTTTATGCTGTCTTGAGCATATTTAATAGCTCAGATAAGGAAGAATTCAGTTTGTTCATGTGATAGTTCATGACAAACTGAGAAAATGATTCAGGAAGTGATTGTAGGATCAAATCCTAGCTTAACTCTCCATCCATAACAAAACCTAATTGACTTAATCGAGTGATTAGGTCAATTACCATCAAAACATGATTTTGTACGGATGTTCCTTTTGTCATTCTTGCACAAAATAACTGCTTAGATATCTCATATCTAGCAGTCCTATGCTCTCCATAAAGCTCTTTTAGATTGAGCAATATGGATTGAGTGTCCATGTCATCATCCTGTCTTTATAATTCATTACTCATAGAGGTAAGTATGATGCATTTGACAGTAAGAAAATTATTTTGCCACATATTGTATGTGGACTTATCTTCATCTATGGCACCTTGTCCTAATGGCATAGGATCAGGGGTATTAAGAATATAGGAGAGTTTTTCTTGACTGAGTACTATTTTGAGGTTTCTCAATCAGTCAACATAATTTTGACTAGTCAATTTATTTGAATCTAAAATTGAACGTAATGAAAGTGAAGAAGCCATTTAATCTACATAATAAAGAATAATATATAAGCAAACAACTCATGATAACAAATATAATTAAATTAAGATTTTAATTTAATTATGTCTTCCACTATTTAATCAAAAAATCATAACCCTCTTATTGATTTTCTTAGTGAGAATAAGATCCTAATTCCTTATAAAAGATCTTGTGGTTGCACAACAAACTTGTTATAAGTTCAAAGGTAGAAAACTCTTTTCAATTGCATCTTATGCAACTCTTAAAAAAAAAAAATATTTTGCCTCTAAAACATTAATAGCCGTGTGTTAGCACAATAAACTTTAATGTTTTAGTTTAAATAGAACCCTTCATTTCTATACAGTCAAAATAAAATATAACTACTTTTGTAGTTACATAACAAAGCAGTATATTCAAAATGCTATAAGCATCTCCATACACTAGATTAATATTACATTATTTCCCATGATAGATCTTGTGGTTACATAATAAAACTAATATGATTCTGAACATAATAAGAACCTAGTATGAAGGAAGGCCTTAATATAGTAAATATAATACTAAATATTTCAATCTAGAATTAAATTAATCGAATCGATCAGGTAAGTGGGAGAGAAGTGGGAGTCCCCTCATTGCTTTTCTTAGATGCTAATAAATTGACTAGGTCAGACAATAGAACTAATTAAAAAATCACGTTCTCTTTACCAATCATGAACCATTTATCCTAGACATCGATTGATCAATTAGACATCCTGACTGATACAGCTAAAGATTAATTACACTACAACTTAATATAATTTTTTAAAGAGGGATTTAAAAGATCTCGATGCACATTCTGATTTAAATCAAACTAAATGCCTAATAGCATCAATTATGATAAAATTTATATATATCTATTAACATGTATAATTATTCTAGGACAACCATCATTATATAGTGAATACTTTCCACTATATCAGGGCAACCTTTACAGAATAATATATACATCACAATCTCATTATGATAAATAAAAGAATATGATCTCATCATATAAATAAAAATATGCTAAAAATATTATATCATATTATTCATTTATACCATTATATTATAAGCGAAGTATTATATAATTTAACCTAATAAGGCTTGCTTTGATACCACTATTGGAAATGGTGTACAGGTCAGAAGCATGGATTTCAAAGCAAAAACATGAAATCATATAAATCAAATCCAAATCCTAGGATCACCTTATTAGCAATTAAATCATATAACATGCATTTGTAATATAAAAGAAAGTATTAGAACATACCTCTTATCGCTAAACCCTAAATTGATCCTGATCGTCGGTAGCAGTCCATCAGGGGTTCCACTAGATGCCCACGTATTCACCCTCCAATGTTGATCCACACAGAGACTTGATCAAGACACCAGCACCTCTAATTTATATAATTAAAATTTTAATAATAAGAACTTTAATTAAATGGGTAAGACCTTCCTTAGCCTTTATGTCACCTTCCTTGCCTTTTCTTACCTCTCTTTCTTTTCTTTGTCTTCTTAATTTTTTGTACCTAATCTCTTTGTCTTAAAATCACTTCTTATCTTTATAAGGATAAGGTCTGGACAAGAGAAGGAAAGAAAAAAAATTAGACAATAGAAAACACTTGTAAGAAAGAAAGATGATTTTTTTACACTCCCGGACTCTTGGTGCGCACCCCTATTTATAATGTACGTAGGGGTGCCATCTAAATTTCTCACGCCCTTCCCACATAAACATCTCATGCCCCATCATTAAATCTCACATCCATCTAAATTTTGTGCCATTTAAAATTATGTAGACTTAGTCTAAGAGGTGCCTTAAAACAGAAGGACTCTTCGGACTAATTCTACGTAGTTTTTCTACGAAGAGTCACGATGCATAAATATATTGTGCCATAATTCAAAGGCTTGGATCAGATTAGATGACTATCTAATGGTCCTTAATGGGACTTCCATTCAGCAAGAAGGCGTGGAGATGAACTTTGAATAGTCAAAGTCCCAAGGGACTTTGACTTGGTCCAAGAGGCATCAAGGTTGAGAGGGCGGCAAGGAGTCTTGGGTGGCAAGAATTCCTAGGCGATAAAGAGTCCCTTCTCAAAATAAAAATGGAGTATTTCGTCTATAGAAGGACTCTTCTATGCCCATATTAGATGTCCATGCCTATTCAAAATTTTTTTATGCGACATAAAAAATGGAAAAAGTCAAAGAAGGTAGGCGCCAACTAATTCCATGCACCAAAAAATCCTTTACGCCTGAAATACTTCCCATGCACAAGAAAGAGACTCTCTGGTGCATGGGATTTAGGTATGTGTCTCCCCAACTGAAGCCCAATTAGTCTAGGTTAATCCAATTCAAGACCAAATCCTATTTGGCTCAAATTGGACCTTAATTAGCCTAAATCGAAAGTTGATTTGAATCCAATTCAAATCCAGGTGCTAGGGTTTGCTACATATGCTAGCATGTTCATCTTGCAAACAAGGTCTAATCCAATTAGACCCTTAATCAATTATCTTTATGCGTGACCCATTGGGTTCCACATCTAACCAGCAATGAGTCTGGGTGTGACTTGACCTAATCTAGTTAGAACTCAACCAAATCAATTTAGGTCAAAAGTAGCCAACCCAATTTGACTTAATTTAGAATACTTTCTAATTTAATGATCAAATTAAAATTTTAATTTGATCAAACCCACAAGACATGATTGACATCTAGCAACGTATCATGACTATCCAAAAGATATGAAATTTTGATGAAAATACCAAAAATATCCTTCAGTGAAAATTATCATGCAACTAGATCCTTCGATCTCCTTGCATCCTGAATATGACTCTGGGTATGGAAATATGTCAATCCCAATATCATATTCATTTCTCTTTCAATCTTATGGTAATGATTCATTTAATGAAATATTAGAAACTATTTCTAATTTTCATCATGCTTTGATCAAAGTCTTTCTGAATCATTATTTGTTTGAAGTAGGTAGGATGCTATTTCCTCTTACCAGGAGTGATCAATTCCTTGTTAACCTACTCATAAACTTCATATATATAATCTACCATATCCAGATCATCCCATACATAACTAAGTCATGAATGAGTATGAACCAAAATATGGATTTATATATATAAGATTCTATGGTAGTTTCAAGTCAAAGGATTACATGCACAAATTCTACTATGAGAACCATCTATTGACATGTAGATAAGACTCCATTAGATATTCTCGATTTGGATCGATTCAGTGAACTCATTCTCTAATGAGCACCCATATTCTTGTATTAGTGTCATACATAAGTTATTGTAAGATCAAGTACCCTCTCAATCGAGCATACAAAGAATGCGCTAGTCTTATCAAAAAATATTAATCCCTAACTCAATGTCCCATCGACTAGAAATATTTAAATTAGAGTTTTAAGATTTTAGGTCTCGCTGGTATGATCTCATTATAATCCTAAAATCATAGTCCTAATTTATAGGATTCAACAGTGCTGTGCAAGAGCTTGATCTCCTCAAACTTCTCCAACCCCAGAGCTTATTGGAAACTTCATTTTCAAGTAATAGATCGAGACCACTGTCCAAAGTGCATTTATATCAGGTTGGCCAAGAATAGCGTTGTAAGCTGAGTGAGCCTTCACCACCAAAAAGTCCACATGGGCCTTTGACTACCTTGGGTATTGACTTGCCATGATAGATAAGGTTATTATTCCCTTAACCGGCACTGCATCGCCGATGAATGCCACTAGTGGGGAACTTATTGGTTCTATTTTATTGTCAGGTATAGATATTTTAGAGAATGCATCATAAAATAAGACATCAATAGAGCTTCCATTATCAATCAAAATATGGCATAAATCATAATCAGTAATGTTTAAAGTAACTACAATCATATCATTGTATGAAAATGGAACTCTCTAGGCATCTTCTTCAGTGAAAGCCATAGACTCCTCGATCTTCTGCCTCTTTGATGGCTTCATAGACCCACCGGTCTCCTCCTGCTCATGTCCCCCAGCGATAATATTAATGATTTCAAAGGGGGGCCGATCTCCTTACGGCTCATCTTTTTGAGGTGGTTCAAGCTGTGGTAGGGCTCTTGGCAAATCCTCCCTCCTTTCCAGCTGACATCTTAGAAAGTGATCTAGCCATCCTCGTCTAATGGGCTCCTCGATCTCATCTTGGAGCTAGATGAATTCTTTGGTATCATCGCTGTGGTCACAATGGTAAGGTAGTACTTGTTAGGATTGTGCTTGGCTGGCTGGGATCATAATTTTTCTGGCCTTGGCAACTGCTCCTTAATCTTCATTAGCACCTGGATCTTTAGAGCATTCAATGGAGCATAATTGTAAAATCTTCAAGGAGGGGAGTTCCACCATGCCCTCTAATCTGGGCTTCTTTGCCGACGAGCTCGGAGTGGAGTCCTAGCTTGTTTGCGCTCAGAAGGAGTTCTGGAGCACAGTCGAGCTTCACTTAACTTCTTCATGATTGTAGGCTTGCTTGATTCATCCACCTGCTGCTTTTCTACGGCCTCTTCATCTTTTAGCTTGAAGGCCCCCTCCGCTTGGGCATGCCTTTAGCCTAGGCCAGCATATCAGCAAAGTTTTGGGGGTACTTCTTCTTTAGGAAGAAGAGAAGATTATTCTTCTAAAGATTGCCCTTTAGTATGACCATAAAAATAGATTGATCCAATTTGCAGACCTTTAAAGTAGCAGCATTAAAATTGTTGGCATAAGCTCGGATGGACTCCCCTTCTTTTTGCTTGATGTTGACAAGAGAGTCGGAACCTTGTCTCTTACGCCAGTTGTTGATAAAATGAGCTGCGAATACATGGCTCAACTGCTCAAAAGAAAAGATGGTACTCGATTTAAGGCCCAAGTACCAATTTTTTGTTGCTCCCTTCAGAGTAGAGGGGAAAGCATGGCAGAGAATGGTGTCAGGAGCACCATGGAGCAGCATCATGGTTCTAAAGGCTTCAAGGTGGTCGATTGAGTTGGAGGTTCTATCATAACTTTCAAACTGAGAAAGCTTAAAGTTTAGTAGGATGGGCTCCTACATGATCCGGGCAGAGAATGAAGGATTAGTGCAGATGTCGTCGTTGTGGACTAAGATGGCATGGCGGAGTTTCTTAATCCATCGATTCATTTCTTGGAGCTTTTGATTAAGAGTATCATCTCGATTATAAATCTAAGAGGGCCGCTGGCTGTAGGTGGGGAGAGTCTCTCTGAGAGAAGAATCATGATCAGAATAGTGGCTCTCTACTCTCTGCTTTTCCTTTCTAGGGGTTACCGGCCTGCTTGCCTAGGTGGGCCTTCTTTGCATCGAATCTTGATGCTCTGGCGAGGTCTCTTCGGTTGAGCTGGTACCGAAGGCTGTTGCATAGCCTGCGCTATCTTGATGAGGCTTCTAACCTACTACATCAGTAGACTGTATTGCTCCAGATCCACCATGGCTTCGATGGAGGGGTTGAAGCATCGGAGATGGAGTCGGAGCAGTTGATCTAGGTTAGATTTGGTGGCAGAGATAGTAGATCATCGGGTTGCAACCTTCTTTAGCAACATCTCATAGGAACAAGTGTAGATCAGAAGAAAAAGAGCTAAAGAATTGAAGAAGAGAGGGACGAAAGAAACTTGACTGGATACTCCTTTAAGAACAAGAGCTCAGAATGCCCTTCTTCTAGCGTCAATCCTGTAGGTATAGAAAATGATGTTGGTGTTGAAGTTGCTGGAGTGGATGGAGATGAGGCCGCCGATGGGACCTACAAGAAGAAGTCTAGATCGAAGGTGGGTGGCTCTGACAGAATCCTTCGATGCTCAAGTTAATTGTCTGGCCAATAAGAATGAAGTACTCAGGAGAATTAGAATAGGGATGAGAGCTTAGAGAGAAAACATATTTGGAGAGTCTTTTATATAGGCAGAGCTTATAACAGAATGATAGTGATAGCCATAATAGAACATTAGTTGGTCGATTGGGCTATGTGGAGTTTATTACAAAGTTTGTTACGGAGCAGGGCTATCCTTTGTCGTGACCTGCAGGTGGTTAAAGTTCATGTGCTAGAGCTCGGATGCAACTTCTGCATATATGGTTGAACTACTCATGTTGAGATGGAAAACTTAGAGTTGGGTAGGCCAAACTTAGAGGCCATCTCTTGAGTGGTGGGCGATGAATCTATAATCAACTAATATCTATTGGTGCTGCCATTAGCAATTTTGAGAAGTTTGGCCATCTTCTAGATCAGCTAGGGACTAACAGAAGTATTGTACAGAACTTCCCATAAGAACCATTTCTAGACTTCTTGAAAATGTTTGACTATGCCGACATCAATCAAAGCTGGAATAAATAAACTTCTTGCAAATGCTATTCAACCTAGTTTGTAGGAGTCCAACTGCCCTTAAGATCGACCTAAAGTTTGGATTGAAAGAGTGCTATGGTGATTATCTCACATTGGGAATCAGACTCATGCTGTGGATGAAGTCATTTCACTATTCAAGTTCGGCCGAACGAAATTCATCGCCTCTTTGATGGGTTCTATGGTCAAGTTCTTTGGGGAGAAGCTTAGACTGACGTTGTTGACAAGGTCCTTTGGCTGATTCAAGTTCATACAACCAATTCTCAACGTAGGGCTGCCAAAGTCTGTCTTTCATAGAGTGGGATACAGAAGTTCAATTGGTGGAGAGTTCTGTCAACTCGAGGCCCTAGTCTTAAGTCTAGTGGAATCTGCCAACTATGGTGGAGAGATGGGGCCAGAAGAAAAATTCAATTGGAGGGGAGTTCGGCCATTGTTTATTAAGCAGAGGAATTTAACTGAAGATCAATTCATCTTAATGAAGCTTGATTGGAAAGGAGTTTGTTCGAGAAGGAGTTTGGCTAGGAAGGAGCCATCAATGTTCAAAGTCATTTGATCAAACTTTAGTATTCTTTGGAGAAGTACTACAGTTGGAGGTTATCGTTGAGAAAATCCTCCAATGCTCACAAGTCAGAAGTTGGCTATACATAACCTAGCGGACTTCGGTTGGAGCTAATTATCTCCAACAGCACCTAGAGGTTGGTTTCCTCTATCCATCAATCTCTTCTTTTTTGTCACTTCTTGTTATATTTTTTGGGTTTCATCTTTCTTGTCACCTGTTTGTTCTCCTTTAGTTCTTTTCTTTATTTTTTCTCTCTATTTTTATATTCATAGACCCTCTTTCTTTTTTGTTTTATTGGTCTCATCATGGCTGGTTCTAGTAGTTCGGCTGGGGACTAGTCTTCAATATATTCTTCTTCAGAAGGGGGTTCCATGAGGTCCAATTTTGGGCATGGTGCTAGACCAGTTTTTTATTGGGTTTTGTTAGGTGCTCGTGTATGTGGATTTCAAAAGTCTTTTTCAAAATCAAACACAATAGAAATAAAGATTAAAATTCTTTTAATCAAAAACATGCATTCATCATATAAAGGCACCTAGGGATCTAGTTTATATGTAGAAAATACCATGAGTCTAATTTTTAATCAATAATAATTAAGTAATCAAATCACATACCTATTTTACTTTTTCATTTTTAAATTTGGATTTGGAGTTAAATAGGTTCTATATTAGCCATTCAAGCATCTGGCCTCTATAGGTATCCACTCAAAATTAGCTTAGATTCTTGATTCAGATCCTTTCTTTCTCAAAGTTGGATCTTCCCTGAAACCTGAATTACCCTTGAATCTTGATCAACTCTTTGATCCTTTTTCTTGGTCTTCTTTTCTTCCTTCCTTCTTGATCTTTCTTTTCTTCATTCTTGAAACAACCAAGAACTAAAGAGGAGGAAAAGGGGATGTGCAAAAGAAAAGCCTCTTAAATAGAACTTTAGTTGGTCTTCTAACCAATATCAAACTAGCATCTATATGAGTCCTAATCATCTTAGAAAACCCATCTTTGACCAAGTTTGACCATGCCTAGTGCAAGGAAAGGGGGCGCCAATACTTGGCACCCTCTATCCCCTCCTTTCACATGCCAAGAAAGATAGAGGGAGGGCGTTCACCTCTCTTGATCCCCTAAGGCTCCACCAATTAGGTCCCACACTTGATCTCATCAAGTGGTGCCTCCAAGAAGTAATCAAGAAAATCAAGAAATAATTTTTTCTTGATTTGATTTAAATCTTTCTTTAAGCAATCAATATTTAGAGCCCATTGAATCTAATTTAATTAGGTTCAATTCAGTTATATGACGTGGTTAAATCTTATCAAATAAGCATACCAAGTGTAAGAAAAAATTAGATTCAACCAGGTGCTAGCAAGGTTATACTTAATCCAATTGAATTTCTCTTAATCTAATCTAATTGTGACTTCATAAGCCCAATTGTCGAATTAAAGTTAAATCACTTTGTTGTATGATCCCATAGATTCAATTCTATTTGATAATGAGATATACAATCATCTCTATTATAAGTATCATTAAAACTTCTTTCAGTGGATTGGAATAATCCTACTCTGACTCAACAAGGATCATCGATCTAGAGTGATCCTAGTGAGCTCTCACAATCCACTAATGATACTTGACAGTATGTAGTGGCAATCCAACAGAACTAAATACAGAACCTCTAGGTATAGTTATCATATGATTTAGTTTCTCTATCATGAGTCCTGACTAAATAGCAGGTTATGGATAAATCATCAAATCTCAACACCAGTTATATGATAGATTTAATTAGCTCAAGTCTAAATAATGATTCTCATGGAAACTCTTTTCCATCTATCACATTATTGTGGCCACAGACTTAAGGACTTAGCCTCCCAAATTCCATTGGACTTTTGCTCTCTATCAAGGATAACAGATTACATCTAGATATGCATCCTGCACCTATAGTGGACCAGCTTTCATCAATATCCATTATGAAGACTCATAGAATTAATGTTTATGTATAGTCGAACTCTAGTAGTCTCATTATGAGCAATCATAGCACTGCAGGTTATGAATCATTCATATAACTACAGTATCGAGATGTTTACTTATGATTGAATAGAAATCCATATGATCTCTCATATGCTAATGCTTAGTACTAGTTGTTTTCTAATAACAACCCACACTTGTCGCTCAGTGTCTCTATACTATAGACCAGAGACTCATCTATCTTGAAAGAAATAATCAGTGTGCTCATTCTTCTGGATTGAAGCCATCCTCATGATGATCGTATGACTGAGAGCAATCCTTTGGATTGATTCAATTCATACATGCCTCTAATTCTCAACATAGGTTGAAAATTATGTGTCGTAGAGCATTAGAAGTTCTTTGGATGATTTTGTGAAAGACATCAACATACTTGAATGAAAATAAAATTATCCAACTTATTGAATCAAATCCAATGTTTTAAATATAAATTTGTATCTTAGAGTAAAATTGTCTTGCTTTATTAAATCTTCTAGGATATTTAAAACTAATAATCAATTCATTAGAATGAAAGTTAATTGGAAAAATGTCTAAGTTCTAGAATATTTCTAGGAAGTAGACTTCAACCTTCAAAGTCTTTGACTAAAACTTTAGTATGCTTTGTCAATAGGTCTACCAGTCGAAGGTTATCAAAGTTGAGACTTCAATCCTTCGCAATGCTCACATATTTTTTCTTGAGGTAAGTTGGCTATCCATAACCTAGGAGATCTTCGCTCGAGCTATTTTTGGATCCCCAACAAACCTGAGGTCTGGTTTCCTCCATCCAAGTCAATCTTGGTACTTTTTTGTCGTACTATCTTGTTATCTTATACCGGGTTTACATCTTTCTTGCTCGCATGTAAATTGTTCTTGAACCAAAAGTTCTTTACTTTGCATTTTTTTCTCCCTATTTTTATATTCATAGACCCTCTTTCTTTTTTGTTTTGTTGGTGCATCCATCAACTCTTCCAGCTAACTATGCCACCATTTGCATATGAACACATACCATGATGTAAACTTTCCATCATCAGGATCAAACATGAAGTCTGAATTAGTATATCCCTCAATCCTACAATTTAGACCCTCCTCCAAAAATCAAGAATGAATCCTTAGTTCTTCTCCTGTACTTAAGGATGTTCTTCATAGCTATTCAGTACCCCATATCCTGGATTTGATTGATATCTGCTCGTGACACTCATAAGCAAGGATATTATCAGGTCGAGTATATAGCATGGCATACATGAGGCTTCTCATCATTGAGACATAAGAAATCCTACTTATGCACTGAATTTTCTCAAATGTAGAAGGACACAACATCTTTGAAAGATGAATACTAGGCCTTAGAGGTAGAAGCCCCTTTTTAGAATTTTCCATATTGAACCTCTTCAACACTTTCTCTATATACAGCTTTTGTGACAGGCCTAGCATCTTCTTAGATCTATCCATATAGATCTTTATTTTAAGAATATAGGATGCTTCCTTTAGGTCTTTCATGGAGAATTTCTTAGACAACCATCTCTTGATCAAGGTCAGCATCGGAATATCATTTTCAATAAGAATAATATCATCCACATATAGTACGAGGAATGTGACCATACTCTCACTGATTCTTTTGTATGCATAAGGTTTCTCTTCATTTTTTGATGAAATTAAATGAATTTGATCACATCATCAAAATGAAGGTTCCAACTCCAAGTAAGCTTACTTAAATTCATATATGGACTTTTACAGCATGCAGACTCTATGATCTCCATCATCGAAAAGTGAAACCCAAAGGCTGCTTCATATAGATATCTTCTTTAAGATATCCATTCAGAAAAGTATTTTCACATCCATTTGCCTGAATTTTATAATCATATAAAGCTATGGTGGCAAGCAATGTGTAGATGGATTTAAGCATGGCCACAGGCTGAAAAAGTATCCTAATAGTCAATGCCTTTGCATTGACTATAACCTTTTACTATGAGCCTAGTTTTATAGATCTCTACCTTACCATCTGCACCTATTTATCTTTTGTAAATTTATTTATACTTAATAGATACTATACCTTCTGGTGGATCCACTAAGGTTCATACT
Source organism: Cocos nucifera (assembly GCA_006176705.1). Taxonomy (NCBI): domain Eukaryota; kingdom Viridiplantae; phylum Streptophyta; class Magnoliopsida; order Arecales; family Arecaceae; genus Cocos; species Cocos nucifera. The sequence continues at coordinate 270,032 of QRFJ01003553.1, forward strand.
TAGATTAAGTGCATCGAGTCAATTTCTAACATTCATTGCATCTAACCATTTCTCAGGAATCGATGTCAGATATTGCATTGTCAAAGGCATTTAGATCATCTTCATGCCCCTTATCTCCCATAAGGAAATATTTTCCTCTATATTCCTGTAAACATATCCCATGTACCTTTCAGGAGTATAGGAGATCCTACTAGATCTTTGAAGGTGATGGAGAAATATCAACTACTGGCTTAATATTAATGAATTCCTGAGGATCTATACCCTCGCTACTCTTCAGAAAACTTTCTCTTTGAGCTTAATTAACCTCTCACTATCACCATCCTAAATAAACTATTTTCTAGGGATATGGCATGATGACTCATAATCATATTATGATCTTATGAAAAGTAAAAGTGGTATCCTATGGATTCTTTCAGATACCCTATAAAGAAAGCTATGACAGATCTATGCCTCTAACTTGTCAGCCATCTATCTCTTCACATAGGTTGGACATCCTCAAGTCTTAAGATGACCAAGTTTTGACTTTCTTACCATGCCATATCTTATACGGTGTGGTAGGAACAGATTTAGAAAGGAATCTTGTTTAATATGTAAATTATGGTTAATAAGGCATGTCCCCAAAGATATAAAGATAAGTTGGTGAAGCTCATTATGGACCTGACCATATCCAATAGGATCCTATTCCTTCTTTTAGATATATTATTGAGTTGAGGTATACCAGGAGGTGTCTATTGAGAGATTATGCCATTGGCCTTAAGATAACCCAGAAACTCCCTGCTAAGATGTTCTCCTCCTTGATCTGATCAAAGAACCTTAAGAGATTTTTACTATTTATTTCTCTACTTCATGCCTAAATTTCTTAAACTTTTTAAAGGCTTCAGACTTGTGTCTCATGAGAAACACATATCTGCATCATGACAAATCATCAATAAAAGTGATAAAGTAATGATAACCACCCCCAGCCTGCACATTAAATAGGCCATATACGTTAGTGTGTACCAGGGAAAGTATCTCTATGGCCCTTTTCCTTATATCCTACAAAGGACAACTTGATCATTTTTCCTTCCCAAGCTGGATATGACTCAAAATTAAAAGAGCCAAGGATCCCATTTTCTTTCAATTTGTTTATCTTGTCCTCTCTAATATGGCCAAGCCTATGGTGGCACATATACTTTTGGTTAACTGCTTATCTAGGTCTTTTCTGACCTATAGCACTTACTATTTACTCATTTATATTCATATTTGCATCAACATGCAAGTCATAAAGACTGTCCAATTAAAAAGTATCTTGTGTAACCAATTTATTTCATTAGTAAATAACAATAAAAATCTTTATTAAAGTGGAAATCAAATCCATCTTGTGCTAGTACAGAAATAAAAATTAAATTTTGGCTAGATATTGGAATAAAATAACAGTCTTTTAAATCTAATCTAAGGCCTAATGGTAATTGAAGTGGGTAGGTGCTAATGGCTTTTCCAACAACGTTGTTCCATTGCCAACTCGAAGGATCATCTCACCTTGCCTGAACTCTCTACTTTCTATTAGACCCTGTGTTATCCAACTATGCAACCCAAGTGGGGGGGGGGGATGAATTGGATTTTTAAAATTTTAAAGCTAATTTAAAGATATCTAGATTGAATGATGATATGCAAGACGTGTGTGTGAAGCGATTTAGGTTATAAAAAAAATATAAAAGATTAAAAAGCAAGAATTTAACAAACTAAGGAAAGAAAGATAGCAAGCACACTACAAAGAAGTAAGATTTATAGTGGTTCAGTGCTTTTTTTGCACCTACATCCACTCCCCAAGCTCTTACTTAGAAATTAAAATCCACTAACCATATTCAAACTGAATACACCATTAAAAATCTCCAACCCTAGCTATCTCATGCTAGAACACTTATTTTTTGAGTACAAGCCGACCCAATATAATTCTATTCAAGGTTAGGATCAACCTTCCTAAGTTTTGGAATCCCTCCAAAACTTGAATCAAAATAGTAGAGCAGAGTAAAAGATTTAATGACAATCAAATATAAGTTTAGCTTTCTTTGCGAGCAAATAAAATCTTAAGAATGCTTTTCACAATAATGGAGGAAGCTTCTCTAATTTTTCTTAAGACTATTTGAGACTTGAAAGAGCTCTTGAGAGGTAGGTTAACTTAAAATGAAGGCTTCTTTGCTTGAAGATGACTTTGCTTAGGGCTGAAATTGAATCACACCAATCTCTTATATTTTTTTCTATTTAAAGTCCTTTTAAATCTTCAATAGGTAGGAGGAGAGAATCTTAGGCCATAAGATTTATAGCCATTGAAGATATTAAAGAAATCCATTAAAATCTACCAAAATAAGAATAAAATAGTCATTACAGAAAATTTTTCATTGCAGGGGTCGACTCATGGCATAGGGGTCGACTCATGGGTTGACTCATTGCACAAGGATCGACCTCGAGGTCGACCTCTGAGATAAAATTTAAAAAAATAGTCATTCTATATTTTTAGCTATTAGGAGCATCAGAGGTCGACCCTGGGGTCGAACCCTTGACACAAAGACAGCGTTGCCAAATAACCCTTTTTTTAGCAGGGGATGACCTAAGGGTCGATCCTTTTGCTTCAAACTTGATTTTCTCCCAAAATAAGCATCCAAAAATCATAGGAACTACCTCCAAAGGATTAGAAATCTTCTATACTTGCTCTTGAGACTCTCAGATCAAAATTTGATAAAATTATGATTTTGCTCTTGAAATACAAAATATCTTTTTCTAAGCCAAATTTATTAGTAATCCCCTCAAATGCTTTGTAATAATCAAAATCAGTTCTTGGAGCAACAATATCCTCCTTTTTGATGATGACGACAAAATATTTGAGTATAAGCAAAAATAAAGCATGTAGAAGCATTGATTGAGAGTTTAAAAAATTTTGAAGGAACATACTACATCACATACTAGGATATTATATTCAATTATTTGACCAATATGGCATCAAGAGTATTTTGATGATTACTTATAGTTAGGCATTTAAATGATTTACAAAAGTATTTGACTTACTTATTCTTTTTATCAATTTCACTTCTATTTTATTTTTTTTTATCAATTTTACTTTAATTTTGCTTATAGCCCAATTTTATTTACTCTACTATCCCTTTTTGACATCATCAAGTAAGATCTTAAAGGATTTTAAAATTCAAAAATAAAAAAGCCTCCCCCTTAAGTTATTCCATATGTTTTCCTATTAGAATAAGAGTTTATAACAAAACTTTCAATTTACAACATAATGATCATAATGAAATTTAGCCAATTCATAAAGATTTTATTTCACATCATTCAAATGACATCATCACATATTTACATCCAAATGATTATCATAACATCAAGTCATCAAAATATATAAGTGCTAAACATACAAAATATAAAGGTATCAAAAGTATTCATGAAGAATTAGGCCATCAAAACATACAAAATTCATGGAAGACAACTATCCATGATCCAAACAGCCAATAGTACCAATGCCATAAGTTTGATCCAAAAAAAAATATAACCAACTATGACTTGATCAACAACTCATAGTAACAACTAAGAGATACTAGATCATAACCTAATACAAAGATGACTAAACTAAATCTAGTAGAGATCATGGCTAGTAAGCATCTGAATCAGATGAGGAATCAAAAATGTGATGGGGTGTGACAGGGCCAAATCTAGGAGCATGTCCTCGACCACGTCTGCCTCGACCATGGCTGTAGGTGCGGGCTCGTGCAGCTGGACGAGATGACTCAGGAGGCTAAGTGGAAGTGGGTTCAACAAGAAGAGCATTCCTGATAGTATCTAAATGATCCAGTGCTCTCGATATGGATTGAGTGATGGCACCAATCTATGTAGATAGAGTCTCACTGAAATCTCTGAACTCTCTCCTCTGGAAGTCAAAACCATCCTCCAAAACACCTCAAAGTTTGGCTGCCTTAGCAGTAAAATTTGATATCTCTGAAATATCCTCTCTCATCTGGGGATGAGCCAGATCCAAAATCTACCTCTACAAATGTAACACTCTATCTGTCAATCTCAAAATACATCCCTCGAGGTCCTTAAACCGTGCAGACTGAGCAGTAAGCAACTGAAAGATAGTAGATATATGTGGAATCATAGACTGATCAGAAGATGGGATGAAGTGAGTACTCTCCTCCTAAGTGGTACTGACTATCTACTGAGATAAAAGATTTGCAATCCTTTGAGATAGGATATCGGCAATCAGCTGAATCAACTAGTCAGTGACCCTCCTGATCTGGTCATTAGTGAATCTAACATCTATGTCTCTGCTTCTCATTGGTGCCACATCTACATCTTTCCTCACTGACTCTGAGTGACCAGTCTCATGATCAGATGCAAATTGAAAGTCACGAGATCCTCTATGATCATGAAGAGGTGAAGATGGTCCCTCCTCCTTAGCTCTCTCTACATCCTTAGCATCTTTGGACCAACCACCATCAATCTTTGAAAAACCCATGCGATGCAATGTGTGGCAATTGATGAAATCGATGTGAGATAATCTGGCAACTGTCTCTCCTTTAAAACTAACTCCAAACCTCCTAAACACTAATGAGAGGGCCATACCATAGGGTAGATGTGCCTTAGACCTATTCAAGAGTCTCTCTCATCATTTCTATCATCAAAATAGGAAGGTTAAAGGAGATCTCTATAATCACATGAAACATGATACATATGTCCCTACCAGATAATAAATCATGCCTGCCACTCCTAAGGATAAATAACTTGATAACCATGATCTGTAATACTCTTATTTCAGCAGAAAGAATCTTGGCTTCTAATTTTTTCAAAATTCCTTTAAATTCTCTCCCCAAGATGGCTCTTAGTCCTTCTTTATGGGTTTGTTTCATTTCCTTGTAACCCTTCACATGGTAATCTTAGAATTTCTCCCTAGGTGAACTGGATCAAGAGTAATCTCAGTACCTTTAACAATAGATTTTACTGTTCCATTGAAGTATGCCAAATTTAGGTAAAACTCTCTAACCAAATCCACATATGTAGCTTCTTTCAACTTGCGAAAAGTAATCCCATCCTTGCTTTTTAATTTTTAACACAAATGAAAAATCCTTCTTTCTCAAAGAAACTAAAATCAACATTCTTTCCTTGGTTCAACCTTTCTATCAAATAAAGGGACCTTACTTGGTGTAAGAGGAGACTGTGAAGATCATCTGGAGGTAGAGGTTGGACCAGAAGAAGGGCTCTGGTACTTGTTCTTTTTTGGTGGGCTTCTTCTTCTAAGCAATGGGCCGATTTTCTTCTTTGTGGCAATTTCATCTTGGGTGCCATTCCAACCAATAGAAGCCTTAATCCCACTCAAAAGTGTCAAGAAAAAGAGGAATGGAGAAGATTTGAGAAGAAAAGGAAGAGTTTTGAGGGAGATAGCCGATAGTGGGTTTTTGGGTAAGAGTTTGCTAGGATTCTTCAAACCGTCCAAATAGAAAGAAAGTAAGAAGAGATTTGACTCCTTAAGGAAAGATTTTGAGGAGGGGTTTAGGTAGGAAAGGGGATTTTTGGAGATTTGATCGATTGAGGAAGTTGAGAGGGAGAAAGCTTTTGTTCGGTTGAACGAAAGAAAATAAGAAAAGATGGTGAGGTTGTCCTTTTCAGCCAAAAGAAAACACATATAAGAAGTTGTCCGATGGGTTAAGTGCAATAAAGACCAAAATGCCCATGAGTCGCCCTCTAAGTTGACCCATGGCATAGAAGAATCTAAAAAAAAAAGATGAAAAAATTTTGAAAAAAATATAAGATTTTAAGGATTGAAATTTTATTCATAAAAATGATTAAGAAAGATTAGATTTGAGCTTTTTGAGATAGAAAATTTGAGATATAGACTCAAAATAAAGATTAATATCATTTTTGATATATTTAAGCTTGAAATCATAAAAATGTATAGATTAGGGGATCAAGAATTGTTAATTCTCTTCTAATCTCACAGAATTTATCTTCACTTAAGGTCTTAGTAAAAATATCAGCCAGTTGATTTTTAGTACAAACACAATAAAAAATTATGTCATTATTTTGAACATGCTCTCTTATGAAATGATGTCTTATTTTAATATATTTTGAGCTAGAGTGTTAGATTGAATTCTTAGTTAGATTTCTGGCACTAGTATTATCACATCTTATGGGAGTTTTATTTAGTTTGATACTAAAGTCCTCAAGTTATTGCTTAATCCACAAGATTGGTGCACAGCAACTTCCGACTGCAATGTATTCGGTCTCGGCTGTAGACAATGCTACTGAATTTTGCTTCTTGCTAAACCAAGAGATTAAGTTAACGCTTAAAAATTGGCAAGTTCCACTAATGCTTTTCTATTTAATTTACATCCAGCAAAGTCTGCATCTGAATATCCAATTAAATTGATTGATGAATTCTTAGAGTACCATAAATTATGGATTGAGTTTCTTTTAGGTATTTAAGTATTTTTTTTTATAGCATTTAAATGTGATTCTTTTGGATTAGATTAAAATCATCCACATAAATAAATACTAAACATGATATCTGGTCTACCAGCATTTAAATACAATAAAGAATCAATCATGCCTCTATAAAGTTTTTGATCAACACTTTTACCTCCATCCTTATCAAGCTTACATGATGGACTCATGCGGGTACCAATTGCTTTGGAGCTCTCCATCCTAAATCTCTTGAGTAGTTCTCTTATGTACTTATTTTGAGTGATGGAGATCCCTTCTTTTATTTGTTTGATTTGAAGTCCGAGGAAGAATATTAGTTCATCCATCATGCTCATCTTGAACTCTCCCAGCATGAGCTTAGCAAAATCTTGACATAAAGTTTCATTAGTAGATCCAAATATAACGTCATCAACATATATTTGTATTACTAAGATGTCATCATGATCTCTTTTAATGAAAAAAGATTGTATCTACATTACCTCTTGAAAATCCATTATTAAGCAAAAATTTACTTAGTCTTTCATACCAAGCCCTAAAGTGCTTGTTTTAAACCATATAATGCTTTGTTTAATTTGAAAACATGATTTGGAAAAGCATGATTTTTAAAATTAGGAGGTTGTTTTACATAAACTTCTTCAGCAATATATCCATTTAGAAAAGCACTTTTAACATCCATTTGAAGAAACTTGAAATTCATAAAGCATGCATAGGCAAGTAAAAGTCTGATTACTTCTAGTCTAGCAATAGGTGTAAAAATCTCATCAAAATCAATTTTCTCTTCTTGATTATAACCCTTTGCAGCTAATCTTATTATATTCCTAATTATATTTTTATTTTTATCTAATTTATTTTCATATACCAATTTTTTGCCAATTATTGGATGATTTTTAGGTCTTGATATTAAGATCCATACATTATTACTTTCGAATTGATTAAGTTTCTCTTGCATTGCATTTATCCAATTATAATCTTTTTCAGCTTTATCTATAGTTTTAGGTTCAAAATGAGAAATAAAAGCAAAATGATTGTATGCATCTCTAAGTGAAGAGCGAGTTCTTACCCTATGTGTAGGATCACCAATAATTAGTTCTTTGGGGTGATTGTAAATATACCTCCATTCTTTTGGAAGATCATTTGTACCTTGAGGTTGTTCTCGTTGTCCTTCACTTTCATTTTCTTGCTTGTCTTCATGATCCTCTTCATTTTGAATTGTTGAATCCTTTAGGGTGATCTCCTTCATCTCTTCTATAAGGAGATCTGCATCATCAATACCCTCACTCTTTCTTGATGAAAGATCATTAGTCTCATCAAAGACAACATGTATTGACTCTTCTATGATTAAAGTTCTTTTGTTAAAAACTCTAAAATAAAAGCTTTACTAGTGGAGAAATAATCAAGAAAAATAGCTTCATCAAATTTTGCATCAAATTTACCTAGTTTTTCTTTGCCATTATTCAAAATAAAACATCGACAACCAAAAACATGAAAATATGCAATGTTTAGTTTTCTTCCTTTCCAAAGTTCATAGGATGTCTTCTTCAAAATTGGTCTTATTAAAGCATGGTTTAAGATGTAACATGCTGTGTTAATTGCTTCTGTCCAAAAGTATCTTGGAAGGTTGCTTTCACATAGCATGGTACGTGCTATTTTTTCTAATGTTCTATTTTTTCTTTTTACTACCCCATTTTGTTGAGGTCTTTTAGGTGCTGAAAAATTATGGTTTATTCTTTTTTATCATAAAATTTTTTAAAGTCTTCATTTTTAAATTTGATTCTATGATCACTTCAAATGCTTTAAATTGAAAATCCTTTTTTATTTATAACATTTTGGTAAAATCTTGAGAAAACATGAAAAGTTTTATCTTTGTGTGCTAAAAAAAAGTTCATGTAAAATGTGAGTAGTCATCGATAATTACAAAACCATAACATTTTCCATCTAAGCTTGTTGTTCTTGTACGACCAAACAAATCCATGTGCAATAGTTCCAATGGCCTAGAAGTTGAAACAATGTTCTTAGATTTGAATGAAACTCTAGTTTGTTTACCTAGTTGGCATGCACCATAAATTTTATCTTTTTCAAAGTTTAATTTTGATAAATCTGTAACTAATTCCTTTTTTATAAGCTTTAAAAGTGAATGCATACTAATGTGTGCAAGCTAATGATGCCAAAGCCAACTTAGTTTCATTAATTTTGGCATTCATAGCTACTAGACATTGCATGTTTATCATAAAAGGATCATTCAAATCTACCATATAAATATTACCATGTCTATGTCCAACAAACTTAATGCCATCATCATTGGGACTAGTTACAATGCATAATGAAGATTCAAAAATAACTTTGTAACCCTTATCACAAAGTTGACTAATGCTTAAGAGATTGTATTTCAAACCATCTACTAATAAAATATTTTTAATATACTTGGAGGAAGTGATACCAATGTTACCTATACCGATAATCTTTCCTTTGGCCATTGTCTCCAAAGGTGACCATTCCTCCATTTTTAGCATCAAGCATGATGATTTGGGACTCATCATCAATCATGTATCTTGAGCATCCACTATCAAGATACCATTTTTAATTTTATCCTTTGGATGCAAGACACATCTACATGCAAAATTAAGTTCTTACTCTAGATACCCAAGTTTTCTTGGGTCCTTTAAGGTTAGTCACAATAGTTCCTTTTGGAATCCATATTTTATTTAAATTATTAGAGAAACATGTATAAGATTTGTGTCCTAGCTTACCACATTTAAAGTAAGTAATATTTAAAAATTTGTTGCTTTATGAATGTACAAAAATATTTTTCAAAAATTTTTATTTTCTTAGGGGGTTATAGCCTAGACCTGCCTTATCATAAATAGCCTTTTGATTTTCAAGAATCATATGAAGTTTATTTGAACTTAAAGTAAATTTTTTAACTATCAATTTTAGCTTATCGATTTTATTTTTTAAATTTAGATTCTCTTGAGTTAAGACTAGTTTTTCACTTATGATAGTTTCATTTTCTTTTAGCAAGACTTGATTCTTTAATTTTAGTTCTTTATTTTTAGTTCCTAACTTCTTTAAATCATCAACTAAATCATAAAAGGCTTCTTGAAGTTCTTCAAATGTAAATTCATTTGAGATTTCAGCACTTACCTCATTTTCATATGCCATAAGGCACAGGTTGGCTTGTTCATGAGCTTCTTCCTCTTCAGAGCTTGAGTCGTCACTATCACTCCATGTTGCCACCATAGCCTTTTTCTTTTATTTCTTAATTTTTTTTTTTAAGTTGAAGACAATCAGACCTAAAGTGCCCTGGCTTCTTACATTCATAGCAAATAAGAAACTGCTCCCTATCCTTTTCTTTGCTATGCTCTCCTTTGGTAGGTAGCCTCTTCCTCATCCTATGTTTTCTCTTCAAAAATCTCTTAACTTTTCTTGTGATGAGGGCTATTTCTTCATCTTGTTCTTCATCTTCCATTTTATCAAATTTCTCATCTTATTGAGTGGTGGATTTAAGGGCTATTGTCTTCTTTTTCTTGACCTCTTCTTCTTGATGTTGTTTCATTCTTAGCTCATGCATCATTAGTGATCCTAAAAGCTCCTCCAAGGGTAAAATATTTAGATCTTTAGCTTCTTGGATTGCAGTCACTTTGGCCTCTCATGTCCATTGCAAAGACCAAAGAATCTTCCTCACAAGGTCACTGTTAGAATAAGACTTGCCAAGACTTTTAAGATTATTTATAATATCCGTAAATCTAGTAAACATTATAGTTATTGACTCATCATGCTCCATTTTGAAAAGTTTATATTTGTGCACAAGCATGTTAATTTTTGACTTCCTTAACTTGATTAGTGCCTTCATGAGTTACTTCTAACCTATCCCATATTTTCTTAGCCGATATGCATGTTGAAATATGATTAAATTCATTAGCATCTAAAGCATAATATAAAACATTCATGGCTCTTGCATTGAGTTGAGCCATTTTTTTATCAATCTCATCCCATTCCTTTTCGGGTTTGATTGATTCCTCACCATCAATTATCTTAGTGGGTGTGTGTGGTCCATTAACTATGATACTCCACATATCATAGTCAAGCGCTTTTATGAAAATTCTCATTTAAGCTTTTCCAATAGGTATAGTTTGATCCCATTGAAAAGTGGAGGTCGGTTTGTGGACTGCCCCTCGGCTAGAGAAATACTAACTTGGGTTGCCATAGATCTTTGGCTCTTTTGATGGTTAAATCAAAGTAGAGCTTAGAGCATCAAGGCTCTGATACCACTTGTTGCCCAGCTATGCAATCCCAAGAGGGGGGGGTGAATTGGATTTTTAAAATTTTAAAGCTAATTTAAAGATATCAAGATTAAATGATGATATGCAAGACATGTGTGTGAAGCAATTTAGGTTAGAGAAAAAATATAAAAGATTAGAGAGCAAGAATTTAATAAACTATGAAAAGAAAGATAGCAAGCACACCACAAACAAGCAAGATTTATAGTGGTTCGGTGCTTTTCTTGCACCTACATTCACTCTCCAAGCTCCTACTTGGAAATTAAAATTTACTAGCCATATTCAAACTGAATACACCATTGAAAACCTTCAACCCTAGCTATCTCAAGCTAGAATACTTATTTTTTAGGTACAAGCCAATCCAATACAATCCTATTCAAGGTTAGGAATCAACTTCCCAAGTTTTGGAATCCTCCAAAACTTGAATCAAAACAGTAAAGCAGAGTAAAAGATTTAATGACAATCAAACATAAATTTAGCTTCCTTTGTGAGCAAATAAAATCTTAAGAATGCTTTTCACAATAATGGAGGAAGCTTCTCTGATTTTTCTCAAGATTGTTGGAGATTTAAAACAGCTCTTGAGAGGTAGGTGAGCTTGAAATAAAAGCTTCTTTACTTAAAAATGACTTTTGCTTAGGGCTGAAATTGAATCACACCAATTTCTTATGTTTTTTTCTATTTAAAGCCTTTCAAATCTTCAATAGGTGGAGGAGAGAATCTTGGGCAAGATTTGTAGTCATTGGAGATATTAAAAAACCATTAAAACCTATCAAAATAAGAAAAAAATAGCCATTGCAAAAAAAAATTTGTTGTAAGGATCGACTCATGGGTCGACTCATGGCACAGGGATCGACCTGGAGGTCGACTTCTGAAATAAAATTTAAAAAAATAGCTGTTCTATATTTTTAGCCTTCAGAATAGTAAAGGTCGACCCTGGGGTCAACTCTTGGCATAGAGATAGTATGCCAAACAGCCCTTTTCAGCAGGGGATGACCTAGGGGTTGATCCTTTCACTTCAAACTTAATTTTCTCTCAAAATAAGCATCCAAAAATCATGAAATTGCCTCCAAAGGATTAGAAATCTTCTATACTTGCTCTTGAAGCTCTCAGATCAAAATTTGATAAAATTATGATTTTTCCCCTAAAATATAAAATGTCTTTTTCCAAGCTAAATTCATTAGTAATTCCTTCAAATGCTTTGTAAGCATCAAAATAAATTCTTGGAGAACACCCTACATTAAAGTATAAATATGAACACTAGAACTAGTGTCCAATACCCAACTAGAAGTAGAAGAAACTATTAGGTTGGATTCAATAACGAGCATTGTAGACATACCTTCTATAGGTGTATCATCCTTCTTATTCTTCAAGCTTTCTAGGTGCTGCGGATAGTTTCTCCTCCAATGGCTGTTAGCATTGCAATAGAAACACTTTTCTTTATCAATAGCCTTCTCTAGAGTGTTCTTCTTTGGCTTGTTCTCCTTCTTTTACTTCTTTGTAGGATTATTTTTTTCTTATTCCTATTAGACCTTCTTTTAGAAGATGCCTGCTCCATAACAAGAACAGTGCCCACTGAATTTTTTTAAGGTTCCCTCAGTAGTGACCAACATGTTAACCAGTTCAAGTAGGGTGCAGTCCAACTTGTTCATATGGTAATTTATGATAATTGACTATATGAATTCATAAGGGATTGCAGGATCAAATCCACTTGCAATTCCTTCTACATCAATAGTCCGAGCTTTTGAAGCTCCTCAAGGTTCTTGATCATTATCAAACAATGGTCGTGGGCCAACTTTCCTTCGTGCATTTTTTGGTTGAAAAATCTTTTGGACAATTCAAAACATGCAATTTGGCTTTGCTCACTGTACAACTCTTGTAGATGAGTGATCATCGCCCTTGCAATAGGCATGGGCTCATGCTAGCTCTATAACTCATTTGACATGAAAGCCAGCACAAAGCACTTGACCCGATTGTCATCATCCATCCACTTATTTAGAGCCACTCTCTGCTCAACACAAGGATGGGTTGGTAAAGTTACGAGGTTCTAGTTGAGTACATAGCCTATTTTCTTGGATACTAAGACAATCTTGGGGTTCCTTAGCCAATCTTTAAAATTAATTTCGATCAAATGATTAGATTCAAGGATGTGGACTAGAGGGTTTGAAGCTGACATAGTTTAACTGTGAGAGAAGAGATTCAAGTTAGACATTTATATTTAATTATTATATTTATTCTAGGAATTTTAAGAAATAAATAAATTTTTACTATTTTTTTGGATCCCTACACTCTTTGGGTGGAGAAATGAAAAGCCAAACATGATAGTTAGACTTCTAGTAGATGCTGTGGTCCCATCGATGCTATGCGCCTCACTTGATAGTTTTGGTAACACATGATGAAAATCAATAGGTGTTTTAAGAATAATTTTAAAATTCTTTTAACACAGAAATAAAGATTAAATATTTTAATCTTATTTATATGCTTAGGATTAGATCTAAAACATATATCCTAGGATCTATAACATAAAATACAGCATGCATAAAAATCTAAAAAGTAAAACATACACATCGATCACATCAATGCTAAAATCTAGATCTAACTTTTAGATCTATCTACTAAGGTTCAAAACCTTATACCTGATCATGGGTCTCTGATCTTCATTGTTAAAACTTCTATATGCAAAGCTTTGGTTGTTGCTCGTAGCCGCACAGGGTATCTAGCCTCTATGAATTGTTCAGTCGCAGTCCTATGCTAATTCGATCTTCTGGGACTATTAGATTGCACGAAGATAGTAGAACTGGCTGATCTGATTTCTTTTCATTCTTCAAACCTCTCAAACATTTGAAAGTTGAAGAAGAGTCTCTGGAGGAAAAAGGGAAGAAGAAGAAGAATAGGGAGAAACTATTTCTCTCTAGTTTTTCTTTCTCCCAAAAATAAAATCCTAGATCAAGGTTTGATCTCTCACCCTAGAGGAGGAAGAACTCCTCTATAGATCTCTCATGCTTTAGAAGGCTTCCCACCCTAAAACCTCATGCCCTAAGTGGTCTTTCACTTCCCCCTCTCTAGTTTTCATAGTGAAAAAGAATTCAAGTGACACCCAAAAGAAAGAGGGTTTTAATAGAGTGGGCGGAATGAATAGGGTTGAAACTAGTTGTTTTCATTTAATCGAAACTCCTTTGAATTGGAATTTGAAACCAAGTGAAACCTATCCATAAGGGGCATGAGAAAGCCTGGGTGTGGACCTTTTCATCACATGCAAATCCCATATTTGCATGAGATAAAAATGCATGAGAAAGGTGGCGCATAAGGAAGACATGGCGCATGAAGAGATGGAGAGGCCCAAAGGTCTAGTGCTTATTGGCTTTATTAGAATTATCATTCATAATATGATAACTTGGTTATATCTCTCTAATAGTGGTTAGGTTGGTCGACTAAAGTCGGGCCTAATCATTCGATGCTTAGATATGCCAAGTATGATCATGTTAATAGTTGGACCTAACTAGACATTTTCAGTAGAGGCTAGAGCCTACTTAATTGGCTTCTAGGACAAAATTAATTACTAAAAATTATTTAAAGAAGCAATTGGTTAAGAACTTACTCATAGATGCACATCGGTTAGCCAACCAAAATTAGACTTGTATATAGTTTGTGTGGATTCTAGCACCCACTAGACGAGATTAAGAGAGGTAATTTCTTTGGGAATTAGGAGGACAGTAAGAAAACTTTACGAAAAAAGTGTTGAAAAATCCTTTAGACTAAAGTCTAAGTCTTTAGGCTTATTAATTTATATACTAATTAGATTTTTGATTTTTCTTTTATGCAATTATGGCCACTACCCTGATGCTCCGATCACTGTTGGATAGTTATAAATTAATGGAAATAAATTTTGATAACTGGTATCAAAAATTGAAGATTATCCTGGAGCATGAGTGGATTTTGTACATTCTGATAGATCCAGCACCTAAGGAGCTAGCTTCGAATGCTCATGGCATGGTCTGAGATACTTACCTGAAATGGCTTAATAATCGTATCATGGTGCATTGTATCATACTAGTGGCTATGAGTGACAAGTTCAGTCGTAGGCTCGAGAATGCCCAGCTAGAGGACATGCTTCAAATATTGAATGAGTCCTTCGATACTCCCAATGATGTTGAGAGACACAAGACTAGTTGTATAATCTTCAATGCCCAAATGAGCGATGGAGCATCAGTCATTAATCATGTATTGTAGATGATTGAGCTAATTAAGTGCTTGAGCAAGCATAGCTTTTCCTTGCATGAGCAGCTTGGGAAAGATGCCATACTGAACTCTTTGCCTAAGTCTTACCATCCATTCCTTACTAATCATTATTGAATGATAAAGTTTGTAGTCAATTACCATGGTTTGCTGGGATTACTGTAGAACTTTGAGAAGGATCACTAGCTCCATAAGAAATCGATGAATGTAGTGGGAGGATCTTCTTCTGATCATCAATCCTTTAAAAAATAAAAGAAGAACAAGAAGAAGAAAAGTAAGAAAGTGCAGCAACATGTTGGGACACCTATGCAAGGTCAGACCAAGAAACCCAAGTCCGACTAGAGCAAGGTGGAATGCTTCTACTATAAGAAGTAGAGATACTGGAAGAGAAACTATTCTTAGTACATTGCCTCCTTAGACCCAAACAGGCCAAAGAAGAAGCAATCTATTGCTGGGGAAGGTAATTATATGATAACTCCTTACAACTTCTCTTTATGTAATACTACTACCTAGGTATTAGATACCAAAAGCTCTTATCATATTTATAATTCATTGCAGGATTTACATGACAGTAGAAGATTTGAAGAAGGTAAAAGATTTCTAAATGTTGGAGATGGAAAACCTATTCCAGTTCTAGCTTTAGAGATCATTAAGCTTGTATTCAATTCTCATGTAGTTGTTCTTAGTGAATGTCATTTTTGTCTAATTTTTTATTGAATATTATTTCTATAGGCCTTTTGGCTAGAGATAGTTATGAAATATCAATAAAAAAAAACTTTTGCAATATCATTTTGAATGAGGCTATTGTGATTAATGGATAATTGAATAATAAAATTTATATTATATCATAACCTATTAATATGGTCTATTCGTCTGGTAAGCATCCTAGGATAGATAGTGTACTTGATACCTACTTTTGGCATTATAGACTAAGTCATATTAATAAAAATAGGATTAATATGTTGACTCAAAAGAAAATCCTCAAAGTAAATGATTTTGAATCATTGACTACCTATGAGTCATGTCTTTTGAGAAAGATGACGAAGTCACCTTTTATCAAAAAAGATGAGCAAGCCAATGAGCTTCTAGGTTTAGTACATACTGATGTATATGAACCTATGAGCACTAATACTAAAGATGGATATCACTATTTTATTGCATTTACAGATGACCTATCTAGGTATGGGTACGTCTACTTGATGAAACACAAGTCTGAATTGTTTAAAATATTCAAACAGTTCTATAATGAAGTAGAGAAATAAACTGCAAAGAGTATTAAAACTCTTCAGTTTGATCGAGAGGGTGAGTACCTTTCTAGTGAGTTTCTGATATATCTAGGAGAGAATGGGATACTCTCCCAATGAATTTCTTCCGAGACACAACATAATGGTATGTTAGAAAGGAGAAATCAAATCCTATTAGACATGGTTCGTTCCATATTAGGCTTTGCCAGTCTACCAATCTTCTTTTGGGAATATGCACTTAAATCAACTTGTTATATTTTAAATAGGATTCTGAGTAAGTCTTTAGCTAAAATGGCATATGAGATATGGACAAGACATAAGCTAGTACTTTCACACTATAAGATTTGGGAGTGTCTGGCTTATGTCAAATGTTTAATGACGAACAAGCTCGGACCTAGGTCTGATAAATATAATTTCATAGGGTACCCAAAAGAACCAAAGGATATTATTTCTACCTTACTAATAAACAAAAGATGCTCATCAATCTTAAGGCAGTCTTTTTAGAAAAAGAGTTTCTTAGTAAAAGAACTAATGCCTCTAAGATTGAACTTCAAAAAGTTCAACAGGTAGAAGGATAGACATAAATAACTAAATCTGAACTGAATTTGATTAGATCAAACCTGAAGCTTGATGTACTTGCACCCTTGAGACAATCTAGTAGAGTGTCGTGTCAATTGGACAAATACTAAAGATTTTTGGTCTGGGATGGTGATCCTATCGAGCTCGATGAGAATGATGAGGATCCAATCACCTACATGGATGCAATGTAGAGATCTGACTTTGATATGTAGCTTAAGGTCATAAAATCCAAAATGGACTCCATGAAGGTCAATAATGTATGGACATTATTTGATCTACCTGAAAGGATAAAACCCATAGAGTATAAGTGGTCCTTTAAAAGGAAAAGGGGTGCAAATAGAAATGTGGAGATCTATAAAGCCCATCTGATTGTCAAAGATTACTGTCATCATCATGGTATTGACAATAATAAAATGTTTTATCCTATGACAGTGCTCAAGTTTATTTGGATTATGCTTACGATAGTTGTCCATCTGACTATGAAATCTAGCAGATGGATATGAAGATAACTTTTCTAAATGGAGAGCTGGAAGAAGAGGTGTATATGATACAACCTGAAGGGTTCACATCCATAGATGAGTCCAAGGTGTGCAAGCTTCAAAGATCCATATATAAATTAAAGCAGGCATCTTGGAGTTGAAACATGTATTTTGATAAAATAATTAGAATGTATGTTTCATTAAGAATGGAGAGGAATCCTGCATTTACAAATGGGCTAATGATTCTACGGTTGTATTCCTTATATTGTGTGTGGATGACATTCTCTTAATCGGAAATGACATCCCTGCATTGCAAGCAATACAAATTTGGCTATCATCTTAGTTCTCCATGGAGGACTTGGGAGAAACATCCTACATCCTAGAAATGAAGATCTATAGAAATAGATCCAAGAGGTTACTTGTGTTGTCCCAGTCCATGTACATAGACACTATACTAAAATGGTTCAGCATGGAGAATTTCAAGAAGGGATATCTTTTGATAGGTCATGAAATTTCTCTCTTGAAAAAATTGTCCAACAACACCTTAAGAGAGAGAGCATATAAGTAGGATACCATATGCCTCGGTAGTGAATTCTATTATATATTTTATGACTTATATGAGATGAAATGTGGCATACTCACTAGGGGTAGTGAGTAGATACCATTCTAATCCAGAGGAGAACCATTAGAATATTATAAAAATTATCCTTAAATATTTGAGAAATATTAAGATCAGTGACTTATTTATGATAAGTCAGATTTGAAATTTGTGGGATTCATAAACTCAAGTTTTCAATCTAATCATGATAACAATAAAAGTATATTGGGGTATGTGTTTATCCTTAATAGTGGAGCTGTCTGTTGAAAATATTTCAAGCAACAAACTATGACCAACTCAATTTGCAAGATAGAGTATATCACAGCATTCGATGATGCCAAAAAAGCTGTGGTTAAGAAAGTTCATCACTGAGCTCAGAGTGGCACCTTTTCTTAATGATCCAGTCCTACTCTACTGTGACAGCACTGGAGCCATTGCTCAGATGAAAGAACTAAAGGCACACCAGTAGATGAAGCATATTCTACATCGTTACCATCTTATCTGAAAGATCATAGATCGAGGTGACGTTAAGCTTTAGAAGATCGATGAAAAAGAAAACTTGGCCGACCCATTCACTAAAGCCCTTATGGTAAAGGAGTTCGATGATCACAAGTCAAAGATGGGTATACGATATTATATCGAGTGCCTTTAGGACAAGTGGGAGTTGTTGAAAAATATGTCCTAAAGCTAATTATTAGCCTATTAATAGTTGAGCTCATTTATATATATGTATATGAATTGAAAATTAATAAAATGTTATTTGACATTTTTATCTCAAATATGTACATCTTCTAACGAACACCTGTATTGTGATGAAGTTCTTAGAACTATTTTAAATTGATAGAAATAGATTTATCATTTAATCCTTAAAATCAATTCATGATCAAACCACATGCTATTAATAGGATGATAGCAATATCAAGTATAGGTCATTTGTGCCATATAGATTGGTTGTCCTTTTAACCAAGGAGTATGGAGATACTGGTATGGCATGCAAGTGAGATATAGAAGTATATCTACATTGAACATGACCAATCTAGAGCATTCTATTATCAAGACTTGCTCTAGAGGGATATGGATATAAGTGTTTCTTAGACCTAAGATCACCACGGTGACTTATAAGCAACTCACTATACTTTGGTGCTGGACTATCTAAATTTTTAATTTAGTAACAAAAGATTTTTAGGTACAGTCAAGTACTTATTAAGTAGTGCATGAGTCAAGATGGGATTGACTGCTCCAAGAGCTTGAAAATAATGCATCATTGTATTTTAATTTAGCAAAGCCTTAGTCAGAATAATTTATGTGATAGATTTGAAGTTTGAAATATAATGTGGATGACTTATTTAGGATTGACAATTAACCCTAGATCATCCTCTAAGCATTTAGGATCAAAGGAATGAATTATACGATAACCATATTCTAATAGGTTCTTATTGGTGCAGAAATCTATGAGGATGCTAGAGGTAGCTGGAGTTGGAAAGACAAGGCCATCGATAGGACCTACAAAATAAAATCCAAACCATAGGTGGGTGGCTCCGATAGGATCCTCTAATGCTCAAGTCAGTTCTCTGACAAACTAGAATTGAGTGCTCAAGAAATAATGAAGCAGAGTAATGGAAGAAAAGATAGCTTGAAGAAAAATGTATCTAAAGGATTTTTTTTATGGCTAAAGCATGTAATAAACTGATGGTGATAGCCATAACCATTTGGTAGTGGGCCGCTCAGGCCATGTGGAGTTTGTTATGAAGGTTGAGTTATCGTTTGTCATGATTTGCAAGCAGTTTGGATCCATTTGGGAAAGTTTGAATAGAGATTGGGGATCTTTATGCTTACTGATTGATTACAGGAGTTGGTGAGTTGGGTTCGGGATTGGCTAGTCAAGCTTGAGAGTCAATCAGCATATAGTGAACTAGCATCTGGTTGAAGTCCATCGAAGCGACCTCCTATGGCTTTGAGAAGTTCGGCCATATTCTTGGTCATCTATAAGTGGGCCCTTTTCGGTTGAGTCTGACTAGAGGTAGCGCGACCAGAGGAGTCCATCCGAAAGTAGCTCTACTGAAGGAGTTCATCCAGAAGGATCACTATTGAAGGAGTCCGTCCGAAAGAAGCACTACTGAAGGAGTCCATCTTTACTATATGGGACGTCATCCATCTTCGGAATTCATCACCAATCAAGGTTAGGAAAATCACTTATTCTGTGGTTGAGAAGATTGGCGAATTCTCGTAGAATGGCAGCCAAAGACTTCGATGGGGGTTATTTTACCCCCAAAGGAATGAATTATATGGTAACCATATACTAGTAGGTTCTGAATGTTGCTTCACATATATTTGACCCATCTAAACATCAGGTACCATTACTAAATAGTCACTTTAATTGGTACAGAAATTTATTCCTATGCTACCAGCTTAGGTTCTAACCTATATCATTTGGCTGATCGAGAGTCCCATCAGACTAAGACTCTATGATCAAGAGTCCCATTGGACTAGGACTCTATGATCAGGAGTTCCACTGAGCTAGGAATCTATGATCAAAAGTTCCACTGGATGGGGACCTACGGTCAGGAGTTCCACTAGATGAGGATTCTATGATCAGGAGTCTTACTCGACTGAAACTCTATCATTAGTAGATTAATTAGCAACAGGATTGCTAATTAACATAATTTGATTGAGAAATGAAGTTTTTATCAAATCTAATTGAATTGAATTTAATTTGACCAAATTAGGTTATGAGATGACTTAATCGCTAAGAAAGATTGGTTCCTGATTTGATCAGGACTTTAACTCGACCAAATCCTAATTTAATTAGAATTTAATTAAGTAAAGTTAAATCCTAATTGGATTAGATTTTATTTTATTAATTTGTTTCTAATCTGGTTGGAACCAAATGAAGAAATCAAGAGTCTAAATCAGTTGACTAGTTAT
>QRFJ01003554.1:0-72367 GCA_006176705.1 Cocos nucifera
TTGGACGCAGACATTTTTCTATAGAGAGTCAAAGATTCTAGTTAGATACTGTAATTATGACTTGACCAATTTGTAAGATTTTATTTTTAAACAAATTAGCTCCCACTATTTTCTCGGATCCCTACACTCCCTCTGTAGAGATGCAAAAATCTCCATGATTAATGATTTCTAGTGGGTGGTGCGGTCTCACCAACTGACTCATCACCTCACCTAACAGTTATTGGTGATGGGTTAGCCAATGAGTGAACAACTCTTGTTCAATGATTCTCTAATCATGGTGCACCCAAACTTGGTCTCTAATTCATGAATCTCATCCGTATCCGGAATATTGATCCACTTCCTTAGTTAAGTCAGACCCACCATTTGCACAGACTGGATTTCTAATTGAGTCTCTCACCGTATTCAAAATATTGAGCCCAACTCATCCTCCAGCCCATAGCATCCAATGCCTAATAGACATGGTTGCATCTTTTCGGTGCAACTGAGCCACTGTATCCAGCCAAGAACAATCAACCCCAGGAAGGGCCCACACATTCTACAATGGTGGAAGACCTTAGACTTAATCTTTTCTTAGGGGAATTTGATTTAGGTCTCATTAAACTAGACTTCATAGTCATAACAATTATGACTAACCTAGTGGCATGGGTTAGCTCGGATTATTGACCACCTCAGATCAGAACTGTGTCAACAGATATGGCCAGGTAAGTGAGACCGGTGGAAGGAATATGCCATTAACTCGTACAAGAATGCATTCAGGTCGAGTAGCTTCCAATTAAAAACCAGTCGGTCGTATGTGCCAAACTTACCTTAGACACCAAATTGTTGAGTCAGAACCAATTGGGTTAGCCTACAATCCAGACTCTAACCTCTGAGCCTAATTAGGTCTTGCTTGATCGTGACTCGATCTTGACCCAGACTTAATCCTATTAGGCTGGTCAATTTAAGCATTGTTGATCCCATCTAACCAACTCTTGATTCGATTTGATCAACCGCTTAGACCTAATTGAGCTACCCAAGCCCGAACCCAGTATTATGAATATGTCTTAGATCTGAAATTCTCAATTTTAGATCTAATTAATATTTCATAATCTTAATTTTTTAATTAAGTAGGGTTCATAAACAAAATATGCACAATAAATCCTAGGGTTTCAGGATCTAGGGTTTTGCAGAAAGTAAGTTTTGGATTTCTGATTAACGGCACCCCTACACATCATAAGAACACCCCATCGAATGAGAAGAGAGGGCCTTTAAACCCTTCTTCATTCTTATGATCGGACGGCCAAGAGGAACGCCTTAATCAGGAACATGAAATACTACAAAACAGTTTTAGATCTATATCATATATCTCATATACAAATTAGATCTAATCATGGCATATTTTGCATACATCTCATGTATCGAATCATGCATGTTTTTAGATCTAAATTATCTCATAATAATCTAAAAAATTAGATTTAAATTGATCTAATCAAAATAAATTCTAATCTAGACAATTATGTAGAACTATTCTACAACTAGTCTAGACATGCATCAATCATATCTCATATGATATTTAAAATTAAATAATTTTTATTTGCTATTTTTTAGATGTTATTATAACCATTATAATATCAAAAAATAGTAAATAAATAGATCTAAAATATGATTTAATTAGATTAAATTAAAAACATGCAAGACTATTCTATAGAACTATTCTATTTTAGAACTAGTCATGCATATTTTTTAATCTTAGATCCAAATCATTTAATTTTAATTTTTTCTAATTTCAGATCTGATCACATCTCATGTGACATCTAAAATTACTTATTTTTAATTAAAATAAATTTAAAATTAGATCTAAATACTTTTAGAACCTTGGCTCTGATACCAGTTGAAGGAAAATCCTGATTTCCCGGACCAGGTTCGTTCAGATCTGATCAGATCAAGAGATATATTTTAAAAATTTTTTTTTTTAATCTAGATTAGATCTAAGATGTTTTAGATTTAATTATTATTATTTTAAAAATTAAAATAAAATTAGATAAATTAAATCAAATTTAATTTACCTTGAAGTGGGTAATCCTATTACCCGTTGATGATCCTATAAGCAGCGGAAGGTTCTGGATCAAGCCACGCAAGTGCCTGGCCTCTACCCATATCC
The DNA here is from genome assembly GCA_006176705.1 of Cocos nucifera. NCBI lineage: Eukaryota > Viridiplantae > Streptophyta > Magnoliopsida > Arecales > Arecaceae > Cocos > Cocos nucifera. The sequence goes on from QRFJ01003554.1 coordinate 2,141, forward strand.
ACTCGGTTGGATCTGGAGATCCTCTTCTTCTCTATCACGTCTCCAGAAATTAGATCTGGATCTGATCTGGAGGATCTTCAAAACTCCTTTTGAAGATCAGCAGTCGTCCTTTGCAGCAGCGCAGCCTTCTAGCTTTCACTCGCCTTTCTCTTATCTAGATTGCGCCAACCAAGGTCCAAAACTCTTTTGGACATGTTGAGAGGAGAGGGAGAAGATGCTTTGGCATGGAGGAGGAGAGGAGAAAAGGCCTTGGGGCATGGAGATCTCAATTAATTCAGATTTCTCTTTGAGTTGGGCGTAGGGTCTTATTTATAGACTAACTGTGATCCAACTCCTCTTCTTCCCAACCAATCACAACTCTTTGTGAAATCAGATCTAAATCTGATTGGTGGGAATAGAGTCCCCTGGATTCCTCCTTAGAGGGTGCCTAAGACCAGTCAAAGTTGGTTCTTAGGAGAACTCTAATTGGAATCCAAAAAGGAGATGGAGTCCCTGTCCAATAGGGACTCCTAGGCGCCTCCAACTTGGGCACACGCCAAGGGTGGCGTGCGCCCTCTGCCAGGTTCTTCTTGCCAGGTTCTGGCAGGGGACAGGCCCCCACCAGCTCTCCAATAGGTGCATGACATGTGGACAAAAGTCAAAGTATCAATGGTCAACATTTGACCAGTCAAAGGTAGACTTTTGACCAAAGTCAAAGAACGAGAAATGGCAGGTGACCAAAAATGGTAGGTAATGTCTTACAAAATAAGACAACCTTTTTTGACTTGGACAACCTCCAGTCAGACCATATGAAGGCCTCTGATTGAGCACAAACTCTTTGGCTCAGTCAGGACAACTTATTTATGATAGTAAAAGAAGAACGTTAGGTTCAATCGAGTGCTAGCACGATTTTCTTGAACCTAATTGAATCTCATTCAGATCAATTGAACTAGATCAGTTCAATTGATGATCACCAGATTCAAACCCTTGTTTGTGTGACCCAGTTAGGTTCAGTTCTGTATGGTAATGGGATATGTCATGATCTCTATCATAGACATCATCGAAACTCCTTTCGATGGATCAGAACTCTTCTGATTCGAACAGCTAGAATGATCGATCATCTAAATCATTCTAATTGCTCCCAAAATCCACCAGTGACACCTAGCAGTATATGGTGGCAACCCATCAGAGCTGAATGCGAACCTCTTGGTGCAGCTACCTGTGTGATTTAGTTCTTCTATCTTGAGCTCGATCAGATTAGGGTTAAGGTAAACTCGTCAAACCCTAGTCTCTGTCATATGATGTAATCATTCGATTCAAGTCCAATGTGAAAATCTAAATAGAAACTCTTTCTATTATTTCACTCTACCATGGCCATGGGATTTCTGGACTTGATTCTCATGATCATCATAGGGCTACTCCTCTACCACCGAGGTAGATAGATCCTCATCTTGATGCAATCCAGTTCCTACAATGAACATGCTATAGCCAACATACACCTCAGGGTTCCATATGGCTAGGAGATCGAGTAATGGTGTAGTCAAACTATAACACCCTCAAGGTGAACTGTCGATGCACCTCAGGTCAAAGAACCAGACACACCACTGCAGCATCGAGTCAGTCATTGACGAGAAGGTAGACTTCCTAATGACTACTCGAGGTGGTCACGCTCAGTGCCCTCATTCTCTAACGAGTACCTGTACTCTCGCTCTGGTGTCTCCACACCGTAGACTCAAGACTCATCTACTAAAGAGAAGCGATTGTATACCAACCTTTCGGATCAATCACCATCCTCGTGATGATCCTATGGTTAGGAGCATTTTATGAGTTAACAATGATTATTCATGTCTTAAATTTTCAACTCTTGAAAATATGAATTATCATTACCATTAACTCAAAGGATGTATCACAGACACTAAATACACATATGTGATAGAAAATAACCCATTTTATTTATTATAGTCATAATTATAATTTTGCCCCTAGAAGTGTATTACAAGTGTCAGCCAATTCTGGCTTCTAGGGCACATATATCTGACACTTCTTATTCTTCAAGTTGGCTAGGTACAAAGGGTAGTTTTGCTTCCAATGGCTATTAGTGTTGCAATAGAAATATTTTTCTTTATCTGCGGCCTTCTTCTTCGATTCTCCCTTCTTCTTCTTCCTATCTTCTGCCTTCTACTTCTTTGCAGACTTCTTCTTTTCAAAAGATTTTCTTTTAGAGAAAGTTCACTCCATAGTAAGTACTAAGCCCTTTGAACCTTTCATAGTAAGCTCAGTAGTGACCAGCATATTCATAAGTTCAACCAAGGTATACTGTAGTTTATACATATGAAAGTTCATAATGAACTGACTATATGCATCTATCAAGGACTGCAGGATCACATCAATCTATAAGTTTCTATCTATGATGATATTGAGCTTTTCAAGCTCTTTTCAGTCCTTGATCATTATCAAAAAATGATTTTGGATCGACTGCCCATCATGCATCTGTGCCTTAAAAGTCTACAGGAGACTTGATATCGGGCTATGCGACTCTGCTCGTCAAACAACTCTTGGAGGTGAGCCATCATTTGGTAAGCAGTCTGGATGTCTTCATGTTGGCACTATAGCTCATCTGATATTAAGCCCAACATGTAGTACCTAGCCTTATTGTCATCATTTGTCCATTGCTCTAGAGACGCTCTTTATTCAGTGGTCGAACGGGCTAGTAAGATGGGTGGATCTTGATCCAATACATAAGATAGCTCCTCAAAATCCAAAATGATTTTGTAATTTCTAAGCTAATCCTTATAATTTAGTCCAGTTAGTTTGTGCATATCTAAGATTTTGGCTAGTGGATTTGATGCAGATATTTTCCTACAGAGAGTCAAAGTTTCTAGTTAGATTTATAATTTAACTTGATCAATTTATTTAGAGATTTTATTTTTAAATAAATTAGGCTCTAACTATTTTCTTAGATCCCTACACTCTCTTAGCAAAGATGCAAAAATCTTTATGATCATAGATTTTTAGTGGATGGTGCAGTCCCATCAACTAGCTCACCACCTCATCTAATAGTTATTGATGATAGTTCAGCCAATGAGTGGACAACTCTTATCCAATGATTCTCTAATCATGGTGCACCCAAACCTGATATCTAATTCATGAAGCTCACCGTGTTCGAAATATTGCTCCACTCATTAGTTAAGTCAGACCCACCATTTGCATGAATTGAATTTTTGATTGGATCTCTCATCGTGTCTGAAATATTGAGCCCAACCCATCCTCCAATCCATAGCATCCAATGCCTAATAGATTTGGTTGCATCTTCCTAGTGCAACTGAACCACTGTAACCAGATGAGAACAATTAACCCTGGGAAGGACCCGAACATCTACAATGATGGAAGACTTATGACTTAATATTTTTTTTATAAAGATTTGATTTAGGTCTCTTAGACATGACTTGACTTAGTCAGAATAATTATGACTAATCTAGTGGCATGGGTTAGCACGAATCGTTAGCCACATCAAATCAGAATTGGATCGATCCAAATGGCTAGGTAAGTGAGACCTATGGAAGGGATATGCCATTAATTTGATAAGAATGCATTCAGTTCGAGTAGCTCCTAATTAAAAACCAGTCGGTCATATCTATCAAATTTATCTTAGACACCAAATTATCGAATCAGAATCGATCAAGTTAGCCTACAATCCATACTTGAACTATGGAGCCAAATTAGGTCTTAACTTGATTAACCATATGTGATTGTGAGTCAATCTTGATCCAGACTTAATCCTATTAGGTTGGTCAAATCTAAGCGTTCTTGATCCCACCTAACCAATTCTTGATTTGGTTTGATTAACCGCTAGACTTAATTAAGCTACCCATATCCAAACCCAAATTTATGAAGGTGTCTTAGATCTAAAAATTCATAATTTTTAGATCTAACTAATTTTATAATCTTAATTCTTAATTATGTCCAAGGTTCATAAACAAAAACATGCATAAAAATTCTAGGATTTTAGAATCTAGAATTTTGCAGAAAAGTAAGTTTTTGATTTCTGATTAAGGACAAATGCGCAGCACTGCTATACACCATAAAAGCACCGCATCGAATGAAAATATAGTGCCTTTAAAACTCTTCTTACTCTTATGACCGGACAGCCAAGGAGAATGCCTTAATCAAAAATAACAACTATACTACAAAATAATTAGATCTACAATATATATCATATATATAATCATTTATCTAGCTATGCATGCTTTGTATACATCTCATGTATGAAATTTAAAAATAATATATGCATGTTTTCAGATCTAATATATTTAATATAATATTTAAAATATAAAATTTTAAATGACCATATCATATAAAAATCTATTCTAGACAATACATAGAATAGTTCTATTAAACTAGTCTAGACATGCATCTAATATATCTTATATATTAATTAAAATTTTAATCTACTGATCTTAGATCTGATCACCTCTAATGTGATATCTAAAATTATTAATATTAGATAAAAAATAAAATAAAAATTTGATCAAAATTTGATCTAAGGAACTGTAAACGTAGCTCTGATACTAGTTGAAGGAAAACTAGGTTTTTCGCCATAGAATCGATCTAATATGATCTAATCTATAGTGAAAGTTTTTACAAAAATTTTTATAAAATTAGATCAGATCTAAGAGTTCTTAGATCTAATCCTAATAATCTAATATTAAAAATAAAAATTAAAAATAAAAAGTAACAATGATTATTACTTGTTTAGGGTAAACTATTATCCTAACGATGATTTGGCTACTCTTGAGGTTCTGGATCTAGCCACGCACATGCCCAACCTCTATCAAAGTCCACTCAGATTGGTTCTATATGTGCTCTCCTCTTGGATCTGATCTCAAAATATCAGATCTAGATCTGATTTGTAGAACCTTCAAAAGGATCTTCAAAGTCAGCACGTAGTCTCTTGATGTAGATCACCATATCTTGATCTTTGCATCAGCTTTCTTCAACACTTGATCATTGAACCTTCACCAAAATTGGTATGGGCATGGATAAGAGAGAGAGAGGAGCACTAGAGAGGGCATGGAGAAGGAGATGGCAGCAGCATATGGGCATGGGAATGAAAGGATTAAGAGCCCTAGGATGCAAGGTCTTTAAATAGACTCCCGCACCAAATTCAGTGTCCCAATGCATTAAGCAACTAGCTTGCTTGATCATTATGGACTTTAGGCTTGTTCTCTATGCCAAACACTAATCAGCATCTGTGTTTTAGTCACCCAAAACACTCCCCAAATTGGCATCATGAAAGGATAAGGAAGAGTCCATGGCGCTTGGGACTCTTCCTTCCAGAATTTGATCCAAATCAAATTCTGATTTAACCCAATCCAGGTGCCACCTATTTCAACCAAATTAAACATGCCCAAACTAGAACTTGAGCCCAATCACATGCCCAAAAATTAGAGTAAAAGAGTCCCTAGAAAATTCTCCATGAGGCTCAGACCCTACGACCCTCAACTATCTCAATTGGGTCAACTATTGACCCTAGTCCATTTACACTTAGAAGGAATTTATTTCAAGACTCAATTTGACTTGAATAAGTTTTAGCTAGATGAAAATAAATCCATTCATGATTGAGGGATGAGCTAAATCTAATTTGACTCAGTTGAGATGAATCAAAAAGACTATAGAAGAAGAATGTCAGGCTCAATCGTTTGCTAGCATGATTTTCTTGAACCTAATTGGATATAATCCAAATAAATTAAACTAGGTTAGCTCAATTGATCACATGCAGGTCCAAACTCTTGTTTATATGATCTAGTTAAGTTCAGTTCCATATGGTAATGAGACATGTCATGATCTCTATTATCGACATCATCGAAATAACTTTCAACGGATCATAACTTTTCTGATTCATCCAATTAGAATGATCAATCATCAAGATCATTCTAATTGCTCTCAAAATCCATCAGTGATACCTAGCAGTATATGGTGGCAACCCATTAGAATCATATGTAAATCTCTCAATGCAGCTACCTATGTAATTGGGTTCTTCTATCACGAGCCCTGACAAGATTAGGATTTGGGTGAACTCGTCAAATCCAACACTCCATCATATGATTGAATCATTCAATTTGTGTCTGATGTAAAAATCTAATAGAAAATTCTTTTTCATTATTTCACTCTACCATGATCATGGGCTTAAGGACTCAATTTCATGATCATCATAGGGCTACTCCTCATCTACCATGGTAGATAGATCTCCTATCTGTGCAATTCAATTCCTACAATGAACATGCTATAGCCAACATACACCTCAGAATTTCAAATGGCTAGGAGACTGAGTTATGATATAGTCAAACTATAACACACTCAAGGTAAACTATCGATGTACCTCAGATTAAAAAATCAAATACACAACTACAGCATCGAGTTTAGTCATCGACGAGAAGGTAGACTTTCTTATGACTGTTCGAGGTGGTCATGCTCAATATCCTCATTCTTAATAAATACCTATACTCTCGCTCTGGTATCTCTACACCATAGACTCAAGGCTCATCTATCCTAAGAAAGCAATCGTATATCAACCTTTCAAATCGATCACCATCTTTGTGATAATCTTACAGTTGGAAGAAATTTATGAGTTAATTATGAAAGTACATATCTTAAATTTTTAAATCTTAAAAATATGTATTATCATTTTCATTAACTTAAATGATGTATCACAGACACTTTACACACAATATGATAGGAAAAATTAATTCTTTATTAATTTTAAATTAAAATTATAAAAATGCTCCTAGAAGGTGTATTATAAGTATCAATCAATTTGGATTCTAGGACACTCATATAACAGATCTAAGAAAAAGTTTTAAAAAGTTCTACTACAGATCTAATTCGATCAGATCAATTCTACGAACAAGGAATAGAGATTCCTTCAACTAGTATCAAAGCTAGGTTTCTAGTTCCAGATCTATTTTAGATTAGATCTGATATTTTTCTAATATCATCATATGAATTTCAAATGTTACATGAGATGTAATTAGATTTGAAATCATAAGATGCATTTTAATTTTTCATATATATGATATATGCAATGCATGTCTAAACTAGATCTGTAGTTCTAGATCATGATAGTCTAGATCTAATTTTTATGAAATATTCATTTAATTTCTTGATGATTATATAAGATATAATCAGATTTGATGCATGAGATGCATGTTTAAAATTAATACATGAGATGTATGCAAAACATGTGTAGATTAGATCTTTAATTGTATAAGAGGTATATGTATTAGATCTAATTATTTTGTAGTATAGTTTAAATTTTTGATTAAGGCATTTCTTTTGGTCATCCAATCATAAGAGTAAGAAGGATTTAAAGACCCTCACTTTCCATTCAATAGGGTGCTCTTATGGCATGTAGGGGGCTGCATGTTTGCCCTGAATCAGAAAACAAAACTTAATTTTCTATAAAACCCTAGATTTTTACATGCCTTGTTCATGAACCATGTTTTGACTTAATTAAGAATTAAGTTTATGAAACAAATTAAATCTCAAAATTAAGAATTTTCAGATCTAAGAGACCTTCATAAAACATTGATTTGGGTACGGGTAGCTTGATTAGATCTAGTAGTTGATCAAACCAAATCAAGAGTTGGTTAGGTCAGATCAAGAGTGCTTAGATTTGATCAGCCCATTAGATGTATGTTTGGTCAAGGTTGACTCACAGCCACATGTGGTCGACCACTTTAAGACCTAATTTGGTTTCGTGGTTTAAACCTGGATTGTAGGCTAACCTGAATGATTCTAGTTCTAGAATTTGGTGTCTAAGGTATGTAAGTTCGATAGATACGATCGGTGGTCTTGAATTAGGAGTTACTCGATATGAATGCATTCATGATGAGTTAATGGCATATGAAGGAATCAGATCTAGGGTTTCAGGGCTTAGTCTTGAAAATTTTTCAAAATTAGGCAATAGAAGACTGGAATAAATCAAAATTTATTCATAAAAATATAGAAGAACCCCTAGATCTAAGATTCTATTACATGATTGTAGTATAAAATTAAATCAAAAAATAAAAATAAATGAAAGAGAAAAAGGTGTTGATCACATCAACACAGATCTACATTACATCTATTGCATATATGTATGATAGGATCAGATCCATATTACATATGTAAGTTAGATGTTCTAACTTGCCGACCCAGGCTCAAGGATGATGCTCCGAGTCGTACATGCATCTGGCCTATAAGTGATGTCCACATAGAGCCCATGAACCCCAATCAGAAGTCCAATACAGAAAATCAGTAGAGTATGCTATACTATGCTGATCTTTCTTTAACAGTCGATCCGGTGCTTTCTTCTTCTAGATTTAGATTTTTCAAAAATTAGAAGAAAGGGGAGAGATTTTAGAACTGAGACACTCTCAAAAATCTCAAAAGCGGAGGAAAAAGGCTGAATGAAAGAAATCCTAGAAGAAGACCCTTTTCTTCTTCTTTCTTTTCTCACCTAGACATCTAGATTGGTGTCCATGAAAACCCAATGCCTAAGAACCTTTTTCCTATGATTTTTATATGCCCAAAATCTATCTCTATGGTCTGCAATCTCTCCAAAAATCAGACCAAAATGAGCTATATATATAGAGATATGGAAGAGTCTTGTCTAGGTCAAATTTCTAGACAAGGCAGAATTATATTTGGCAAGTTGTTGGGGTGCCCAACACTTGGGTGCCCCCTCCTCATCCCATGCACTGTACCACCTGGTAGGTGCACAAAATCTTCCTTTTCTATCATAGATAAATAGGAAAAAATTAGGTGGGAGGCAGAACAAAGGAAGGAGTTTTAGTTTGTTGGGATTCTATCATATAGAGTCCAAACAAACCACAATAGCTTACCTTCTATAGACTTGGTCCATAACTTATTCCAAATAAGAGAGAGAGAAGGAGAGTGGACATGCGTGAACCATCAGGGAGAGAGGATTATACACTGAAATAAAGAGAGTATAGGACATGGGGGGCATGGGGCAAATGTGGTGCAAGGATGGATTCCTAGTCCTACTAGGATTCCATATATGTCTTGGTCAAAAAATGGCTTCCCAAACCAAATTAAATTAGAGGTAAACCAATACAATTAAAACAAGTTCTAACCCAATTAAGAACTTAATTAAATTAGATTTAATACTAATTTATTTTTTTAATCAAATTAAAAAATTGGGTTGACCTAAGTCTTAGTTGAACTAGGACTAGTTCTTTCTTGCACTTGGCTTGTCCAATAAATTAATTAAACTTCATCCAATCAAGCCCAAACTAAATCGAATCAAATTATGTTTAATTAGACTTAATCTCAGCCCTCTGACTTAATAAAATTAAGTCAATTAGTAATTGAATTGCAAATCGATCCTCCTACAATACTTGCACTAGGTTAAACATCAATCGTATTGATTGTTTATCCCTAGAATGATTCTTAATCGTTGATCAACCATCTGATTAGATTATGAACTCTAATATGTGTGACCTTTATAGAACCAAATATAAGTCGGTAGTATAGAAATAAATTTATGTACCAATTAAAGTGATCATCTAGCAATGATACCCGACGGTCAGATAGGTTGAATGTGTAGAACAACATGCTTAGAATCCACATGGATATAGTTTTCATATAATTCATCCCCTTGATCAAAATGCTCATAGGACACCTCAGAGTTTAGCTATCAACTCTGATCAGGCTGTCCACATTGTATTTTAAAATACCAAATCCATCTCATTAATTATCCTAGCCAAGGTTTTGCTATATTGAAATACAGTGATACATTCTTCTCCCAATCTTGGAGTGGTCAATCCCATCTTGATCACACACTGACTTTACAAGTACTTGACTGTACCCAAAAATCTTTCATTATTAAATTAAAAACTTAATTAATCCGATACCAAAGCATATGAGTTGCTTACAAGTCACTGAGGTGATCTTAGGTCTAAGGGATACTTATACCTATATCTTATCAAAGACATTCTCAATAGTAGAATGCTCTAGAGTTGGTCATGTTCAGTGATGATGTACCCTTACATCTCATCTGTATGCCATACCAATATCTTCACACTTCTTGGTTAAGAGGACAACCAATCTATATGGCATACAGTGATCTATGCTTAATAGATGATGTTGTCTCATGAATAGTTTTAAGAACTAGTCGATAAATCGTCTTTTTATTAAACTCAAATAGTCCTAAGAACTTCATCACAATAATAGAGTTTATTAGAAGATAAAAACTTATGATAAAAAATATCAAAAATATATTTTATTAATTAATAAATTAATTATAATTATAATATAGCTCAACCATCAATAGACTGACGATTGATTTTGGGATGCATTTTTCAACAGCATATCCCTTCCACCAATCTCACTTACCTGGCCATTTGGGTCGATCTAGTTTTGGTTTGAAGTGGCTAATGATTTGAGCTAACCCATGCCGCTAGATTAGTTATAACTATTATGACTAGTCAATTCTAAGAAACCTAAATTAGAATCTTTCTAAGAAAATATTAAGTCTTTGATCTTCCACCATTGTGGATGTGCGGGCCATTCTCGGGGTTGATTATTCTCGATTGGATATAGTGGTTCAGTTGCATCGAAAAGATGCAACCACATATATTAGGCATAGGATGCTATGGATTGGAGGATGGGTTGGGCTCAGTATTTTAGATATGGTGAGAGTCCCAATCATGAATCCAGTTCATGCAAATGGTGGATCTGACTTAACTAAGAAGTTGAGCAATATTCTGGGCATGGTGAGCTTCATAAATTAGAGATCAAGTTTTGATGTACAATATTTAGAAAAATATTGGACAAGAGTTATCCACTTATCAGCTAACCCATTACCAATAACTGTTAGGTGAGGTGGTGGCTAGTCAGTGGGATTGCACCACCCACTAAAGGTTATTAATCATAGAGATTTTTGCATCTCTGCTAAGGAAGTGTAGGGATCCAAAAAAATAGTTAGAACCCAAATTTATTTATAAATGAAATTGCTAAATAAATTGGTTAAGTCAATTACAAATCTAACTAGAAATTTTGACTCTCTATAAGAAGATATCTATGTCATATTGGAAAATGTGTCCTAAAGTCAATCATCTAAGTAGTAGATGATTGAAATTAGTATATAAATTATCTAATAAAAATAATAATTTGGCTGATTCATCATAAAAGTTTTATCTTTCTTAAATGAACTCATAAATTATGATGAAGTCCTTAGAACCATAATCAATTGATAAAAGAGGATTTATCGGATCGTTCTTAAATTGTTCATAACCAAATGATAAGTTATGAACAAGGATGATAACTTATCGAGTGTAGGTCGCTATATGCCATATGCGTTGGTTGTTCTTGTAATCAAGTAGTGTGGAGACACTAGTACAGCATCTAGGTGAGATACAGAAGTACATATACACTGAACATGACCAATATAGCACTCTACTATTAAAAATAGCTAGCTAAGGCCAATGGGTATAAGTGTCCCTCCGACCTGAGATCGTCACGGTGACTTGCGAGCAACTCACTATACTTTGGTATTGGACTGCCTGTATTTCTAATATAGGTGACGAAAGATTTTTGGGTACAGTAAAGTATTTGTAGAGTTATTGTGTGAGTCAAGATGGGTTTGACCACTCCTGATTAACTTCAAAAAGAGAATGACTTGCTATGTTTCAATTTAGCAAAATCTAGGCCTGGATAATCTGCGTGAAGTGTCACAAAATTTGTAAAATTTTGAGATACAATAGAGATGACTTGTATGAATATTGACAGCATACTCGAAGTCGTCTTGAGCATTATTGATCATAAGGATGAATTATACGGTAACCATGGGCCAGGGTTCTAAGAATGTTGCTTTGCATACATTCGACCTATCTAGATGTCGGGAACCATTGCTAGATGGTAACTTTGATTGAAATAAAAATTAAATTTTATACTATTGGCTTAGGTTTGAATCTTTGGGGTCACACACATTAGAGATTGTAACCTGATCGGATGGTTAATCGACGATTGAGAATCATTTCGAGGTCAAATATTCAATGCGATTGATGTTTGACCTAATGCAAGTGTTGCAGGAGGATCGATTAGCTATTGGATTGCTAATTAGCTCACTTTAATTGAGCAATCAGGATGAGATCAAGTCTAATTAAATTAGATTCAATTAAAATTGATTTAGATTTATTTAGATTAAGTCTAATTGATTTATTGGATAAGCCAATTATAAGGAAAGAACAATTTCCTGTTTGACTAGGACTTGGGTGCATCTGATTGACTTAGAATTTAAATTAGATTTAAATCTTGATTTAATCTAATTTAATTAGGCTCCTAGTTAGACTAGGATCATCCTTAATTAGATTATATTTAATCTAATTTAAATAAGATTTAAAATAATTTTGACCTAGTCAAATAAGAGAAGTCCTGGTTGGATTGGGACTCTCTATCTTTCACTTATGCCTAAGAAAGCCCATGCCATATTTTAATTCTAGAATTTTTTTTATGTTTTCCCATGCCTAATTAAATATTTTCCATGCCCCATATCAGATTATTTGGAATAAATTTTGACTTGGTCAAAAGCAGGAAGTTGTTAGGATTAGTTTCCTTCTTGGAAGAGCCCTCTTTAACCTAGACTCTTCCTTCCTCTTGTGTGCCCACTTTCCCCACACCTTCAATATTATTTCTACCCTTTCTCTCTTTCCTTGGAGCATTGTTTTTCTATTTCACACACCAAAAATCAAGGGAGGGGCATCCAAGAGTTGGATGCCCCATAGAAGTCCTCCTTTGACTAGGTTTTGACCTAGTTTTGTAATATAAAGGGGATGCCTCTTTCTTTGACCATAGAGAACATGAAAAATCCTAGAAAAATCATGAATAATCAAAGAAAAAGGAGGAGAAGGTGTGAAGGATTTGTGGCACCAAGATTCATGGAGAAGAGCCCTCAATTAAGACATCAAAGGTTGATATCTTAAAGAGACAAGGTAAGAGAAGATTGTCTTCTCTTATAATTTTTTTTTATGTTTCTCTCTTTCTATTTTATTTATAATATTTATATGATAAAAAATTGAGAGGGAGAGAGGAAGGGCTTAAGGAAAGATAGCACCAAGATTCTTAAAGAAAAGGTCTTCATTTGGACATCAATCATTGATGTCATGAAGGCACAAAGGTAAGAGAAGATTATCTTCTCTTTGTTTTTTTTCTTTTTAAGTATCTTCTTCTGCATTTTATTTATGAGATCTTTATGAGAAAAATTTAAGGGTGTGAGATCTGGAAAAGTAAAAAAAAAATCTAGAGAAGAAGGTCTCCTCTGAACCTAGCATAAGAGATGTTTTCAGGACATCAATCGTTGATGTCCTGAAGGAGAAGATTTGTCTGCTCCTAGGGTTTTTTCATATGTATTTATTTTTGATTTATGTGAGATCCAAGGGTTGGATTCCTTCCCATTTATCCTCATGTTCTTCATCTCTTGTATTATCCAAGAGATCCGAAGAACATGTATTTGATTAATCATCAGAAGGGATCCATGAGAAGCTAGCACTTCAAGTGGATCTTCGTTCGACGAACCTCCGATCTATGTTGCAGGTTTGCATGGATCACCTATAGAGGCCAGATGTATGTGCAACTCCAAAGGCAACAATGAATTCAATCATGGAGTTCTCGATCCGTGCAAAGGTAAGAGATCTGATCTCTTGGTGACCTCGATGTGATCTAAGGTTAGATCTAGAATTATTCTAAATCTAGGTATTGATATGATCAATACCACTTATGATTAATTTAATTTTAGATTTATATTTATATCATAACATGTTATAGATCCTTGATGTAGGATTTTATAATTTGATTACATGCATGTTATAAATTAAATAGTTTAATCTATGTCTTCCGCTGCTCTATATTTCGATAAAATTTTGAAATCTATGCATGAAACCCTGCATGTTTTCTATCAGTAGTATCAGAGCATCTAGGTTCTATTATAACATATTTATGTATGCTTTAGATTAAATCTTAAAATTAAAGTTAATTAAAGATCATACATACTATCATAAAGTTGTCCTATTGTATGGTTAACCCCTTACAATGAAAAGGTTGTCCTAGTATGTGCTGATCTAAACCAAAATCATGAATTATTTAGATAAGATCTAAGAAAATTTATGATTTAATTTTTTAATTTAAATTTAAAATTTAATAGATATTAGATCTATTTTACATTATTTAGATTAGATCTAAATAATATCAGGATTGCACATACTGCCATAAGGTTGTCCTGCTGTAAGGTTTACCTCTTACAGTAGAAAGGTTATCCTAGTATGTGCTGATCCAAGAAACTTAAATCATAAACATGTTAGATGAGATCTAATTTAATTTATGATTTATTTTTAGATTTTAAATTTAATTTTAAATAGTTTATGATTTAATCCACATGATGTGTTTTATGTTTAGATGTAATCCTCTTATTGCATATGTTAATGTGTAATTTTTGTTTTAAATCTAGAATAGATATGTATGACATATTTATTTTATAGAAAGTAAATCACAAACTTACTTTCTATAGAATCCTAGATTTGAAACCCTAGGATATGATCTAAATAATAAAATAAATCAGATCTAAAACTATATATTGAATATGATTCAATACAATTTGAAAATATTTTAAATAATAAAATCAGAAACTAGTTCTAAGATTTCATAAACCTTAACCCATAAGACTTGAACTCAATTGAGAATTAAGTGGTTGTTTAGGATCTAGGTTCATGATTTGAAGATCCTAAGATAATTTCATAATGCATGGGTTAAAGAAAAATGGGTTAGCTTTAATTAGGTCCTTAACTGGTTTAGACCTAGGGTTAGATTAAATATGGACATAGTTAAGAAATTGATCAAACCTAATTAATAGTTAATTAAGATTAGGTCTTTTGTATAGATCACTTTAATATTTGTAGCTAATCAAGGTCCATACATCTAACAAATCGATGCTGATCGTGGCTCAGTGGTCGAGCCCTAGTCTTTAGGCAGATCAGATCAAAATTGATAAATTATTTGGTGTCTAAGGTAAGTCTGGCATCCCAGATTGGTAGTTTTTAATTGGCAGCTTGCTTACCTGACCATTTCTGATGGTGTCTAAGTTAAGCCTTACCAGACCCTTCCACCGATCTTACTTACCTGGCCAATGTGGTTAATTAAGTTTTTGATTAGGTTGCTTATTGATTCGTGCTAACCCATGTCACATAGAAAATCGGTGAGACTGATTTTATTCAGTGAGACTGATTTAGGTGCCCATGGACCATAATTGATCCTAGTCCTCATCAATGACTTACGAAGTTAGTGGGAGGACTTGACTTGGTGAAGTCAGTGGAAGCAAATTGGTCCATATCCTTTCTATCCTTAAATAACTAAAAATTTAAATCCTCTAAAATTATTAGGTCCTTAAAATGACAAAGTTATGGAGATAATGGAGTCATAACCTTCCATTAAGGTGTTTGATAATGGGTCCATTAACTTAATAATCATTGGAGGCCCAAGGCCTGGTGCTTGTTGACTATTGAAATTATCATCTATCATATGATGACTTGGATGTATCTCTCTAATGATGGTTAGGTTGGCCAACCAAAGTTGGGCCTGATCATTTATTATTTCGATGGGCCAAGTATGGTCATGTTAATGGTTGGACCTAACTGAACCCTTTTCTGACAAGGCCAAAGCCAACTGATCAGGGCCTAGGGCAAAATTAAAATTACTAGAAATTATTTGAAAAAATAATTGGTTATGAACCTATCCTTAGATGTACATGGGTGGGCCAACCAAAGTTGGGCTCATGTGCAGTCTATGTGGATTCTAGTACCTACTAGAAAATTAAAGTAATTTCTCAAATTGGAGGTAGGGTCTACCAATTCGAATAAAAATAGTGGAAGAATCTTTAGACTAAAGTCCAAGTCTTTAGGCTTAAAATGATTCATATACAATAGGTCATTGTTCTCTATTAAGGCTAAATCCTAATTGCTCCTATCACTATTAGACAGTGAAGACTTATGGACCCAACTTCGATAATCAATATCAAAAGTTGAATATTGATTCAATAGTATGAATGGGTTCATATTGGGGCTTTTGAGCCCAATCAAAATAATTAGTCCAAGGTTAACCCAAATTAGGCATAGTGCTTCTAATATCAGAAATAGGATCATAGGAAGAAGATTTGTCTTGCTTCCCTTGACCACAACAGGCTGAACAAGAGAAAGGAGCAAAAGTTGCTCATTAAAGACGTTATATGATAACACCTTAAAACTTCTCTGTATGTAATTCTACTATCTAGGTATTAGATACCAGTGGTCTTATGCAATTCATTGCAAGGACTTAAGGTAAGTAGAATGTACACACCCTAGTTAGATTATGTCATGGATGTCTATGTTTGGCATTACAGGCTTAGTGACAAGAATAGGATAAACATGTTAGCTTGAGAGGAAAACCTTGATATCAATGATTGTGAATCATTGATAGCCTGTGAATCTTGTCTTCTTGGAAAGATGACAAAGTCACCTTTTACTGAAAAAGATGAAGGAGCTGATAACATTCTATGTCTCATACATAGTGATGTATGTGGACCTTTAACTTAAGTGCCAAAGGAAGACATTAATATTTCATTAAAGATGACCTATCTGGGCATGGGTACATCTGGAATGAATGATTCGAAATATTCAAATGATTCAATAATGAAAAAAAAAAATAAACTGGATAAGGTATTAAAACTCTTCGATCAGATCGAGAAGGCAAATACTTATCCAGTGAGTTTGTGACATATCTAGGAGAGAATAGGATTCTCTCTCAGTGGATTTTTTTTCGGAATATAATGTATCTAAAAGAAGAAATTGAACTTTGTTAGACATGGTTCAATCCATAATAGGGTATACTTGTCTGTCTGTTGCAGGGTTGTGCTCTTGTGACTATTTTTTTTACTCTGAAAATTTATACCAAGTTAATCTATAGCATTGACTCCACATGGGATATGGATCGGGCGTAGACCTAGACTCTCTCACTTTTGGGTTTGGGGTTGATCAGCCTATGTCATATATTTGCACACAAATAAACTTGGATCCTGGTCCAATAAGTATTTAAGGATTATTAATTCTGCTATGACTAAAGAACATAAGATGTTCATCAGTAGTAGGGCATTCCTTTTGGAAAGGAGTTCCTTAGAGAAGAAAATAATGCCTATCAAGTTGAACTTGTAAAAGTTTGACTGGTAGAAAAGAACCGACGTTATTTGATAAACCTATAGAACTTGATTTGATCAAATTAAATTCAGAGCCCATTAAAGTATCACCTTTAAGGAGATCTGGTAGAGTACTGCATTAGCCAGATAGATAATTCAGTATTTAGGTCCGAGATGGCGATCATGTTGAGCTCGAAGAGAATAATAAGGATTCGATCACCTATAAGAATTCAGTACAGTGGCCTAATTCTGAGAAGTGGCTTGGTGCCATATGATCCAAATTGAAGTCTACGAAAATCAATAGTATATGGACACTAGTTGATCACCTGAAGGGATAAAACCCATTGGGTATGAATGGATTTTTAATAGGATCAGAGTAGCACAGACAGAAAGGTAAGGACCTATAAAGCCCATCTGGGTATTATCTCAGAGTTTGAACATACGTTCTGAATGTATATCTTAGTTATGAACAAAGACAAACCCTGAACTTATTATTAGGCAAAATGTTTTGTAGTGTTATTTCTTGTGATGTTTGAGGATGAAATTCTCTTAATCCTGAATAGCATTCCAACATTGTAAGGAATAAAGGTTTAGCTGTCATCTTATTTATCCATGTACGAGATTAGACATGGTATACTCACTGGAGGTAGTGAGCAGATGCCAGTCTGATCCAAGTAAGAGCAACTGGAGGATTGTATAGACAATCCCTAGGTATTTGGGAAATACTAAGGTCCAGTGACTCAAATCTAGAAGTACTGACTTAAAACATATGGATGTTTTGATTTTAGTCATAAAAAGATGACAACAAGAGAATGTTGACTCATACCCTAATTGTAGGAGCAATCTGCTGAAAAGGTTTCAAGTAGGATACTTTAGTCTATTCAGTTAGTGATGTAGAGTACATCATGGTATGTGATGCTACCATGTAAGCTGTGTAGTTATTGAGGTTCATAAGTAGGTTGAAAGTGGCACCCTCCACCTATGGTGTAGTCCTATCATAGCATTGGAGCCATAGCTCAGGCTAAAGAGCTAAAGAACTAAAGGACTAGCATATTCTGCAACGATTTCATCTTAGATATTTGATCTGGGTGACATCGATCTTTAGAAGATCAATGTAAAAGGAGAACTTGACCAACCCATTTGCTAAGGCCTCGGAACTATGGAATTCTATGAACTCAAGTGGAGGATAGAATATTTGATATCATTCTGATTGGCTTTATTCCAAGTGGGAGTTGTTGGAAATTATGTCCTAAACCCAATCATCTAAGTAGTAGATGATTGAAATTAGTATATAAATTATCTAATAATAATAGTAATTTGGCTGTTTCATCATAAAAGTTCTATCTTCCTTAAATGAACTCCAAAATTATGATGAAGTCCTCAGAACCATAATCAATCAATAAAAGAGGAATTATCGAATGGTTCTTAAATTATTCATGACCAAATGATAAGTTATTAACAAGGATGATAACTTATCAAGTGTAGGTCGCTTTATGCCATATGCATTGGTTGTCCACATAACCAAGTGGTATGGAGATACTGGTATGGTATCCAAGTGAGATGTAGGAGTACATCTGCACTGAACGTGACCAATGTAGCACTCTACTATCAAGAATAGCTAGCTGAGGCTAATGGATATAAGTGTCCCTCCGACCTGAGATCGCCACGATGACTTGCGAGCAACTCACTGTACTTTGGTGCTGGACTGTCTGTATTTCTAACATAAGTGATGAAAGATTTTTGGGTACAGTAAAGAACTTGTAGAGTCGGTGTGTGAGTCAAGATGGGATTGACCACTCCTGATTAACTTCAAGAAGAGAATAACTCACTGTGTTTCAATTTAGCAAAACCTAAGCCTGGGTAATCCTTGTGAGGTGTCACGGGATTTACAAAATTTTGAGATATAATAAAGATAACTTGTATGAGTGTTGATAGCATACTCAAAGTCATCTTGAGCATTATTGGTCATAGGGATGAATTATACGATAACCATGGGCTAGGGTTCTAAGAATGTTGCTTTGCATACATTCAACCTATCCGGACGTCGGAAATCATTGCTAGATGGTAACTTCGATTGGTACAAAAATTGATTTCTATACTATCAACTAAGGTTCAAACCTACGGGGTTACACATATTAATGATTATAACCTAATCAGATGGTTAATCGATGATTGAGAATTATTTCGAGGTCAAACATTCAATGCGATTGATGTTTGACCTAATGCAAGTGTTGTAGGAGGATCGATTAGCAATTGAATTGCTAATTGACTCAATTTGAATGAACAATCAGGCTGAGATCAAGTCTAATTAAATTAGATTTAATTAAAATTAATTTAGATTTAATTAGATTAAGTCTAATTGGTTTATTGGATAAGACAATTGCAAGGAAAGAATAATTCCTTGTTTGACTAGGACTTGGGTGCACCTGATTGACTTAGGATTTAAATTTTATTTAAATCTTAATTTAATTAAATTTAATTAGACTCTTAGTTGGACTAGAATTATAATTAATTAGATTATATTTAATTTAATTTAAATAAGATTTAAATTAGATTTTAAATAATTTTGACCCAGTCAAACAAGAGGAGTCCTAGTTGGACTAGGACTCTCTCTCTTTCACTTACGCCTAAGAAAGCCCATGCCATATTTTAATTCTAGATTTTTTATATATTTTTCTGTGCCTAATAAAAGGTTTTTCATGCCCCATATCAGATTATTTAGAATAAATTTTGACTTGGTCAAAAGCAGGAAGTTGTTAGGATTAGTTTCCTTCTTGGAAGAGCCCTCTTTGACCTAAACTCTTCCCTCCTCTTGTGCGCCCACTTTCCCCATGCCTCCAATATTATTTCCACCCTTTCTCCCTTTTTTTAGAGCATTGGTTTTCTATTTCACACACCAAAAATCAAGAGAGGGGTGTCCAAGAGTTGGATGCCCCATAGAAGTCCTCCTTTGACTTGGTTTTGATCTAGTTTTGCAATATAAAGGGGATGCCTCTTTCTATGACCATAGAGAACATGAAAAATCCTAAAAAAGTTGTAGATAATCATGGAAAAAGGAGGATAAGGCATGAAGGATTTGTGGCACCAAGATTCACGGAGAAGAGCCCTCAATTAAGACATCAAAGGTTGATATCTTGAAGGGACAAGGTCAGAGAAGATTGTTTTCTCTTATAATTTTCTTTTATGTTTCTCTCTTCCTATTTTATTTATAATTTTTATATGATAAAAATCTGAGAGAGAGAGAGAGAGGAAGGGCTTGAGGAAAGATGGTGCCCAGATCCTTAAAGAAAAGGTCTTCATCTGGACATCAATCATTGATGCCATGAAGGCACAAAGGTAAGAGAAGATTATCCTCTCTTTGTTTTTTCTTTTTTGAGAATCTTCTTCTCCATTTTATTTGTGAGATTTTTATGAGAAAAAATTGAGGGTGTGAGATCTGGAAAACTAAAAAAAAGATCTAGAGTAGAAGGTCTCCTCTGAACCTAGCATAAGAGATGTTTTCAGGACATCAACCAATGACGTCCTGAAGGAGAAGATTTATCTTCTCTTAGGGTTTTTTCATATGTATTTATTTTTGATTTATGAGAGATCCAAGGGTTGGATTTCTTCCTCATTCCACCTCATGTTCTTCATCTCTTGAATTTTCTATGTGATCCGAAGAACATGTATTTGATTAACCATTAGGAGGGATCCATGAGAAGCTAGCACTTCAAGTTGATCTTCATTCGACGAACCTTCGATCTGTGTTGTAGGTTCGTGTGGATCACCTATAGAGATCGGATGCATGTGCAGCTCCATAGGCAATAATGGATTCAACCGTGGAGTTCTCGATCCATGCAAAGGTAAGAGATCTGATCTCTTGGTGACCTAGATGTGATCTAGGGTTAGATCTAGAATTATTCTAGATCTAGGTATTGATATGATCAATACCACTTATGATTAATTTAATTTTAGATTTATATTTGCATCATAGCATATTATAGATCCTTGATGTAGGATTTTGTAATTTGATTATATGCATGTTGTAGATTAAATAGTTTAATCTATGTCTTCTGCCGCTCTTTATTTCAAAAAAGTTTTAAAATCTATGCATGAAATCCTGCATGTTTCCTATCACATCAAACCCCCTAGCCTGAATCCTAGATGTCCACCAATTGACTAGATCCAATTATAAGGAATGACTAAGGAACTTGAAAATAGTTTTGAGTTTTGAAAAGCTAATCGATATACTAGATTAGTAACTTTCCACTCTTCCAACCAATCTGACTGCTGATCAGAGAGCATCTCATGAGAAGTGGTTGGACAATGACAACAAAATCAGGTACTATATATTGAGCTCAATGTCTAATGAGTTGTAGTGCCAATACGAGGATATTAGAACTGCATGCCAAAAATTGGCTCATCTATAAGAGTTGTATAATGAACAGAGTTACACAGCATGCTATCAGGTCTTGAGAAGACTTTTTAAGGTACAAATGTATGATGGATAGTCGGTCCAAGATCATTGTCTCATGATGATCAAGGACCTAGAAGAGCTTGAGAAGCTTGGTGTTCTAATGGACAAGAACCTATAGATTGATGTGATCCTATAGTCCTTGACTGATTCGTATAGACAGTTCATCATTAACTTCTATATGAATATGCTCTAGTGCACCTTGGCCGAGTTGATGAACATGCTGATCACTATTGAGCAGACATTGAAGAGTTTAAAGGACTCAATTCTGGCTATGGAGTAAACTTCTTCCAAGAGAAAGTCTTTTAGAAAGAAGAAGTCTGCGAAGAAGCAAAAAATTGAGGGGAAGAAGAAGGGCGAGCCAAAGAAGAAGGCTCCAGAGAATGAAAAGTGTTTCCACTGCAACTCCAACAACCATTGGAAGCAGAACTATCCTGTCTACCTGGCCAGCCTGAAGAATAAGAAGGAAGGAGGACCTTCTAGAGGTATGCTCATCATTGAGACTAATCATACGATTTCTTCTGCATCTAGTTGGGTGCTTAACTTTGGTTCTAGTGCTCATTTATGCACTTCTATGTAGGATTTTGAGGATAGCAGAAGGATGAGGAAAGGAAAGATGATCCTACACATCGAAAATGGAGCAAGAGTTGCTACAATAGCCATTGGATCGTACCCTCTTCGATTATCGTTTGTATATATCTTAGTTCTTAGGAACTGTTATTATGTACCTGTTGCGAGCAAGAATTTGATTTTATTTCGTACCTGGCACATGAGTACAATGTAGTTAGTTTCTTTAAGGATGATAATTATCATAAATTAATAAATAAAAGCATTAAATAATATAATATTTGATATTTATTTAAAAGAAATTGATACTTTTATTATTATTTTATAGGAAGAAGCTCATCAATATAAAGTGCTTGATTTATGGGTTCTAATGCTATAAATTTTACTCAAATCGAAGCTAAAACACAAAAGTTATGAAGCCTAGAAGTTTAAAATAAAAGAAAAAAAAATTGGACTGGTGCATGATGGACCGATTGGCCAGTCCATGGAATAGACGCAAACCATCCAACTTAGCAAGTGTGGCAAATTAGCATGCGACATGTGGCGAACATAGACCGCTAAGAGGTTCACATAATTTTCATCGTGGCTCATAGGTGTATTTTGGTAAATTCTGCTGGCATGGCACGATGCGATTGGTGGAGGTCTTCGATGCGATCAATTTATATGGTCCATAAGCTCCATCAGGCACTGATGGATGGTTCAGGTTGTTGCTGATCGAAATCCAATGGTGGGGATTTATTCCAGCTTTGATTAGGACTCCAGGCTTCATCTGAGCGCGATCCAATGGCCGAAAATGCTTCGATCAAGGATTTGACTGCCCTGATTTAATTTGGCACTAATCTTGAAGCAAAAAGGTGGTTTTTAGATGGATTTTGGGGCATTTGATCAAGATCAAATAGCTAGAATTTATCAGGATGATTAAATTCAATCCAAACATGGATTTTGACTCTGAAAATAGCTCTAAAAATCTTGTTTCCTTCTCTATTTAAGTGCTCTTACTTCCATAGCCTGAGAATAAGCCTTCTACGCCAAAAATAGAGAAACAAGAGCTTCTCTTCTCTCTTTTTCTCTCTTCTCCTCCTTATTTCTTTCTTCTTTGTTCTACCAATCTTCAATCAAAGGAGCTATGAAGATGCCAGGAGCGAGCAGATCGTCAACCATGCACGGCTAAGAAGCTGGATTCTAGGAGAGTAGATGAAATCTTTTAACATAGGTTGTAATTTTTTTTCTTTATCTTTTATAATTATTTTTTATGCAAATATGTTGTCTTGCTCAATTTTTAATAAAATTTATTTTTTTATGCATGAGATCTTGATTATTTGACATGCTATTAATTGAGTAAAGGTCTAAATAAATTATATACATTAAGATGGGTTATAATCGATAGATACAGTCTATACTTAATTTAATAAATTATTTTAGAGAAGAATCATTAAAAGCCATGTCATTAATTTTTAAGAATTAAAGTATTGAATAGTTTATAATTTCATAGAGATGAATCATTATCAAGAGATATAATTCATACTATAAGAAAATAAATTATAATCATAATTAAATTCTTAAAAATAATAAATTTTTGCATTAAAAAGAATTACCACAACTATGTTGAAGATGGATTCAAAATTCTAAAATAATTTTCATTAATTTTAAAAATCCTAATTAATTAAGTATTTACTTTTTTATTTTTTTTAATTTGCTAAACTCTCAATTTGCTCTTTTTAATGTACATATTTAAATTTTTACTTAAAAATTAAACTAAAAAATTATTTTTAATTAAAATTAGATGTAACATAGTCTTCAATCTTTAAGAAAATCAACACCTGACTCACCATTATTCTAAAAATTAAAATTAAGCTTAATCTTTATTTATTGCTTTAACGACAAGCAATCAAATTTTTGGCACCATTGCTGAAGATTATAGCATGGTTGCTTTAATTAAATAAAAATTAATTAATTAGTTTAAAAAACTAAAAAAATAATAATAAAAAAATTTTGTTGCTCTTTAATTTTACTTAGTTATTACTGCCTTTCATAATTGATTTTTGCTTTCTATAATTTAGATTAATTTATTACTTTTTAAGACTTAATTACTTAAATTTATTTTCTTTTGTAAAATCATATAATCAAAAATTAAAAAAGTATCTATAAAAAGATAAAACCATAAATCCTTAAAAAGTCACCGACATCTCATAATACTTAATTAATTAAGATTAATCATAAATATTAAATAAAAATAATTTTTAATATATTTGGACATCTTGTTTGATTTGCATTTCATATCTATAATATACTCTAAAGGCACAACCCATTAAACAAGATAAGGTAGAGATTTGATCACTCTTAGCCCACAAACCACCATCCTTCATATTGCATTGATCTAAACCTTAATATAAAATCAATTAGACATTGGCCCTTAAGATTTCTCGAGCTCATTAGGACAAGAAAATCCTAGAGTTGGACCGGGTTCGAATTGGTTAATTATTTGGTGTCTGAGGCAAGTAGTTCAAAGATTGTAATTTTTAATTGATTTCATTATTTGACCTAGCCAACTCAGTTGGTGTCTAAAAAAACCAATGAGCAGGGAACCTCCCACATCCTACACTTACCTAGCTAAATTAGTTAGCTAATTTTGAGCTTGGAGTGCTCAAAGGTAATCTTGGAATAGTTAGGAGCTGTCTATATCTAGGTTAGCCCTAGGATAGAGAGTCCATATTTGCTTAACTTGATTGTGCTATTAATACCAAATTCAAACCTAATTAAAGCACTCTTCTCTCTTTCATCTCTAGATTTAGGATTCCTTAGGACTCCTCTTTAGAGCCCTCTTCTTTCTTTTCTCTCATCTCTCTATTTTTTTAAAAAAAATTAAAAATTTTAAAATTTTAAAAAATTTAAAAAATTTAAAATATAAAAAATTTAAATTAAAAAAATAATAACTTGGAAAAGAGAATCTGGTTGATTAGTAAGAATAGATCCAAACCCTATCCTATTCCAAGAAATTTTTGAGTCCATAATGAGTGAGATAGATCAAAAACCTTAAACCCTAAAAGACTTCTGTTATCCAATTAGGTCAGGCCAACCATCTTGTATCCAATTACCACAGACCAATGCAACTAGTTTCGAAATTAAACCTCAAATCATCAACATGCTTCCTAAATTTACCAGGATTGAGGATGCTTATATTTTTATTAGAGAATTTGAAGAAGTATGTGATACCATGAGGATATACTAACTCTTAGAAGATGCTATCAAACTTAGGCTGATTAATTTTGTCCTCAAAGAAAATGCTAAAAAATGGTTATATAGTCTATCCAACCGTTTGATCACAACATGGGATGGCTTTGTAAAAGTATTCTTGAGGAAGTTCTTTCCACATCACAAAACAACCAAGTTAAGAAACAAAATTAATCAATTTTATCAATTAGAAAGAGAGTCTTTCTGGAAGTGTTTAGACCAATTTAAGAACCTCTTAAGTCAATGCCTACACCATGAAATAGAAACATGGAGGTTATGCCAAATCAATTATGAAGGTCTAGACCCAAGTTTTAGGACTATACCAAAATCAATGTGCCAAGGCCAATTCATGTACAAGGAACCTAATGAGGCCCGGTAATTTTTAGAGGATCTAGCAGAAAAGAGTCTACAGTAGGAAGCAACTAGGAAACCTATGCCGATAAGAGGTGGTATACACTAAGTCCCAACAACCCTAGCTGTAGAGGCCAAAATAGCTGCTTTGCAACGAAGATTAGAGGCCTTAGAATTATAGAGACCAGCCAATGTAAACCAAGTATCTACACCTATGTGCAATGGTTGTAGTGCATCAAACTATGTTATAGAGGAATGTCTCTTCCTAATTAAATCAATAGAAAATGAGTTTGCATAGGTTAATGCAGCATATCAAAGACTAAATAATAATCCCTATGCATCCACTTATAACCCAGGATAGAGAAACCATCCTAATTTTTCATGGTCATAATGTCCAAATGTAGGCAGTCCTAGCTTCAATCAATCAAACACAAGGCCTAACCCTACAACAAATAACCCACCAAGCTTTAACAATAATGAAAAGAAATTAGACTCTTTAGTAAAAAACCTAGAAATCCTAACAAAATCAACCACTGATAATGCAACTATCCTTAATACTTTTATACAAGCCACTGGTCAATTGCTAACAGCAAATACACAAGCAATAGCTCATTTAGAAATGCAATTAGGATAGTTAGCTAATACTATGAGTGAGAGAGAAAAAGATAGATTGCCAAGTCCTAGATTGACCAACTAAATGCTATCCATACACGAAGATCTCGAAACAAATAGATAACCAAGTGGGTACATCTGAAGCACCAGAAGAAGAAATAGAAGACCTACCATCTAAACCAATACCTGAATAGGGCCAGTCTGAAGAATCTAAAGAAATAGAATCTGATCCATTAACAGAGCCCGCATCAGAATTAGTTGGACCAATACCTAAAATTGTTGCACCCTTTCCTAATAGATTAAAGTCCAAACGAAACTCAGCCCAACTAGATAAAATTTTAGAGGTCTTTAAGTAAGTGAAAGTAAATATTCCTTTATTAGATCTGATCCAACAAGTTTCTTCATATGCTAAATTTTTTAAGGATTTATATACTAGAGAAAAGACCACCAATGTACCTAAGAAAGCCTTCCTAGGAGCTAGTGTGAGTTCATACCTATCAAACTATGTGCCGTGAAGTACAAAGATCTAGGGTCTCCCACTATTTCTTGCATCGTAAAAAAAAACCTTCATTAATAAGGCTCTATTAGACTTAGGGGTGAATGTTAATATACTACCTTATTCAGTTTATGAAAAGATAGAATTAGGAGAATTAAAGCCTACAGGAATGATTTTACAATTAGCAGATCAATCTTTGAAAGTACCAAAAAGAATAGTAGAGGATGTATTAATTAAGGTTGGTGATTTCATCTATCCAGTGGATTTTATGATTTTAGAAATTGAACCTATAATAAATCTAAATGGTCATATCCCAGTTATACTAGGTAGACCATTTCTAACCACATCAAATGTCTAAATCAACTATCGAAATGGTCTAATAAAACTCTCTTTTTGTAATATGACCATAGATCTAAATATTTTTAATCTATCTGAAACAAATCAAGTTAGTGACCTCAACTTAATATAGGACAATGTATATGAACCCATTCACCTAAGTAATGAAAAATCTAACATGAAACAATGGGTAAATCAAAACTTTATAGAATTTGAAAAGATCAATCATTTTGCCACAATCAATATGAAACATAGATGGGAGCCTCCAGTTAAACCATTATCTAGACCATTAGTGGAGGAAACATCCAAGGTAGAATTAAAAACACTCCCCAAACAACTAAAATTTATATACCTAGGTCCATCAAAAATCTTGCCAATAATTATTTTAGCAGACTTAGATCCTATACAAGAGGAAGAAATATTGACTGTCCTAAAGAAAAATAAAGAAGCATTAGGATGGATCATGATTGGTTTAAAGGGGATTAGTCCCTCGATTATTCAACATAGAATTCATCTATTAGAGGATGCTAAGCCAAAAAAAGAACCCCAAAGGAGACTAAACCCAGCCATGAAAGAGGTTGTAAAGAAAGAAATAATAAAACTCCTTGACAATGAAATAATATATCTAATCTTAGATAGTTCATAGGTAAGTCTAGTACAAGTGGTACCCAAGAAGTCAGGAGTTACTATAATCCAGAAAGATAATAACGAATTGATCCTAACAAGAGTTCAAACTGGATGGAGTAAATACAGCCATCCGAAAGGACCATTTTCCACTGCCCTTCATCGACCAAATGTTAGAATGACTAGCAGGGCATGACTTTTATTGCTTTCTGGATGAATATTCGGGATATAACCAAATTCTTATAGCCCCTGAGGATCAAGAAAAGACTATCTTTACCTATCCATATGGAACCTTTGCTTATAGATACATGCCCTTTAGATTATGTAATGCACCAGCTACTTTTCAAAGGTGCATGACCAGCATTTTCTCAGACATGGTAGAAAGATTTCTTAAAATTTTTATGGATGATTTTTTCATCATTGGATCTACCTTCTCTGAATGTCTACATCATCTCAGATTAGTTTTAGAAAGATATAAGGAGAAGCATCTAGTATTAAATTGAAAAAAAATCCTAATTTATGGTTAAGGAAGGTATAGTCCTTGGTCATGTAATTTCAAAATAAGGTATAAAAATAGATAAAGCTAAGGTTCATTTAATTGAAAATCTTCCACCATCCAGATTAGTAAAAGAAATTTGCTCTTTTCTTGTACAAGCTGATTTCTATAGGCAATTTATAAAGAATTTTAGCAAAGTAGCTCGACCATTAACTAACCTATTAGCCAAAATTGTCAAATTTGATTTCACACCTAAATGTCTCGAGTTCATTGAAAGTTTAAAGAAGGAATTAACCTTGGCCCTAATTATTCATCCACCTATTTTGACTCAACCTTTTGAGCTCATGTGCAATACATCTGATCATGCCATAGGAGCTGTCTTAGGTCAAAACATAGATAAGCTACATCGAGTGATCTACTATGCTAGCAGGAACTTAAATGAAGCACAGCTTAATTACTCAACTACTAAAAAGGAATTTTTAGCTGTGGTATTTGCTTTAGAGAAGTTTAGATCCTACTTAATGGGTTGTCATGTAATTATCTATACTAATCACTCAACTATTAGGCACCTTCTCTCAAAGAAAGATGCTAAGGCATGCCTAACTAGATGGATCCTTTTTTTGTAAGAATTTGACCAAGAGATCAGGGATAAGAAAGGTATAGAAAATGTAGTGGCAGATCATTTATCTCATTTAGCAATCGCACCAACTAAGAAAATATCTATTAATAAGTCCTTTTCTGACGAACAATTATTGTTAGTAATATCAAAACCATGGTATGCTGACATAGTAAATTTCTTAGCTACCAGCCAAATTCCTATGCACTGGACCACTCAGGATAAGAACAAAATTTTCTCTTAAGTAAAATATTTTATCTGGGATGATCCATATTTATTCAAATAATGTCCTAACCAAATCATAGAAAGATGCATCCCAGATGAAGAAGTTAGGAGTATTTTATCCTTTTTCCATGACCAAGCTTGTGGTGGTCATTTTAGTACTAAAAGGACTACAGCTAAAGTACTCTAATATGGATTCTATTAGCCAAACCTATTTAGAGATGCCCATGAATATTGTAAAAATTATATTAGGTGTCAACAAATAGGTTGGATCACTAAGAAAGATATGATGCCTATGAATCTAATTTTAATTATAGAAATTTTTGATGTATGGGGAATAGATTTCATGGGACCATTTTCAAAATCTTTTGGGAATGAATACATATTACTAGCCACTGATTATGTATCCAAGTGGATAGAGGCAGTACCATGCAAGACCAATGATAGTAAGATTGTTATCAAATTTCTTAAAGAAAATATCCTATCCCGATTTGATACTCCTAGAGCTATTATCAGTAATCATGGAACATACTTCTACAATCGATCCTTTGCATCACTGATGAAGAAGTATAACATTATCTAAATACTAACCACATCCTATCATCCACAAATGAGTGGGCAAGTTGAAGTTTCTAATCGCCAAATCAAGTTAATCTTAGAGAAGATAGTAAGCACTAATAGAAAAGATAGGTCTTTAAAACTAGCATAAGCACTCTAGGCATATCACACAGCTTTCAAGACCAACTTAGGAATGTCTCCATATAGGCTTGTATTTGGTAAAGCATGTCACTTGCCGATAGAATTAAAACATAGGATAATGTGGGCCATTAAACATTTGAATATAAACTTGGATGTTGCCGGTGATCTGAGAAAATTATAAATTAATGAACTTAAGAATATTAGCAATGAAGCCTATGAAAATAGCAAAATTCATAAAGAAAGAACTAAAGATTTTCACGATCAAGTAATTAATAGAAAATCTTTTACACCTAGACAAAAATTTCTTCTATATAATTCTAGGCTATACCTATTTTCTGGTAAATTAAGATCTCGATGGACTGGACCGTATATAGTTAAGGAAGTCTTCTCACACGGGGTTATGGAGATTGAAAATCCAAGTAATGATGTTACTTTTAAAGTTAATGGACAATGACTGAAACTATTCTTGGAACTTCCTACTGACACTAATGAAAAAGCTATGGTTCTTTACAAATCTATTTACTTAGATTAATTTTTAGATCTAGTCTGGCTGAAGATGTTAAACTTAGCACTTATTGAAAGGCAACCCAGGTTTTTACATTTAATATTTTCTTTTTATTTTTAATTTACCTTTCTTTCAGGATTAAGTTGGGGGGAGAACTACAAATCCATGCTGGAAGAATAATAAATAAAACCCAGATCAAGCCAAGAATATATTAAACCTGGTGAACTCTTTCCTTGTCACACTCTATTTTCTTTCCTCCATTGAGGATAATGGAAATTAAGTTGGGAGGGAAGGATAAATAAAAAATTTTAAGTCCTCAAGTATGGTAATAATTAATCTTATGTACCTGATTTTATGTCGATTTAAAATTTTTTAGATATTTTAATTGATGATTGATTAATGGTCTAGAGAATTTTTGAAATATTAAGGACCGAATTATTAGAAAAACCTAATAATAATTTTGAGTAATTCTAAAACCTTCTTCCAATCTACATTCAATAAAGAATCTACTTTATATGGGTATGAGTAAAAAAAAGTCTAAAAAAATAATATTTAAAAAAAAAGAAAAGAGAAATAAAAAGTTAATTCTAAACATTGGTCTTCCATCGAGTAATCAAGTCCCATTGCCTAAGTAAGCAATATTTTTGCATTAAAAAGTGGGCAATGTGAAGAAGAATGTTATACGGTTAGTTTTAACCTATAGTCTATTTGACTTGAGTTAGTAACCTTGAGGGGTGTTCTACACCTAATGTCCTAAAGCCAACAGGTTTGGAAGTCATTGGTCCAAAGCTCACTATAGGGATTAGATAGAAAGCTTAAGAGGTTAAAACATTGGATTAGCTATTAAAAAAAAACTCTAAGTTCATGCAAAGATAGAGGATTTAAAAATAAAAGGTGGAGAATTGGTCAAAGAAAAGCTCTCAAATTTTATGTTCTTCACTTAACCACTACTTGGGATGGAATTAATAATCCAATGATGTATTTCTTAAATCTCTAACCAAGTATCAACTTACTTTAGGATGACTTGAAGAAACTTTTACATCTTATCAAGTCAGTACATACTTCTAATTTTTTTTTCTTTTTACTCGAGGATGAGTAAAACTCAAGTTGGAAGGTGTGATAATTATCATAAATTAATAAAGAAAAATATTAAATAATATAATATTTAATATTTATTTAAAAAATTGATACTAATATTCATGTTTTGTAAAAAAGAAGCTCATCAATGCAAAGAGCTCAATTTATGGGTTCTAACACAATAAATTTCACTCAAATCAAAGCTAAAATGAAAAAGTTATGAAGCCTAGAAGTTTAAAATAAAAGAAAAAGAAAAAAATTAGATCGGTGGATGGTGGACTGACCGGTCGGTCCATGGAATATGCATGGACCACCCAGCTCAGCAAGTTTGGCAAATCAGCATGCCATGCGTGTCGAACCAAGATCGCTAAGAGGTTCACAAAAATTTCATCATGGCTCATAGGGATATTTTGGTAAATTCAGCTAGCATGGCGTGATGTGATTAGCGGAGGTCTTTGGTGCAGTTAGTTTATATGGTCTACAAGCTCCATCAAGTACTGACAGATGGTCTAGGTTGCTGTCAGTCAAAATCCAATAGTGGGGATTTATTACAGCTTTGATTAGGACTCCAAGCTTTATCTGAGCACGATCCAATGATCAAAAATGCTCCGATCAAGGATCTGACAGCTCAGATTTAATCTAGCACTGATCTTGAAGCTAGAAGGTGGTTTTCTGATAGATTTTGGAGCATTTGATCAAGATCTAATGGCCAAAATTTATTAGGATGATTGAATTCAATCCAAACATGTACTTTGACTCCAAAAATAGCTTTAAAAACCTTGTTTCCTCTGTTTAAGCACTCTTACTCGCATAGCCTGAGAACAAGTCTTCTACACCAAAAATAAAGAAAAAAGAGCTTCTCTTCTCTCTTTTACTCTCTTCTCCTCCTTATTTCTTCCTTCTTTCTTCTTCCAATCTTCAAGCAAAGGAGCTCTAAAGATGCCGAGAGCGAGCAGATCGTCAACCATGCACAACTAAGGAGCTGGATTCTAGGAGAGTAAATAAAATCTTCTGACATGGGTTGTAATTTTTTTTCTTTATCTTTTATAATTACTTTTTATGCAAACATATTGTCTTGCTCAGTTTTCAATAAAATTTATCATTTTATACATGAGATTCTGATTATTTGACATGCTATTAATTGAGTAAATATCTAAATAAATTATATTCAATAGAATAGATTATGATCAGCAGATACAGTCTGTAGTTAATTTAATAATTTATTTTAGAGAATAATCATTAAAATCCATGTTATTAATTTTTAAGAATTAAAGTATTGAATAGTTTATGATTTTATATAGATGGATCATTGTCAAGAGATATAATTCATACTCCAAGAAAATAAATTATAATCAAAACTAAATTCTTAAAAATAATAAATTTATGCATTAAAAAGAATTACCACAACCATGTTGATGATGGATTCTAAATTCCAAAATAATTCTCATTAATTCTTAAAACCCTAATTAATTAAGTATTTACTTTTATTATTTTTTTAATTTGCTAAACTCTCAATTTGCTCATTTTAATCTTTATATTTAAATTTTTACTTTAAAATTAAATTAAAAAAATATTTTTAATTAAAATTAGATATAACTTAGCCTTCAATCTTCGAGAAAATTGACATCCAACTCACCACTATTCTAAAAATTAAAATTAAACTTAATCTTTATTTATTGCTTTAACAAAAAGTAGTCAAAAGATCATGATACAATTCATTTTAAAAGAAATAAAATTATAAGTAGTTTCTTAATTAACGATCTCTATCAATTACATATTGATGTTTTTATGTACAATGTCGAGCAAAAGGTGAATGCCATAGGATCAAAATGATCTAGGGATAGTATTAATGAAAGGTATTTATGGCACCTTAAGCTAGGTCATATAACTGAAGATAGCATTAATAAATTAGAGAAATTCAGACTAATAAGTCCATTGACTTTCAAGTTATATCTGATTTATGAGTCATACCTTTAAGGCAAAATAACCAAGCTTCCCTTTATAGGACATGGGAAAAGGGTCATAGACCTATTTGCCTAGGTACATATTGTGTGTAGCCTATTCGATGTGCTAGTCAGAGGCAATTTTGTCTACTTCACTACCTTTACGGATGACTTATCTTGATATGGGTATGTGTACCTGATGTCATACAAGTCTGAAACCTTTGAAAAGTTCAAAGAATTCAGACATAAAGTAGAAAAGCAAACCAAAAAGGTCATTAAGATTCTTCGATCAGATCGAGAAGGTGAATATCTTAATCAAAAATTTCTAGACTATCTCAAGGATAATGGCATAGTCTCATAATGGACTCTGCATAGAATGCCTCAACTCAATGAAATTTCAGAATAGAGAAATCGAATCATATTAGACATGATCTGATCCATGATGAGCTTCATGAACCTTCTTAAGTTTCTTTTGGGATATAGTTTAATGACAGCTATTTAACTACTGAATAAGATTCCATCTAAAATCATTCCTACCATACCGTATGAGATATGGCATGGTAAGAAATCAAGTCTGAGTCATCTCAGAATTTAGGATTGTCCAGCTCATGTCATGAGACAGCAAGTAGACAAGTTAGAATCTAGATCTTTTAGAGCTTGGTTTATTAGATATCCTAAAGAATCATTAGGATATTATTTCTATCTTTCAAAAGATGACATGCCATTTTTCTTAAAAAATAATTTATTCAAGATCGTGGCATCGAAAGATAGATCGGGCATGAGAAAAAGTCTTAAAAAAGCGACGAGCTAAGAAACCCAGTTAGTCTGAGCCAATCCACACACTACCTCCTCCACCTAATAGGTTAAATAAGATTTCTCATCCTCCTAACAGGTACTTAAATACTATTTCAAAGGATGTAGAGGAAATATTCCTTATGAGAAATGGGGTTCATGGTGATGATCCTAAAACCTATGACAAGATGATATTAAATATCGACTCTAAGAAATGACAAGAGGCAATGAAGTTAGAGATTGACTCGATATGCTTAAACCATGTCTGGACCTTAGTAGATCTACTTGAAGGTATAGTACCTATTGGCTATAAAGAATCTTCAAGAGAAAGATAGGTGCAGATAAAAATATGGAGATATTCAAGACTAGGTTAGTGGCAAAAGAATATAGTCAGCATGAAAATATTGACAATCAGGATACCTTCTCACTAGTGGCCATGCTTAAATCCATCCACACATTGCTTGCAATAGCAGCATATTTCAATTACGAAATATGGTAGATGGATGTAAAAATGATGTTCCTAAATGGATATTTTGAGGAAAATATCTATATGAAATAGTCCCTTAGTTTCACATCCAGTGATGGCGATCATCTATGGACTTAAGCAAGCATCTCGAAACTGGAATGCTCATTTCAATAATATAATCAAATTATTTGGTTTCATCAAGAATGAGGAAGCACCCTATGTGTTCTAGAAGGTCTGTGGAAGCACTATTGTCTTTCTCGTACTGTACGTAGATGACATCCTCCTGATTGAAAATGATATTTTAATGTTGATCTCAACTAAGGTATGGTTATCTAAGAAGTTTTCTATGAAAGATCTAGGAGAAGCATCCTTTATTTTAAGGATTAAGGTCTATAGAGATAGACCAAAGAAGATGCTAGGTCTCTTATGGAAGATGTACATAGAGGAGGTGCTGAAGAAGTTTAGCATGAAAAACTTTAAGAGAAAACTTGTGCCATTCAAACATGACATTCATCTTTCTAAAAAGATGTGCCCCAACACACTTGAGGAGATTGAATGCATGAGCAAGATCCCTTATGCTTCAGCAATAAGGAGCCTCATGTATGCCATGCTATATACACGACCTGATATTGCCCATGTTGTGAGTATCACAAGTAGTTATCAATCAAATCCAAGCAAAGAGTACTGGATTTCTATAAAATGTATCCTTAAGTACTTGAGAAGGATTAAGGATATGTTTCTAATCTTTGATAATGGAGAACTCCAGGTCTAGGGGTGTATAGACTTAGACTTTATATCTGACATAGATGATCGAAAGTCGACATCTAGAAGTTTGTTCCTACGCAATGGTGGTATTGTAAGCTGGAAGAGCTGCAAGCAGAAGGTATACGTCGAGGTCAAGAGAGTTGACACTGTAGATAATGTGGTTGATCCACTAATGAAACCTTTAGGCTAGCAGAAGATCGAAGCCCATCTTGAGAAGATGAAACTTAGATTTGCAGCCAATTGGCTTTAGGTCAAGTGGGAGTTTGTTAGATGTGTGCGCTATAAGCCAGATTAGCCAATACTTATAAAATACTTTCTAGGAGAATTTTTTATAATTTTGACTTAAAATTAATAAAAAGGTTATTTTCTATCATATTATGTATTTAAAATATCTGTGATACATCCATTGAATTAATAGGCATGATAACACATATTCTCAAGAGTTGAGAATTTAAGGCATGTGTTATCATAATTAACTCATAAACTGCTCTCAATCATAGAATCATTATGAGGATGGTGATTGATCTAAAAGATCGGTATATGAATGCTTTCTTAGGATAGATGTATCTTGAGTCTATGGTGTGGAGACAATGGAGCGAGAGTACAGATACTTATTAAGAATAAAGGTACTGAGTGTGACCACGTCGAGTAGTCATAAGGGAGTCTACCTTCTCGTTGATGCTATCTTGATGTTGAGTCATGTGTCTAGTTCTTTAACTTGAGGTGCATCGGTAGTTCACCTTGAGTATATTATATTTTGACTATACCATAACTCGATCTTCTAGCCATTCGAAATCCTGAGGTGTATGCTGGCTATAGCATGTTCATTGTAGGAATTGGATCACACCAAGATGGGTCAATCTTGATAGAGGAGGAGTAGTCCTATGATGATCATAAGATCGAGTCCTAAAACCCATGGCCATGGTAATGTGAATATAATAGAAAGAAGTTTCTATTAGGATTTCATATCGAACTGAAATTGAATGATTTATTCATATGATAGATGTTAGGTCTAACGAGTTTACCTTGACCTTGATCCTATCGGGACTCATGATAGAGGAATCCAATCACACAAGTAGATGCACTAAGTGGTTCATATTCAGTTCTAATCGATTGTCACCATATACTGCTAGGTGTCAATGGTAGATTTTGGGATCAATTAGAATTATCTTGATGATCAATAATTCTAACTGGATGAATTAAAAGAGTTCTGATCCATCGAAAGGTATTTCGTGATGCCGATAATAGAGATCATGACATGTCGCATTACCATATAGAACTGAATCTAACTAGATCATATAAATAAGAGTTTGGATCTAAATATCATTAATTGGGCTAACCTAGTTCAATTGATTTGGATTAGATCCAATCAGGTTCAAGAAAATCATGCTAGCATACGATTAGACTTGACTTTCTCCTTCTGTTGATGTTTTGGTTCATTTCGATTGAGTCAAATTTGATTTGGCTCATCCTAGAATCCTATATGGGTTTGTCTTGATCAGATCAGAGATTATCCTAGCTTGATCAAAGCTTGTCCTAAAATGTTCAGGGCTTGTCTTAATCCCATAAGATGGGAATTAGGACAAGAAGTCTTTTGACCCAGTCTTTGCAAGAAAGAAGGGATTGGCACATGCTCCCTGGGAATTCTCTTGGGGCACACCCCCAGATGAATATTCCCATGGAGAATGAGGGTGCACACCAATAGAATATTCCCATGGAGAATGAGGGTGCACACCCTCTGTTGGTGTGCACCCTTGGTGGATAAAGTTTAAAGGAGGTTGCTTATTCAAAAGGGTTTTGAATGAGTCAAAGTAGTTTGGAAAGTTCAAATACCTTAAAGACATAATCCCTAGTGCATATCTTTTTTCTAGAAAAAATGCCACCCATTCTATTCTGATTTTGTGCAGCAAAAATTAGAATAAAATCATTTTGTGGCATGGGATTAAGGGTGGAGTCCTTCTGCTTTAAGCAAATTAGTTGCTTAAAACTCTAGGACTCTAGGGTTTCATGTGGTCTATAAATAGACCCCTGATCAAAGTTTGATCAATTCATCTGTAATGCCCAGACTCTGCCACTTTGTCCATCTCCCATGCCATCTTTCCTGATTCCCTCCTTCTCCATGCCCAAAAGGTTGGGTGAATTCAACTTCAAATAGTTTGGAGTGCTGCTGTAAAGATCGTGTCAAGGAGATCGTGTTCGTGAGATGAATGCGTCACTATCGAAGATCGTTTCGAAGGCACACCAGAAGTTTTCAGATCTGATTTTCTAAGATTAGATCTAGAAGGAGGAGACCTTCATATCTGATCCAAGTAGACACCAGTAGAGGTTGGGCACAGGTGCGGCTAGCATCAGAACCATGGATCACCAATAGATCATTGCTGTAGGTGAATAGTTCACCCAAATAGGTGATGTCATTATCATTGATTTTTGTCTTAATTTTTGTTTTATAATTAGATCAATGACATCAGATTTGAGAACTCTTAGATTTGATTAGATCTAAAAAAAGTTTAAAAAAATTTTGCTATAGATCTGATCCGATCAGATCAATCCTACAGACAAGGAATAGAGATTCTTTCACTATGATTCATAACCATAGTTCAATCATCTGATCGAACAAAGACATCTTTTGTATGTGATCTCATAGCTTCTATCTGTCTAGTAGTGAGATATACTATGATCCCTATTATAATATTTTTAAAATTTCTTTCAATGGGTTGGAACGATTCTAACTCTATCCATTAAGGATCATCAATCATCAAGATGATGCTCGATAAGTCTCATAATCTACTAGTGATACCTAACAGTATATAATGGCAACATAGTATAATGGAATTATTGAACCTCTAGGTGAAGTTATTGTGTAATTCAATCCTTCTATAGTAAGTCGTAACTAGATGGAGGTCATGAAGAACTTGTCATATCCCAACGTTAGTCTTATACAAGATTGGCACAACTCAAGTTTATTTGTAAACTTTCATGAAAATTCTTTTCCAGTATTCATATTTGCTTCAGCCAAAGACTTTCTAAACTCAGTCTTGCAAATTGTATAGGACTTCTCCTTATCTACCAAGATAGATTCTACTAGGTGCATCTTACTCCTAATAGTGAACTTGAACCTACTATAGCCAACATACACTGCAAGACCTAAATACCTAGGAGACCAAGTATAAGTGTAGTTAAACTATAGTATCCTTATGGCATGTGGCCAAGGCACCACAGATCAAAGAACCACTCACACCACTATAGCATTGAGTAAGCCACTGACGAGTGAGTAGACATACAAGTGGCTTCTCATATTGGTCATTCTTAGTGCAAGTTATTTTCTAATAATTGCCTACACTTTCATTCCAGTATCTCCAAACCATAGACTCGAGACTCATCTATTTGAAAGAAAAGTGATTCATGCACTGATCTAATTAGATCGATCACTATCCTTCATGATGATCCCTCGATTGGAAGCTTTTAAGAATTAATCATCAATAATATATCTCTTAAATTCTCAACTGTTAGGAATATATGTCATTATCTATTAATTCCTTGGATGAATCATAGACACATATTAAACATGATTGGAGTAAAATTTACTAATTTTATTAATGAATAGAATTTATAAGTATAATATTATATCCTAAAAATATAATATGCATCAGCTAATAATTGGCTTTTAGAGCATATATCTAACATTGGATGAATTCAAAAAGTTTGCTTTGAAAAATAAAGAACTTAAAAAATTAAATTTTATTTTGATTAAAAAAAGAAGAATTATTTGAACAAAAAAATCATTACTCCAAGAAAATTAAGATTTGAAAAAAGAGATTGAAAAACTTAAACCTATTATTGAAAAATTTACTTATAGTTCTTAAAAATTATAAATGATTTTAAGTAATCAAAGAGCTATTTTCAATAAAGCTAGACTTGGTTTTAACCCCCATAAAAAATAAAATCTTATAAAAAATTTCTTTGTTAAATCTTCATCAATTACATCATAAAATATTTACATTTATTATGGAAAGCTTGGACATAAAGCATATACTTGTAATTTTAGAAAACTAACTAATATCTAAGTTAAAAAGATTTGGATTTCAAAACGAACTGTTATAACTAATCCTAAAGAATCCAAGAAAGCTTGGATATCTAAAATTATAATTTAGTCTTTTCTTATAAATATGTTTTGCAACCAAAGAAAGATAAAGAAGATAGTATCTTGATAGTAGCTACTCAAGTTACGTGATGGATAATAGGTCATAATTTGTCACCCTTGAAGCTAAGAAAGAAGGTATGGTAATGATAAACATATTTAATATATATAAGTATTAATTTATTAATTAATTAATCTTTATTTTTTAAGAATTGATATTTTTATTTTATCTTCTGCAAAAAAGAGGACCACGATGAAAAAAGCTTGATTTATAGGTCACAATGAAATAAATTTAGAGCAATCGATGTTAAAATGGATCCTATATTAAATTTTAAAGAAAATATATTAAAAAATAAAAAAAATTGGAAATGGCTCAGTTGCCACAGCCGGCTTAGCTAGCGTGCTCAGCCAAGCCATTATAGAAAAGGCAGCCATCATACCAATAAGCCGGCCCAGCTAGAGAAGCTAGCCCGCCAAGCCGCCAGCCTGCAGAACTCGCATGCGAAGCCCACTAGGCCTGTCGGTGCACGATAGACCAGTCGGCCAGTCCATAGATCCTGGCATGGACCGTCCAACTCATAAGGCATGGTGAATCAGTGGCCATTGCTTGGCAGACGTAAACCTTTAAAGGGTTTACCAAAAATCCCACACGATTCACAAGGGTAAAAAGGCAATTTCACTAAAAATGGAGTGTGGTGATTGGTTATGGTGTTCAGAGATCTCAATCCACACAATCCAGTGACATAGTGCTTGCATGATCGGATGGTCTACATTCATCTTGGTCAAGATCCAATAGTTCCAACAATTTCCTTATCAGATTCGATCAGTACCCAACTCCAATAGCGCGATCCAACAGCCTATATTCACGCCAGTGAAGATCCAATGGTGGAAAAGGGATTCCAACTTGATTCAGGAGAGTTTTAGTGCGATCTAATGGTCCAAATTCATCCTATCAGGCAATCCAATAGCTGTGAATTGATCAGGGCCCTTATGAAGCTATAAAAGGCGGATTTTGATGTGATCTGGACTGTTTAAACTCAATCCAATGGCTAAAGACTTTCATAGGAACTAGAAATCCGATCCAAACTCAAATTTCACTATTTTTTTCCTATTTTAGCTTTATTTCTCCCATTTTTTTATCTATAAAAACCCCTCTAAGCCAAACCAATGAGAGATAAGCTCCTCTGAGCCCCTCCAAACCTCTCCAAAGCCTTTCCAAGCCTTCCCTTCAGCCCAAAAATAGCTAGCCTCTCTTCTTTCTCTCTCTTCCTTTTTTCTTTTCTTCTTTCTTCTTTCTTTCTTCAACAGACCACCAAATTCTCTTAATTCTCCACTAAATTTCCTCTCCTGCTCCTGATTTCTGCAACCAACCACTATCAAGGATCTTTTATAAGGTTCTAAGGATGAAGACATCAACAAAAAGCTTTTCGATGATTGGCTGGTCATCTACTTCTCAGGAGATCATTATAATCTTATTTTGATAATATTTTCTATTTTTTATCTTTTGTACTTCTTTTTAATTTACAAAAAAGATTATTTTTTTATTTATAATATTTTTATATCTTTATTTTCTTATAATTAATCTAGAATAGTTTATGACTCTTGGAACGAGCCGTGATCTATGGGTATAGTTCATGTTCTTGGGATAGATTATATTTAAATTAATTTTTTTTATTATATTTAATTTAATTTAGACTAGTCTATAACTTTAAGAAATAGGCTATGATCTAAGGATACAAATCGTGCTCTCTAAGATAGGTTATATTTTTATTGATTAGATATGAATTATAGCATATTAAAAAAAATACCAGCTATTAGATAAAAGATCAATTAAGATCCTAAGAATCCACCTCTATACTTATAATCTAGTTTTTAATTAATTTAATATTTATTTATTTTCTTAATTAATCTATGTAGTATTTTAATTAATTAATTTTTAATTAATCTTAATTATTTTTAATTTATAATTTAAATATAATTAACATGATCCCTGAGGATACGATCCTGACTCATCTATCTATATAATAGTGAGTTAGATTTTATTTTTGACCGCCTACGACAGCGATCAAATTTTGGCACCATTGTTAGAGATCATGATTTAGTTGCTTAAAAAAATAAAAAATTTAAAAATTTAAAAATTAAAATAATAAAAAATTAAAATAATAATAAAATAAAAATGAAATAATAAATACTAATAAAAATTTAAAAAATTAATAAAATATTAAAAATATTAAAAATATTAAAAATATTAAAAAATTAAAAATTAATAAAAAATAATAAAAAAAATTAAAAATTAAAAAATAATAATAATAAATTATACTAACACCACATAAGTTGTTTAGAAGATTAGAGACCTAATCACAAAACGTAACAAGTAAAAACTTTCCACTTTTGATTGGACATCTTGTTTTATTTGCATTGCATATCCATAAGATACTTAAAGGACACTAAACCCAATTAAACAAGACAAGATGGAGATTTGATCATCCTTTCTTAGTCCATAAATTACTTTCTTGCATCTACATAACCCAAGCCTTTAACCTTTAAAATCAATTAAACATTGGCTCCCAAGAATATTTGAGCTCATTAGGATAAAGAATCTTAAGAGTTGGACTGGGTTAGGATTAGTCAGTTCAACTGGTTTCTAAGACAAGTGGTTCAGGGATGACTGAGCTCGAAGAAAGGTGATTTATAATTAATTTTGTTAGCTTACTTGGCCAAGCATAATTGGTGTCTAAGGAAAGCAATAAGGGGACTCCCACCAACCTTATACTTACCTGACTAGTTGAGTGGCTAATTCTATACTTGGAGGGTTTAAAGGTGACCTTGGTAGTTAGAAGCTATCTAGATCTAGGGTAACCCTTAGCCAAGATTGATTGCATAACTTGATTACTAACCCATAAACATCAAACCTAATAAAACTCTTTGCATCTAATTCTTAGTCTTAGGACTCTCTAAGCTCTCATCTTTAGAATTTCTTTCATCTTTTTTTATTTTATTAAAAAAATCTAAAAAAATTCTAAAAAAAATAATATTTTTCTATGTCTGCTCTAAGATATAATTGTAAGGTTGATGCTCGAATGTCGCTCACTGCAATCTAAAATTCAACTCCTAGATCTTGAAATTGAGAGAACCCTTAGAGCCAACAAACCCAAAAACATGGACCAAAATCAGGAGAACGATCCACTTAAATAATTGAAGGAGTACTTCACTCCTTCCACATACATCTACTCTCCCTGCATTCAGGCTCATCTAGTAGAAGCTACATGGTATGAAATCAAGTATGATGTTATACAGATGCTCCCATCTTTTTATAGACTTGCTAATGAGGACCCATATAAATACCTTGATGAATTTCTAGAAATATGCTCAATAATTAAAATTCATAATTTTTTTGATGATGCTGTTAAGCTAAAATTATTTCTATTTTTATTAAAGGACAAAGCCAAATATTGGCTAAACTCCTTAGATACTATAAGTATTTCAACCTGGGACCAACTTCAAAAGAAATTTCTCAAAAAGTACTTTCTAGTAGAAAAAATAAATCAAATAAGAAAGGCCATAACTAGGTTTTTCTAATTAAAAGGAGAGATGTTTTATGAGACTTGGGAGAGATTAAAAGAATTAATTAGAAAATGCCCCCACCATGTTGTACCCAAGTGGCAACTTGTCTAGTACTTCTATGATGGCCTAATAGAGAAGCACCGGTAGATGGTTGATGCATCCTATGGTGGAACCTTCATGCTGAAAAACGAGCAAGAAGCCTAGCAGCTGTTTGAAATCCTGAGCAAAAATTTATTACACCATATGTCTGCTGTTAGGAGAGACCCTCCTAGGACCCAAAAGGGGTGGAATTTATGAAATAGGAAGTTTGATGGACATCCATAGCCAAGTAAATGAATTATCTCAAAACATGGACCGACTACTATAAGTAATGCCTACTAGTACACCACCACACCCATGGTAGATGTGTGTGCAATATGTTCAAGTCCTACACACACTATTTATGATAGTCCTGTTGCATCCCAATTCCCTGAGTTTATACACGAACAAGTAAATCAATCACAAACTTAGAATAATTTTAGGCCAGGATACAACTCTTACTCCAATACCTACAATCCCGATTGGAGAAATCATTCAATTTTTT
This sequence comes from Cocos nucifera, assembly GCA_006176705.1. NCBI lineage: Eukaryota > Viridiplantae > Streptophyta > Magnoliopsida > Arecales > Arecaceae > Cocos > Cocos nucifera. The sequence continues at coordinate 45,871 of QRFJ01003554.1, forward strand.
CTTAGGCTCAACAACCTGCTGCTAGGCCACCAATATTCAAACCCAATTACACTGAGATAGCTTATAAACCAGCACCATACCCATAAGTTGCACAAAATTCATAGCTTTCTTCAAACACTGCCTTCGAGAAAAAAATCACCTAACTCCTCCATTCCCACACTCAATCAATAACTAAGCTAGAGATCCAAATAGGTCAATTAGCCACTGCTTTGAATAGAAGGGAGGAAGGAAGACTTCCAAGTTAGCCCATCAATAATTCAAAAGAGCAGTACATGGCTGAAAGCTCCTCTAGCCCAAAAATTTTTTTCGAACATGTCAAGTCTATTATGACCCTGAGAAGTGGAAAAATCATAAGTCAGCTTGAAACAACTCAAGAATCAAAACTAGCAGAATCAGAGAAAAATAAAAGTATAGAGAAGGAAGAACCTACTAACCCAGCACTTGCACCTAAAGCCCCATTCCCTAGTGCTTTAGAATCCCCTCTACCTTTAGACAAGAAGGGCATTAAAATGAATGAAATGCTTGAATTATTTAACAAGTCCAAATTAATTTACTGCTTCTTGATGCTATTAAACAAGTCCCAACATATGCCAAATTTCTCAAAGATCTATGCACTCAAAAATGAAGAACTAAAGCACACACACCTAAGAAAGTCCACTTAACTGAACAAGCCAGCTCCATCTTTTGGCAAATAATCCCACCCAAGCTTAAAGATCCTAGTACCCTAATAATATCTTGTGTCATAGGAGACCTGACCATTAAGAAAGCATTGTTAGATTTGGGTGCGAGTGTTAATCTTCTCTCAAGTTCTGTCTATGATATTTTTAGATTTGAAGAATTGAAACCCATAATGGTAACCCTATAATTAGCTGAAAGATCAATTAAGGTACCCCGTGGAATGTTGGAAGATGTGCTAGTTAAGGTAGATGAATTTTAGTTTCCTGTAGACTTTTTACTGCTAGACATGAAATCTGGTAGCAACCCCAGCAAGTACCTATCATTCTAGGTAGACCTTTCCTCACGACTGTCAATGCTTGCGTAAACTATAGGATTGGGATTATGGATGTTTCTTTTGGGAATGAAAAATTGAGGCTGAATATTTTTTATGCTACATAGGAACCACCCACTTTCGACCATAATGAAATCAATTTACTAGAGAAAGTTTTAGAAGACAAAACCCCTACTTTGCTTGACTTGGACCGTTTACACGCATGCCTAGCACACTTTGGAGTGGAGGATTTTGACATTGATGGGTACACTAGAGAGGTTAATGCACTTTTAGAGCCATCTAATTTAACACCACTCTCCCTGGACTATAAAGTATGAATAATTATCGACTCAATCGAGCCCTCTAGTACCATCCCTAGAAGCACCACCTATCCTAGAGTTAATGCCTCTTCTTCACACATTGAAGTATTTATTCCTCAGACCTAATGAAATCCTACTGGTAATCGTATCCTCCGACTTAACCACTGATTAGGAAGGCCAACTTGTAGGTATACTTAAAGAGCACAAAGAGGCCATAGGGTGGATAATTGCTGATCTAAAAGGTATTGATCCTTCTGTATGCAAGCATCATATGCATTGTGAGGCAGAGGCCAAACCTTATAGAGACATGCAATGCTGATTAAATCCAAACATGATGGAGGTAGTAAAGCAAGAAGTAATAAAATGGCTAGATGCAGGCATTATCTATCTAATTTCTGATAGTAAGTAGGTTAGCCCTATTGGAAATAGTGTCCCAAAATCAATCATCGACCTATTGATGGTTGTGCTATTTCTTATAATTATATATGAATTATTAATAAATAAAATTTATTTTGGCATTTTATCATCATAAAATCTCACATCTTCTAATGAACTTCTGTATTGTGGTGATATCCTTGTGACTATTTAGAATCGACAAAGGAGCATTTGTCGTTTAATCTTTAAACTTGTTTGCGACCAAATGATATGTTGCTACCAAGGACGATAATATTTATCGAGTGTAGATCATTGTGTGTCATATGGGTTGGTTGTCCTCTTAACTAAGGAGTGTGTAGATACTAGTATGGCATGCAGATGAAATATAGAGGTACATTTATATGGAACGTGATCAACTCTAGAGCTTTTCTACTATCAAGATTTGCTCTGATAGAAATACGGGTATAAGTATCCCTTGGATCTGAGATCATCATGGTGACTTTCAAACAACTAACTGTGCTTTTATGCCGAACTACTTGAATTTTTAATTCAGTGATAGAAGGTTTCCGGGCATAGTTAAATACTTAAGGAGTCGGTGTGTGAGTCAAAATGGGATTGACCACTCTGATTTAGGAGCTGTGTTCAATTATATTTTAATTTAGCATATACTTGATCTGGATAGTCCTAGTGAGGAGTCACGGGGCTAACTGCTTTAAGACATGATTTAGATGTATCTTTTAGGATTGATAGTTTAACTCTAAGTCATCCTTATATATAGAGATTAAAGGGATAAATTATGTGGTAACCATATTCATGTAGGTTCTAAATATTGCGATTACAACTATTTGATCTATCCAGATGTTGGATACCATTTCTAGATAGTCACTTTGATTAGTATAGGAAGTGGTTCCTATGCTACCAGCTTAGGTTCAAATCTGTAGGGTCACACACACCAGAGGTTCCTACCTGATCTGATAGCTAGTGAAGAGTTCTACTGGACTGAGACTCTATGGTCAAGAGTTCTATTGGACTAGAATTCTTTGACCAAGAGTCTTATTGCATTAGGACTTTGAGTTTTGATTGTTTGGGACTCTGTGATTAGGAGTCCTAATGGATTGGGACTCTATGGTCAAGTGTCCACTGGACTGGGACTTTTCGACCAGGACTCCTACTACTCTCGAACTCTGAGTCCTACTTATCTAGGACTCTGTGATCAAGAGTTTGGATTCTGTGATCATGAGTTTCGCTAATTTCAGACACCGAGATCAAGTGTTCCACTAGTTTGGGTCTCTTCGATCAAGAAGTTTTATTTTGATGGGACTCTATTGTCTGGATATCCACTAAATATGGACTCTATATTTATGAGAGATTTAATTAATAATTTGATCACTAATTAATTTAATTTAATTAAGTAATTATTTTTAGATAAAATCCAATTGAATTAGATTCAGTTGGGTTTGATTCGATTAGGTTATGAGATGACCTAATCGCCGAGGAAGTATGATCATTGATTTGATTAGGGGTTGGGCTTATTTAATTTCTAATTTAATTAGGATTTAACTAAGTCTCATTAAATTTAAATAAGTTTGGTTTAATCTGGTCTAATTGGGCCTAACCAATTTAGATTGGATTGGTTTAATTAGATGAATAATTATGAGACTAGTTTGACCTAGTCTTCAATGTGCCACCTCACCCTCTTTGCACCCTTATTTTTCTCCACGAGAAAGATGTTCTCATGAATTTTCTTTCATGAAAAAGAAGGCTTTCACCCTCCCTTCTCACATCCTAAATGGATGGGTTTGATCTGGTTGCAATTTGAATTCAAATGGGATTTGAATTAAAATAGCAAACCACTTCATCCCAACTCTTCCACATGCCACCTTGACTTGTTCACCCGATATAAAATTCTTGAAATTTTTTCTAGGTTAGATTTCTTTAAAGACTCCTCTCCTCTAGTTTTTGATCCCTTCCATAGCCTAAAGAAAATAATAAAAAATCTGAGAAGAAAAATTGGGAGTGAAAACTAGGCGCTAAAGTTTGAGTGCTATGCTGCCCTAGATCTTGATCTCGGGTTTCTATTCTAATTTCACAAGATTTGAGTGTTAGATCTTCATGAAATTCTTTTGACTACTTCCTCATCCTCTCTTCTACCCATCTTGTTGATCCAGAGCATCAAAAGTTTTGGTGGAGGGAGATCAAAATTGTTCAATCAGATTTAGCTATCAGAAGCATTCTTCATCGAGCTAGCACTCGAGAGGAGCCAATCGAGATCAGGACCTCATATGGACCATCTGTGGAGGCCAAATGCATGTGTGGCTATGTCATGATGATTAGATCTATCTGATGATTAGATTGGTGGTGATTCAATTATGGAGTTCGTCTACCCGTGCAAGATAACTATTCTGAACACATAGATTAGTAAAATTATTTTACTACCTGCAGCTGTTTTATTTTTAGATTTCAAAGCATGCATGTATATTATATTAGATCCTAGTAATATAGAATTTGTAGATCAGATCTATAGCTCTATATAAATTAATTAAATTAATTTTTATTTTTGCTATAATTAATTTTCAAAAAAGTTTTGAAAGTAGAGCTAGAAATCCTGCTTGCTTCCCATCAGTGGTATCAGAGGTTATTTAATATAATCTATATGCATATTTATATTATTTTTAAGATTAGACCTAAATAATAAGCTAATTTTTTAGATTTTAAAATAAAATAATATGATCGCATGGATCGTAGGTTGTCCTGCTGTAGGGTTTACCCCCTATAGTGTAGGTTGTCTTGGTACGTGCTGATCTAGATTATTATCATAAAATTTTAGATTTGATCAAATATTTTTTATGATTTGATTATATAATTTTGATCTAATTTTTAATCATGAATAAGAGTTTAGATTAGATCTAATTTGATTCATAATTTTTATGTATTATACATGGATCTAGATTAAAACCTACAACTAGTACTGTTCGTGAAATGAGTCAACCAAATTTTTGAAATAGGTCGACCCATTTAATGAATAGTGCTAAGTTATGTTGAACCTTTCAAAATTTTAAAAAATATTTTTGAAATGTGAAACCCCAACCCTTAGCCTAAAAACTTAATTAAGAATTAAGTATGTTGAATTAGGATCTAGAATTATGAATTAAAGATCCTAAGTCATTAATCATAAAATATGGGTTATTGGTGAATGAAAAATTTAGATTTTTTGGATTAGGTTCGTTCAGATCTGATTGGATCAAGAGAGATATTTCAAAAAAAAAAAATTTAAATTTATATCAGATCTTAGATATTTCAGATTTGATTTTATAGATCTAATAAAATAAAATAAAAAAAAATTAAATCTAATTTAATTTATACCTTTTATTGGGTAATCAGATTATCCTGTGATGATCCTGCTGATTGCTCGAGATTCTGGATCTAGCCACGTAAGTGCCTGACCTCTACCCATCTCTACTCAGTTGAAGATCTTCTCCTTCTTTATCACCTCTCTAAATATCATATCTGAATCTGATTTGGAGGATCTTCAAAACTTCTTCTGAAGATCTGGAATCATCTCTTGCAGCAGTGCTGCCTTCTTCCTTTCTCATCAAATTTCTCTTGCCTAGATCGCACCAAACTGGATCCCAAATCTCCTTGGGCATGAAGAGAAGAGAGAGGACTCGACGATGGCATGGAGGAGGGAGAGGGGCAGCCTTGTGGCATGGGCTATAGTTGATTTTCTTGAAAGCTAGGCACAGATAGGGTTTATATAGACCTTGCTGCGCCATGCAGTGCCACATCATCTCGACCAATCACATTGCTTCATGCAATCAGATTGGTGGGATGATATTACCTAATCAAATTAGATGAGAGCCTCCTCAAATCATCCTTAGGTGGTGCTAGGACTAGTCAAAGCAGAGTCCCCTGGTGCCTCCTAAGTTGATTCTAAGAAGCAACCTAGAGTCCCATCTGTATGGGACTCCAGGCATCCCTATCATTGGGCGCATGCCTCCCTAGGCATGCGCCCCCTCCTTTCCATTTTCTAGCAAGGGGACAAGCCACTATCTGCTCTCCTATGGGTTCATGACACATGCACAGATGTCTAAGTGTCAAAGGTCAATATTTGACCAAAGTCAAAAGACAATAATTGGTAGGTGATGGAAAATGGCAGGTGTTGTCTCCAATTTATCTCATAAATTAAGACAACCCTTTTCTAATCTGGACAAGCTCCAGTCAGATCGGATAAAGGTACCTGAGTGAGCACAAACACATTTGGCTCAGTCGAGATAACTTTTCATGATAGGAGAAGGAGAACATTAGGCTCAATTGTGTGCTAGCACGATTTTCTTAAACCTAATTGAATCTAATTCGAATCAATTGAACTGAGTTAGTCCAATTGATGATATCCAGATCCTAACCCTTATTTGTGTGACCTAGTTAGGTTTAGTTCTATATGGTAATGGGATATGTCGTGATCTTTATCATCGACATCATCAAAATATCTTCTGATGAATCAGAACTCTTCTAATTCAGACAACTAGAATGATTGATTATCTAAATCATTCTAATTGCTTCCAAAATCCACCAGTGACACCTAGTAGTATATGGTGGCAACCTATCAAAACTAAAAATGAATCTCTTGGTGCAGCTACCTATGTGATTAAGTTCTTCTATCTTGAGCCCCTGATTAGATTAGGGTTAAGGTGAACTCATCAAATCCTAATTTCTGTCATATGATTTAATCATTTGATTCAAGTCTGATGTGAAAATTTTAATAGAAACTCTTTCTATTATTTTACTCTACCATGGCTATGAGCTTATGGACTTTATTCTCATGATCATCATAGGACTGCTCCTCATCTGCCGAGGTAGATAGATTTCCTTTTGGTGCAATCCAATTCCTACAATGAACACACTATAGCCAACATACACCTCAAGATTTCAAATGGCTAGGAGATCGAGTCATGGTGTAGTTAAACTATAACACCCTCAAGGTGAACTATCGATGCACCTCGGGTCAAAGAACCAGACACACCACTGCAGCTTCGAGTCAGTCATCGACGAGAAGGTAGACTTTCTTATGATTGCTTGAGATGGTCACGCTCAGTGCCCTCGTTCTCTAACGAGGACCAATACTCTCACTCTGATGTCTCTACACCATAGACTCAAGACTCATCTACTATAAAAAAGTGATTGTACACCAATCTTTTGGATCAATCATCATCCTCATGATGATCCTATGGTCGGAAGCATTTTATGAGTTAATAATAAAAATTCATGTCTTAAATTTTCAACTCTTAAAAATATGAATTATCATTACCATTAACTCAAGGGATGTATCACAGACACTAAATATACATTTGCAATATAAAATAACCTATTTTATTATTTATAGTCAAAATTATAATTTTGCTCCTAGAAGTGTGTTACAAGTGTCAACCTATTCTGGCTTTTAAGGCACACATATCTAACAAACTTTCACTTGACCTAAAGCCAATTGACTAAAAATCTAAGTCCCATCTTCTCAAGATGGGTTTCGATCTTCTACTGGCCCAATGGCTTTATGAGTGGATCCACCATACTGTTTGCAGAGTCAACTCTCTTGACCTCGACGTAACCATTCTCAAGGTAATCGTGGATGAGGTGGTATCGCCGCTCGACGTGCTTGGATTTTTAGTGAGACCTCGGCTCTTTAGCAAGGGCTATGGCGCCATTGTTGTTGCAGTATAGAGGAATGACATCTGATGGCATCACTTCGATCTCTACGATAAGCTTCTTATACTAGAATGCCTTATTTGTAGCTTCTAACACAGCAATGTATTCTGCTTCCATGGTAGAATCTGCTATCACTATCTACTTGGAACTTTTCCAACTGACAGCTCCACCATTACATGCAAATAAACTTCCAGATGTCAACTTTCGATCATCTACATCAGACATAAAATCTGAGTCTGTATATCCCTGGATTTGGAGTTCTCCATTACCAAAAACCAACAACATATCCTTAGTTCTTCTCAAGTACTTAAGGATACATTTTACAGAAGTCCAGTGTTCTTCTCCTGGATTCGACTGATATCTGCTTGTGACACTCATAGCATGGGCTATATCAGGTTGTGTACATAACATCGCATACATAAGGCTCCCTATTGCTGAAGCATAACGAATCTTGTTCATGCATTCTATTTCCTCAGGTGTGCTAGGACACATCTTTTTGAAAAGATGAATGCCATGTCTGAAGGGTACCAAATCCATCTTAGAGTTTTCCATGCTAAACCTCTTTAGCACTTCCTCTATGTACATCTTCTATGAAAGTCCTAGCATCCTATTTGGTCTATCTCTATAGACCTTAATTTCTAGAATAAAGGATGCTTCTCCTAGGTCCTTCATGAAAAATTATTTAGATAACCACATTTTAATTATGGTCAACTTAAGAATATCATTCCCAATAAGAAGAATATCATCCACGTACAATACGAGGAAGACAACAGTGCTCTCATTGACCTTTCTAAAGATACATGGTTCCTCCTCGTTCTTGATGAAACCAAATATTTTGATCGCATCATTGAAACGAGTATTCCAGCTCTGAGATGCTTGCTTAAGTCCATATATAGACCTTTGTAGCTTGCATACCTTGTGATCAGCATCACTGGATGTGAAACCTAGCGGCTGTTCCATATAGATATCTTCCTCAAGATATCCATTTAAGAATATTGTTTTCACATCCATTTGCCATATTTCATAATCAAAATAAGCTACAATAGCAAGCAATGTGTGAATGGATTTAAGTATGGCTACTGGCGAAAAGGTATCTTGATAGTCAATGCCTTCGTGCTGACTATAACCTTTTGCCACTAATCTAGCTTTGAATGTCTCCACATTTTCATCTGCACCAATCTTTATCTTGTAGATCCATTTACACCCAATCGGTACTATACCTTTTTGGTGGATCTACCAAGGTCCAAACTTGGTTTGAGTGTATCGAGTCAATTTTTGACTTCATTGCCTCTAACCATTTCTCATAGTCGATATCCGATATCGCCTCGTTATAGGTTTTAGGATCATCACCATGAACCCCATTACCTATGAGAAATATTTCCTCTATTTTCTTTGAAATAGTACCTAAGTACCTCTTAAGAGAATGGAAAACCCTTTTCAATCTATGAGGTGGAGGAGGAAGTGATTGTATTGGCTCAACTTGATTTGGTTTCATTTGGTCCTTAGCTCATTGCTCTTGTGAGACTTTCTCATCGAGCTTGATCTACTTTTCAATGTCGCTATCTTAAATAAACTATTTTTCAAGAAAGATGGCATATTGACTTACAATCATATTGTGATCTTCTGGAATATAAAAATAATATCCTAATGACTCTTTAGGATATCCTATAAATCGAGCTCTAAAAGACCTAAAGTCTAATTTATCCACTTGTTGTCTTTTGACATGAGGCAGACAATCCCAAATTCTGAGATGACTTAGACTTGGTTTCTTATCATGTCATTTCTCATACGGTGTGGTAGGAACGATTTTAGAAGGAACCCTATTCAGTAAGTATATTACAGTTAACAAACTGTGTCTCTAAAGAAAATTAAGAAGGTCTATGAAGCTCATCACGAATCGGACCATATCTAATAGGGTTCGGTTCATCCGTTCTAAAACTCTGTTGAGTTAAGGTGTTCTAGGTGGAGTCCATTGAGAGATTATGCCATTTTTTTTGAGATAGTCTAGGAATTTTTGGCTAAGGTATTCACCTCCTCGATCTGATCAAAGAACCTTAATGGATTTTCTAGTTTGCTTTTCTACTTCATGTCTGAATTCTTTGAACTTTTGAAAAGCTTCAGACTTGTGTCTTATAAGATACACATACCCATACCTAGATAAATCATCGGTAAAGATTATGAAGTAGACAAAGTTGCCTCTAGCCGGCACATCAAATGGGCCGCACACATTAGTATGTACTAGAGCAAGAAGATCCGTGGCTCTTTCCCATGTCCTACAAAAGGAAGCTTAGTCATTTTTCCATGAAGACAAGATTCATAAATTGGATATGACTTGGAAGTCAACGGACTCAATAGCCTAATTTTCTCCAATTCGTTAACCCTATCTTCTACTATATGACCTAGTCTCAGGTGCCATAGATACCTATCATTTAGACTATCCCTAGGTCATTTCATGGCATTCATATTTTGCTCAATATTAAAAATAGATACATCAAAATGTAACTAATAAAGACCATTAATAAGGAAACCACTTGCAATTTTATTTCTTTCATAAAGAATGTTATAATGGTCCTTAAGAAAACTAATTACATAGCCTTTTAGTGCTAGGCATGAAACAGAAATCAAATTCCTACTTGCTATAGGCACATAATAACAATCTTTTAAAACTAAGTCTAAACCAGATGGTAGTCAATGAGGGTATGTTCCCATGGCTATGATAGCAACTCTTGCTCTATTTTCTATGCGTAGGATCATGTCATCATCCCTCAACCTCCTGCTATCCTCAAGATTCTGCATAAAAGTGCATAAATGAGCACTAGAACCAGAGTCTAGCATCCAACTAGATGCAGAAGAAATCATAACATTAGACTCAATAACGAGCATACCTCCAGAAGGACCTGCCTCCTTCTTATTCTTTAGGATGGTCAGGTAAGTAGGGCAGCTCTGCTTTCAGTGGTCATCATTGTTGCAATGAAAATACTTTTCTTTGTCAGCGACCTTCTTCTTCAGCTCTATCTTTTTCTTCTTTCCTCCTTCCATCTTCTGCTCTTTCCCAGACTTTTTTTCTTTTCAAAAGATTTTTTCTTGGAAGAAGTCCATTCCTATAGCAAGAACTGAGCCTTTAGAACCTTTCATAGAAAGCTCAACAGTAACCAGCATATTCATAAGTTCGATCAGAGAATTTTGAAGTTTATGCATGTGGTAAGTTCATGATGAAACTGCCCATATGCATCAGTCAAGGATTGCAGAATTATATCATTCTACAGATCCAGGTCCAACTTCACTCCGAGCTTCTCAAGCTCTTCCAAAGTCCTTGATCATCATCAGACAATGATCTTGGACTGACTGCCCATCATGCATTTTAGCCTTGAATAGTCGTTTAGTGACTTGATACTTGGCTGCATGACTCTGTTCACCAAACATCTCTTGTAGGTGAGCCAACATTTGGCGGACAGTCCTGATATCTTCATGTTGGCACTGAAGCTCATCAGACATCGAGCCCAACATGTAGTATCTAGCCTTGTTATCTTCGTCCATCCATTTATCAAGAGATGCTCTCTGTTCAGCGGATGGACGAGCTGGTAAGGTGGAAAGGTCCTGATCCAATACATGAGTTAACTTCTCGGAACCCAAAATGATTTTGAAGTTTTGGAGCCAATCCTTGTAATTGGATCCGATCAGTCTATGGGTGTCTAGGATACGTGCTAGTGGGTTGGACGCAGACATTTTTCTATAGAGAGTCAAAGATTTCTAGTTAGATATTGTAATTAAGACTTGACCAATTTATTTAGAGATTTTATTTTTAAACAAATTAGCTCCCACTATTTTTTTGGATCCCTACACTCCCTCTGTAGAGATGCGAAAATCTTTATGATTAATGATTTCTAGTGGATGGTGCGGTCCCACCAACTGACTCATCACCTCACCTAATAGTTATTGGTGATGGGTTAGCCAATGAGTGAACAACTCTTGTTCAATGATTCTCTAATCATGGTGCACCCAAACTTGGATCTCTAATTCATGAATCTCACCATGCCTGGAATATTGATCCACTCCTTAGTTAAGTCAGACCCACCATTTGCATAGATTGGATTCCTAATTGAGTCTCTCACCGTATCCAAAATATTGAGCCCAATCCATCCTCCAGCCCATAGCATCCAATGCCTAATAGACATGGTTGCATCTTTCCAGTGCAACTGAACCACTGTAACCAATCGAGAACAATCAACCCCGGGAAGGGCCCGCACATCTACAATGGTGGAAGACCTTAGACTTAATCTTTTCTTAGAGAGATTTGATTTAGGTCTCATTAAACTAGACTTGACATAGTCATAACCATTATGACTAACCTAGTGGCATGGGTTAGCTTAAATTATTGACCACCTCAGATCAGGACTGAGCCAATAAATATGGCCAGGTAAGTGAGACTGGTGGAAGGGATATGCCATTAACTCGATAAGAATGCATTTGAGTCGAATAGCTTCCAATTAAAAATCAGTCGATCGTATCTGCCAAACTTACCTTAGACATCAAATTATTGAGCCAGAATCAATCAGGTTAGCCCACAATTCAGACTCTAACCACTGAGCTTAATTAGGTCTTAGCTTGATCGATCACTCACTTGACTCGATCTTGACCCAGACTTAATCCTATTAAGCTGATCAATTTTCAGCACTGTTGATCCCATCTAACCAACTCTTGATTCAATTTGATCAACCGCTTAGACCTAATTGAGCTACCCAAGCCCAAACCCAATTTTATGAATATGTCTTAGATCTAAAATTCTTAATTTTAGATCTAACATATATTTCATAATCTTAATTCTTAATTAAGTTTAGGATTCATAAATAAAATATGTAAATAAAATCCTAGGATTTTGTAGAAAATAATTTCTTAATTTTTGATTAAAGATGAATGTGCAGCACCCCTACACATCATAAGAATACCCCATCGAATGAGAGGAGAGGGCATTTAAATCATACTTTGTTCTTATGATCGGACGGCCAAGGGAAATGCCTTAATCAGAAATATAAGACTATAAAACTAGTTAGATCTACATCATATATCTCATATAAAAATTGATCTAACTTTAAACATGTTTTGCATACATCTCATGTATCATATCATGCATATTTTTAGATCTAAATTATCTCATAATTATCTAAAAAATTAGATTTAAATTGAACACATCAAAATAAATTCTAATCTAGATAATTATGTGGAACTATTCTATAACTAGTCTAAACATGCATTCATCATATCTTATATGATCTAAAAATTAAATAATTTTATTTACTATTTTTTAGATCTTATTATAATATTTATAATATCAAAAAATTATAAATAAATAGATCTAAAATTATAACTTAATCAAATTAAATTATGAACATGCAAAACTATGTATAGAATAATTCTAGTTTACAACTAGTCATGCATCTTATAAAACTTAGATCTAAATTATTTAATTTTAATTTTTTGATTTTAGATCTAATCACATCTTATTTAAAATCTAAAATCATTTAATTATTAAATCAAAATTAAATTTAAATTAGATCTAAATAATTTATTAGAACCTAGCTCTGATACCAGTTGAGCAAAAAATTCAGATTTTTTAGATCAGGTTCGTTCAGAGCTAATTGGATCAAGAGAGATATTTTAATTTTTTTTTTTGAATCCATATCAGATCTAAGATATTTTAGATCTAATTTTATAGATTTAATAAAATTAAATTAAATTAAATTAAATTAAATTTATACCTTTTGTTGGGTAATCAGATTACCCTACGATGATCCTATTGATTGCCTGAGGTTCTAGATCTAGCCACGTAAGTGCCTGGCCTCTACTGATATCCACTTAGACTAGATCTGAAGATCTTCTTCTTTTTTATCTCCTCTCCAAATATTAGATCTAGATCTGATTTGGAGGATCTTTAAAACTCCTCCTAAATATCTAGAATCATCTCTTGCAGCAGTGCTATCTTCTTCCTTTCTCGTCACCTTTCTCTTGCTTGGATCACACCAAACTGAAAAACAAATCTCCTTGGACATGAAGAGGAGAGAGAGGACAAGAAGATGGCATGGAGGAGGGAGAGGGGCAGCCTTGTGGCATGGGCTATAGTTGATTCTCTTGAAAGCTAGGCGCACATAGAGTTTATATAGACCCTATTGTACCATATAGTGTTACATCATCCCGATCAATCACATCGCTTCATGCAATCAGATCTAAATCTGATTGGTGGGATGATATCACCTGATCCAATCAGATGAGAGCCCCCTCAAATCATCCTTAGGTGTCACCAAGACTGGTCAAAGCAGAGTTTCTTGGCACCTTCTAAGTTGATTCCAAGAAGCAACCTGGAGTCCCATCTATATGGGACTCCAAGCATCCCTATCATTAGGTGCATGCCTCTCTAGGCGTGTGCCCCCTCCTTTCCATTTTCTAGCAAGAGGACAAGCTCCTATCTGCTCTCCTATAGGTGCATGACATATGGGCAGATGTCTAAGTATCAAACGTCAATGTTTGACCAAAGTCAAAAGACAAGAATTGGTAGGTGATGAAAAATGGCAGGTGTTGTTTTCAATTTATCTCATAAATTAAGACAATCCTTTTCTGATTCAAATAACTAAAATGATCGATCATCTAAATCATTCTAATTGCTCCCAAAATCCACCAGTGACACCTAGCAGTATATGGTGGCAACCCATCAAAACTAAAAAAGAACCTCTCAATGCAGCTATTTATATGATTAAGTTCTTCTATCTTGAGCCCCGATCAAATTAGGGTTAAGGTGAACTCGTCAAACCCTTATTTCTATCAAATGATTTAATCATTCAATTCAAGTCCGATGTGAAAATCTTAATAAAAACTCTTTCTATTATTTTACTCTCTACCATGGCCATGGGCTTATGGACTTGATTCTCATGATCATCATAGGGCTGCTCCTCATCCACCAAGGTAGATAGATTCCATCTTGGTGCAATCCAATTCCTACAATGAACATGCTATAGCCAACATACACCTCAGGATTCCAAATGGCTAGGAGACCGAGTCATGGTGTAGTCAAACTATAATATCCTCAAGGTGAACTACCAATGCACCTCAAATCAAAGAATCAGACATACCATTGCAGCTTCGAGTCGGTCATCGACGAGAAGGTAGGCTTCCTTATGACTACTCGAGGTGGTCATGCTCAGTGTCCTCGTTCTCTAACGAGTATCTATACTTTTGCTTCGATGTCTCTACACCGTAGACTCAAGACTCATCTACTATAAAAAAGTGATTGTACACTAACTTTCTGGATCAATCACCATCCTCTTAATGATCCTATGGTTAGGAGCATTTTATGAGTTAATAATAAAAATTCTTGTCTTAAATTTTTAACTCTTGAAAATAAGAATTATCATTATCATTAACTTAAGGGATGTATCACAGACATTAAATACACATATGTGATAGAAAATAACCCATTTTATTATTTATAGTCAAAATTATAATTCTGTCCCTATAAGTGTATTACAAGTGTCAGCCAATTCTGGCTTCTAGGGCACATATATCTAACACCAAACTCTTTTCAGATCTCCCCTTCAGTCGAATTTCTTCAGGAGTCGAACTCCTTTTGGACTTCTCCTTTAGTCGGATTCCTCTAGGGGCTGAACTCCTTTCGGACATCTCCTTCAGTCAAACTTCGTCTGGATTTTTCTAGTGGTTACTTTCATATTTCAAGTAGTATTCCTCCTAGATGATCCATTCTAGCCATATTTTTTTAGGAGTCCGAACTCCGCTGGAATTGATATATGTCAAAGTTCTTCACCAACCAATGCCTGCTTCCTCTGAACTTCGATTATTAAATCTCAACAAATAGATGACCATACTATCGGATGGTTACAACTATCATTTATCAGTCTGCTACAAGTGACCCCACTATCGGATGGTTATGACTGTCATATCAATCTATTACGAGCGACACCTCTTCCCATAATAAATTCTATATGACCTCGAGTGGTCCACTATCGGATGGTTATGACAGGCTCCATCTATAAAAAGAGACCCTCTAGATATGTTTTCTCTAGTCTCTCTTCTCCTTCCCAAAATTCTACTAAGTTCTTTCCTAAGCACTCCATTTCTGTTGGCCAGAAGAGCTAACTTGATCATCAGAGGATCCTACCGGAGCCACCACCATCGACTCTGGATAGAACTTTGTTTTGCAAGTCACCGACGGTGACCTCTTTCTCCTTAACTCTGGCTCGATTCAGCATTGACCAGATTCTGCACCAACAAGATTGGCGCTAGAGGAAGGGCCCTCTATTCCTGAGGTACCCTTATTCTTAAAGGAGTGCTCAACCGATCCTGTAGATCTTCTTCTTCAAGGTCCATCTCCATCCTCTCCCTCGATCCCAAGAAATGCCTTCAGAGAAGGTGACTACCTGGAGATCTACCACTTCTGCCGCTAGATCCAAGCCAGACCCATCCATTCCTGCTCCAGCACCAATGCTTCAACCTCCTCCTCTACCGATGGCCATGGTAGATCTGGAGCAGCTTAACCTACTGATGCAGCAGGTTCAGGACCTCACTGACATGCTGTAGGCCATGCAGCAGCCCCCGACGGTGATTCTGCTAAAAAATCCACCATCGAAATGTTAGAAATCGATCTCAAGGAAGAGCACTTAGGCTAGCATATTTGTCGCCCCTGAGAAGAAAAAATAGAGAGCAGAGGATCCTTGTTCGAATCATGATTGTTCTCCAGAAGAAACCTTCCCCATCTATGATCAAAAGCCTTCTACGATCTACAATCAAGATGATGTCCTCAATTAAAAGCTATGGAAGATGGATCGATGGATTGAGGAACTCCTCCATGTCACCCCGACTTGCCATGACGACGTCTGCACTAATCCCCCTTTCTCTTCTCAAATTATGTAAGAGCCCATTCCACCAAACTTCAAGCTCTCCTAAATTGAAAGCTACGATGGAACCTCTGATCCGATCAATCACCTGGAGACCTTCCGAATCATGATGCTACTCCATGCCTTACCAGACGTCATCTTATACCAAGCTTTCCCATCTATCTTAAAGGAAGCAGTAAGAAACTGGTACTCGCATTGAAGTTGGATATGATCTTCTTCTTTGATCAGATGAGCCATCAGTTTGTAGCTCACTTTGTCAATAGCCAACGTCCATGCCGAGGTTTGGATTTCCTGATGAATATCAAGCAGAAGGAGGAGGAATCGATCTGAGCTTATGTTACCCGATTTAATACTACTGCATTGAAGGTTTGGAACCTGAACTAGTCTATTGCAATATCCGCACTCAAGGGCAATCTTTAGAAGAATGATTTATTATTCTCCCTAGAGAAGAGTACCCCAGGGACATTGCCGATCTGCTAGCTTAGACTGAAGGATATGCTTTAGCGAAAGAAGCTCGTAGGTTGCAGGATAAGGAAGCCGCAAGAGAGCGACGGGCGGGCAAGTCCAATAGACTCATCGTCGATAGAGGGCAGAATGAAGTTCGGCCGTGCTCATGAACTCCTTCCGAGCGCAAGCAAGCTCGAACTCCTCAAGCTCGTTATCAAAGAAGCCCCGATAGAAGGGTGCAAAGAAGCTCTCCCCTCAAAAGGTTTCACAACTATGCCTCCTTAATGCTCCTAAAACTAAAGTTCTAATGGAAATTAAGAATCAACTATCAAGATCAAAAGAATTACGATCTCTTTCAAATAAGTGCAATTGAAGCAAGTACTATTTGTATCATCATGATCACGGCCACGATACTGAAGAATGCATTCAGCTCCAAGATAAGATCGAGGAGCTCATCAGGAGATGTTGGCTGGGTCGATTCCTCAGACACCGGCCTGAAGCAAGAAAAGATCAACCGAGGATGCTACCACAGCTAGAACCACCAATAAGGGAGGAACAATAAGAAGATCGGCCACCTCCCAGCATCATCAATGCTATCTCTAGGAAGGCTTAGTACTTCGATGAGCCACCATCTCTCAATCTCAAAGCTAGAGGAGGCTTGTCCAAAATTAGGAAGGCTCGTATGAAATAGAGGAGGTCATCCGATCCAAAACTTATCATGTGAAGGAGCTCGGAGGAACAACGCTCCAATGACCTTAAAACTCAGAGAGTTTGAAATTGTACTGTTAGTAATTTTTCTTCAATAAAACTCCTCCATTTCAACATTGTTGTTTCTTAGTGCAAAAACTATATGACGATAGGAAGGAAACAATCAAAAGTGGCCATGTTAGGAACAGAAGGAGAACCTCATCCTAACATGGGCAAGTCAAAGACCTCCAGTTATTTAAGACAAAGTAAGAGGAGAGGTCCTGCCAGCGGTCCTAATATGCCCCTACAGTCCAATTAGGAATAGGAGGAGAACCTCATCCTAATGTGAGCAAAGTCGAAGGCCTCGTTCATTTTAGACGAGGTGAGAAGAGAGGCCCCGATAATGGCCCTAATGTGCCCCTGCCGCCTGTTAGGAATGGGAGGAGAACCTCATCCTAACATGAGCAAAACTCAGAATCTCGTAAGCCAAAGATCTGGAGAAGGAAGAAGCTCAGTGGAGAATTCTAACATATATTTTTTCATGACAACCTAACTACGTCAAATGCAAAAGGTAGAATCTTATCCTAGTTTGTAAGAGAGGTCCTAGTTCAACGTCCATAATAGGCCCGACGTCCGGAACGAGCTTGACATCTGCAACAAGCAACAAGCATGGAAACCTGGGATCGGAACTCTTCCTCAAGCTTCAACCTCAATAAGAGATAACATCTTCTTCAACCTCGACTGGAGATAAGATCTCTCCCGAGCTTCAACCCTTCAATAGAAGATAAGATCTCCTTCAACCACAGCTGGAGATAAGATCTTTCCTGAGCTTCAACTTTAACCTAAATAAGAGATAAGATCTCCTTCAACCTCGATTGGAGATAAGATCTCTCTCGAGCTCCAGTCCTTCAATAGGAGATAAGATCTCCATCAACCTCAGCTAAAGATAAGATCTCCTCTGAGCTTCAACATCAATCTCAATAGGAGATAAGATCTTCTTCAACCTCGACTGAAGATAAGATCTCCTCCGAGCTTCAACGTCAACCTCAATAGAAGATAAGATCTTCTTCAACCTTGATTGGAGATAAGATCTCTCTTGAGCTTTAACGTCAACCTTAACAGGAGATAAGGTCTCCTTCAACCTCAACTAGAGATAAGATCTTCCTCGAGCTTCAAAGTCATCCTCAATAGAAGATAAGATCTCCTTCAACCTTGGTTGGAGATAAGATCTCTCCCGAGCTTCAACATCAATCTCAATAGGAGATAAGATCTTCTTTCAATCTCGACTGAAGATGAGATCTCCTTCGAACTTCAACATCAACCTCAATAGGGAGATAAAATCTCCTTCAACCTCGGTTGGAGATAAGATCTCCCTCAAGCTTCAACATCAACCTCAATAGGAGATAAGATCTCCTTCAACCCTAGCAGATGATAAGATCTCCCCCAAGCTTCAATGTCAACCTCAATAGGAGATAAGATCTCCTTCAACCTCGACTGAAGATAAGATCTCCCCTGAGCTTCAAACATCAACCCCAATAGGAGATAAGATCTCCTTCAATCTCGGCTGAAGATAAGATCTTTTTCAAGCTCCAACCCTTCAATAGGAGATAAGATTTTCTTCAATCTCGACTGGTGATAAGATCTCTCCTGAGCTTCAACTTCAAGCCCAACAGGAGATAAGATCTCCTTCAATCTCGGCTGAAGATAAGATCTCCCTCAAGCTCCAACCCTTCAATAGGAGATAAGATCTCCTTCAACTTTGGCTGGAGATAAGATCACTCTTGAGCTTCAACGTCAACCTTAATAGGAGATAAGATCTCCTTCAATCTCAGCAAGAAATAAGATCTCCTCCGAGCTTCAACGACAATCTCAAAAAGAAGATAAGATCTTCTTCAATCTCGATTGGAGATAAAATCTCGCCTGAGCTTCAACATCAACCTCAATAGAAGATAAGATTTTCTTCAACCTTGGCTGGAAATAAGATCTCCCCCGAGCTTCAACATTAACCTCAATAGGAGATAAGATCTTCTTCAACCTCGGCTGGAGATGAGATCTCCCTCGAGCTTCAATATCAATCTCTACAGGAGATAAGATCTCCTTCAACCTCGGTAGAAGATAAAATCTCCCCGAGCTTCAACATCAACCTCAATAGGAGATAAGATCTCCTTCAACCTTGGCTGAAGATAAGATCTCCCCCGAGCTTCAACCCTTCAACAAGAGAAAAGATCTCCTTCAACCTCGACTGGAGATAAGATCTCCCCCGAGCTTCAACTTCAGCCTCAACAGGTGATAAGATCTCCTTCAACCTTAGCTGGAGATAAGATCTCCTCTGAGCTCCAATCCTTCAATAGGAGATAAGATCTTCTTCAACCTCGACTGGAGATAAGATCTACTTCGAGATTCAACGTCAATCTCAATAGGAGATAAGATCTCCTTCAACATCGATTGGAGATAAGATCTTTTCTGAGCTCCAACGTCAATCTTAATAGGAGATAAGATCTTCTTCAATCTTGGCTGCAGATGAGATCTCCCTCGAGCTTCAACATCAACCTCAATAGGAGATAAGATCTCCTTCAACCTTGACTAGAGATAAGATCTCCCCTGAGCTTTTAACATCAACCTCAATAGGAGATAAGATCTTCTTCAACCTCAATTAGAGATAAGTTCTCTCCCGAGCTCCAACTCTTCAACAGGAGATAAGATCTTCTTCAACTTCGACTGAAGATAAAATCTCCCTAGAGCTTCAACTTCAACCTCAATAGAAGATAAGATCTCCTTCAACTTTGATTGGAGATAAGATCTCCTTCGAGCTCCAACCCTTCAATAGGAGATAAGATCTCCTTCAACCTTAGCTGGAGATAAGATCTCCCCTGAGCTCTAACCCTTCAATAGGAGATAAGATCTCTTTCAACCTCGACTGGAGATAAGATCTTCCTCAAGCTTTAATGTCAACCTCAATAGGATATAAGATCTCCTTCAACCTCAATTGCAGATAAGATCTCCCACAAGCTTCAATGTTAACCTCAACAAAAGATAAGATCTCCTTCAACCTTGGCTAGAGATAAGATCTTCCTTGAGCTCCAATGTCAACCTCACTAGGAGATAAGATCTCCTTCAACCTTGGTTGGAGATAAAATCTCTCTCGAGCTTTAATGTCAACCTCAACAGGAGATAAGATTTTCTTCAAACCTTGGCTAGAGATAAGATCTCTCCCCCCTGAGCTCCAACCCTTCAATAGGAGATAAGATAAATCTTCTTTAATCTTGGTTGGAGATAAGATCTATCCTGAGCTTCAACGTCAACCTCAACAGGTGATAAGATCTCCTTCAACCTTAGCTGGAAATGAGATCTCTCCCGAGCATCAACATCAACCTCAATAGAAAATAAGATCTCCTTCAACCTTGGCTGGAGATAAGATCTCCTTCGAGCTTCAATATCAATCTCAATAGAAGATAAGATTTCCTTCAACTCCGACAGGAGATAATATCTGCTCCTAGCTTCAATCTCAATGAGTGTAGAGCCCAAAAAAAGACTTCCACAGTCATCTTTTTGTACTCCCTACTTTTGAATTTCGAACTTGAGAGTGGAGGAACTATTGCTGGGGATAAACCACACTCCCACCGAAGTCAAGTCTGATGCTTAGCCTAATACGACTGGTAATCATGGAAGAGCTTCAATTGAAAATCCTCCCTCCAGCAGTCGAACCCCAGCCAAACTCCTTTAGCAGCCAAACTCCTCTAGTGATCGAACCCCTCTCGGACTCTCTCCAGTGGTCGAATCCTAGTCGAACTCCTTTAGGCAGTCGAACTCCTCTAGTGGTCGAACCCCTCCTAGACTCTTCCAATGGCCAAACCTCTTTCGAACTCCTACAGGAGCCGAACTCCTTCTAGACTTCTCCTTCGATTGGACTTCTTTATCAATCAGACTCCTCTCAAACTTCTCCTTCGGTCAGATTCCTTCAAGAATCGAACCCCTACCGAACTTCTCCTTTAGTTGAATTTCTTCAGGAGCCGAACTTCTTCTAGACTTCTTTCTCAGTTAGATTTCTCTAAGAGTCGAACTCCTTCCAAATTTCTCCTTCAGTCAAATTTCTTTAGGAGCCAAACTCCTTTTGAACTTCTCCTTTAGTCAAACTCCTTTCGGACCTCTCCTTCAGCCAAACTCCTTCTGGACCTCTCCTTGAGTCGGATTCCTATAGGAGCCAAACTCCTTCTGGACTTCTCCTTCAGTTGGATTCCTCTAGGTGCCGAACTCCTTTCGAACTTCTACTTCAGTTGGATTTCTTCAGGGGTCGAACTCCTTCCGAACATCTCCTTCAATCAAACATCATCTCGATTCCTCCAGTGGATTACTTTCAAATTTTAAGTAGTATTCCTCTCAGATGATCCCCTCTAGCCATATTTTCTTTAGGAATCCAAACTCCTCTAAAATTGATATATATCAAAGTTCTTCACCAACCAACACCTTCTTCTTCCAGACTTTAACTATTAAATCTCAACAAATAGGCGACTCCACTACCGGATGGTTACAATTATCATTTATCAGTCTGCTATAGGTGACCCCACTATCGTATGGTTATGACGGTTATTATTAGTCTATTACAAGCGACACCTCTCTCCATAAAAAATTTTATATGGCCCCAAGCAGCCCACTATCAGGTGATTACGACAGGCTCCGTCTATAAAAAGGAACCCTCCAAATACGTTCTCTAGGCTCTCTTCTTCTTTCCAAAATTCTGCTGAGTTCTTTCCTAAGCACTCAATTTTTGTTGGCTAGAAGAGCTAACTTGATCGTCGGAGGATCCTACCAGAGCTACCACCATCGACTATATGGGAGACTTTATTTTGCAGGTCACCTATGGCGACCTCTTCTTCCTCAACTTTAGCTCGATCTGGCATCGATCAGATTCTACACCAATAGTATGCATTCACTTTCAAGGCTTATCAAAAAGAAATTAGTTACTGGTTTACCAAAATTAAACTTTGAAAAAGATAAAATTTATGATGCATGCCAACTAGGTAAATAAACTAAAGTTTCATTCAAATCTAAGAACATTATTTCAACTTCTAGGCCATTGAAACTATTATACATGGATTTATTTGGTCCTACAAGAATAACAAGCTCAGGTGAAAAATGTTATGATTTTGTAATTATCGATGACTACTCACCTTTTAATGGATTTTCTTTTTGGCATACAAAGATCAAATTTGTCATGTTTTCTTACAGTTTTACCAAAAAATTATAAATTAAAAAGAATTTTTGATTCAATGCATTCAAAGTGATCATGGAACCAAATATGAAAACCAAGACTTTGAAAAAAATTGTAATGAAAAAGGAATAAGCCATAATTTTTAACACCTAGGACATCCTAATAAAATGGGATGGTAGAAAGAAAAAATAGGACTTTAGAAGAAATGGCCCGTACCATGCTATGTAAAAGTAACCTCGCAAGATACTTTTGGATGGAAGCAATTAATATGACATGTTAGATCTTAAACCGTGCCCTAATCAGACCAATTTTAAAGAAAACATCTTTTGAGTTTTGGAAAGAAAGAAAATCTAACATTGCATATTTTCATATTTTTGGTTGTCGATATTTTGTTATGAATAATGATAAAGAAAAACTAGATAAATTTGATGCAAAATTTGATGAAGCTATTTTTCTTGGTTATTCCTCCTCTAGTAAAGCTTTTAGAGTTTTTAACCAAAGAACTTCAGTCATAGAGGAGTCAATACATGTTCTTTTTGATGAGACTAATAATCTTCCATCAAGGAAAAGTGAGGATATTGATGATGTAGATCCCCTTATAAAAGGGATGAAAGAGATCATCCTAAAAAATTCAATAATTCAAAATGAAGAGGATCATGAAGATAAGCAAGAAAATAAAAGTGAAGGACAATGAGAACAACTTCAAGGTACAAATGATCATCCAAAAGAATGGAGGTATATTCACAATCACCCCAAAGAACTAATTAATGGTGATCCTACACATGGGGTAAAAACTCGCTCTTCACTTAGGGATGCATATAATCATTTTGCTTTTGTTTCTCATTTTGAACCTAAAACCATAGATGAAGCCGAAAAAGATTATAATTGGATAAATGCAATGCAAGAGAAACTTAATCAATTCAAAAGAAATAATGTATGGACCTTAGTATCAAAACCTAAAAATCATCCAATAATTGGCACAAAATGGGTATATAGAATAAATTAGATGAAAAAAATATAATTAGAAATAAAGCAAGATTAGTTGCAATGGGTTATAATCAAGAAGAAAAAATTGATTTTGATGAGACGTTTGCACATGTTGCTAGACTAGAAGTAATTAGACTTTTACTCACTTATGCATACTTTATGAATTTTAAATTATTTTAAATGGATGTTAAAAGTATTTTTCTAAATGGATATATTATCGAAGAAGTTTATGTAGAACAATCTCCTGATTTTGAAAATCATGTTTTTCCTAAACATATTTTCAAATTAAACAAAGCATTATATTGTTTAAAGCAAGCACCTAGGGCTTGGCATGAAAGAATAAGTAAATTCTTGCTTAATAATGGATTTTCAAGAGGAAATGTAGATACAATTCTTTTCACTAAAAGAGATCATGATGACATCTTACTAATACAAATATATGTTGATGACATTATATTTGGATCTACTAATGAAACTTTATGTCAAGATTTTGCTAAGCTTATGCAGGGGAAGTTCGAGATGAGCATAATGGATGAACTAACGCTCTTCCTCGGACTTCAAATTAAACAAACAAAGAAAAAAATCTCTATCATCCAAAGCAAGTACATAAGGGAGTTACTTAAAAGATTTGGGATGGAGAGCTTCAAAGCCATTGGTACCCCCATGAGTCCATCGTGTAAGCTTGACAAAGATGAAGAAGGTAAAAGTGTTGATACAAAAGTCTATAGAGGCATGATAGGTTCTTTATTATATTTAACTACTAGTAGATTAGATATCATGTTTAGTGTTTGTTTATATGCACGATTTCAATCTAATCCAAAAAAAATTACATTTAAATACTATAAAAAAAATATTTAAATACCTAAAAGGAACTCAATCCATAGGTTTATGATACTCTAAGATTTCATAAATCGATTTAATTGGATATTTAGATGCAGACTTTGCTGGATGTAGATTAGATAGAAAAGGCACTAGTAGAACTTGCTATTTTTTAGGAGTTAACTTAATCTCTTGGTTTAGTAAAAATAAAATTCGGTAGCATTGTCTATGATCGAGACTGAATACATTACAGCCAGAAGTTACTGTGCACAAATCTTGTGGATTAAGCAACAACTTGAGGACTTTAGCATTAAACTAAACAAAGCTTCCATAAGATGTGATAATACTAGTGCCATAAATCTAACTAAGAATTCAATCCAACACTCTAGGTCGAAATACACTGAAATAAGACATCATTTCATAAGAATGCATGTTTAAAATAATGACATAATTCTTGAATATGTTTCTACTAAAAAATAATTGGCTGATATTTTTACTAAGATCTTGAGTGAAGATAAAGTTTATGAAATTAGAAGTGAATTGGAAATTCTAGATCCTTTTGCTTAAATATTCTTCTTTTGATCCCAACTTATCCTCTACTAATATTTTTGGATCAATCCTTGAGACTTAATTTCATTACTTTAAGTTAAAAATTATCCATCCTTCTTGTCTTTTTCTTGACTATAAGAAGAAATTTTTTTTTGAACTTAATAAAAAAAATCATGGATAAACAATTGTAGTTTACTTATCTCATGGATTTATTTGAGCATTCTAATGATTTTGATCATTTGATTTATTTAAAGCAACTATTTATATTTTATATATTTTAATAATATTATTATTTTTTTAAAAAAATAATTAGTATCAAAAAATCATTTTTGATCTTAAAAGAGGATTATTGATGAATATTCATGCCTTGTTCAGTTTGATTAATTTTGAACAATGAATTTAAGAAAAATACTCTTTTTAAGTCTTTTGATATTGATGTCAAGCAAAATATTTCAAAGAAGCTATCATTTATTTTTAAAATCAAATATTCAAAAAGAACTTTAGTTTTTAATCAATTAATATCGGACAGCTTAACATTTATCTTATATTTTATTGATCTTAATATATATATATAATAATAAAAGAAAAGAAGAGATGAATCTTAAAAAATTGAATATATCTTATAATTTGCTTTGAATGATCTATTTAAAATCTTTAATCTTTGAAATGTTCCATCTCTCTTGAATCTTTGAAATTTAAAATAATTTTGTTTAATGTATTTATTTTATTCAAAAAGAGGGAGATGTATTTTTAATCCATATTATTCATAAATAAAATTTTCAAAAAATATATTATTCATAAATAAAATTTAAAAATATATATATATATTCATTCTAAATTTATTGTATTCTTTTAAAATGGAGAAGAAAAGATAAAAGATAAATTTATCCAATAATAATTATGAAAAAGAGGGGGAAAACATATTATGTGATGATTTTTCTGGTATTTACTAGTATGAGATGTTTGTTCGTTAAATAAGGAGAAAGATGTTTGTTTGTTAAATATTATTTAGTTAGCCTTGATCGAATATTCTAATTAATTTGAGTTAAGGATAATGAACTTTGATTATTTTATGATCCTTTTAACTTAAGCCTTCATGTGATTTTTTCAAGTTTAAATTCAATTGATTTGATTGTTCAAATCATTTTTGATAACTAATTGAAGTTAAAACTAATTCTCACTCCAAATAAATTAATTTTGATACATACTTCTAATTTTAAAATTTATTCAAAAATATTAATATAATATAAAATTTTTAGTGTGCCTTTATAAATCTTTGTAAAATCATTTTTGCTCTGATACTATCTTTATTTTGCTCGATACATTTTCTGATATATATCTTTTTTGAGGCTTAATTGACTAAAATTTATTTAAGAAAAGAAAAAGAATGAATATTATGAATTAAATGTTGTGCTTGATTCTACTATTGAAATTTTTGAAAAGCTCTAATCCTCTTAAAGCTTAAATGTACATACTTAAAAATCTGTTCAAAGAATCATATTCAATTAAAAAGGGG